>CM026319.1:27137092-27545001 GCA_014843725.1 Amphicarpaea edgeworthii
GGGCGGGTATTTACCCGCAAAATCTCATGGGGATGGGTGCGGGTACGGGGTACTGTAGTACCCACCCCGCCCCGCCCGCACCTTATGTATATACATATTAATTAATATATTATAATTTTATTATTTAAATTATTCAATTATCTATTTATTATTTTAATTATTCTTTTTATATGTTAATTTTGATATTCTATTATGATTTAATTTTTATTTGTATTAGTAGTTTAAAGCAATATAGAAACTATGGAAATAAGCATTTACAAAATATGAAGAAATTAATTCGGATGATGAAGTTAAAATATTATATCTATTTATGTTTTATTTTTAATATATAATTATAAACTAATTAGTTTTAAAAATATATTAGTTTTTCCTGTTTAATTAGAGTTTTTGTTTAAATTTATGTTGAATGATTATTTTTGTAATGTTATTTATTTATATAAATCAATATTCGTTTGATTTTAATATTATATAAGGGTGTATTGGATTAGGATTTTAAAATACTTTTTTTGGCATAAAAAAGTCTTAAAGATTTTTAAGATTTTGTAGAAACTAAAAACTGTTAAGATTTTTTTAAGATGACTTTTGTGATTAGGATTTTATAATTTGGATTTAATGGATTTAGAATATAGGATTTCACATATTTATAAGATAAGATTTGAAAAGATTTTATGGATTTCTAAAAAAAAAAAAATTCAAAACTATTAAACACAAACCAACAAGAGTGTGCTTGGAAATATTATTGAACATAGGAAATGAACCATTATGGCAAGGAAAAGTGTGATTCAGAGGGAGAAGAAGAGACAAAAATTGGAACAGAAATATAATTTGATTCGCCGATCCTCAAAAAAAAGAAATAAGCAAAGTTCCGTCGTTAAGTGATAAATGGGAAATGCATGGAAAATTAGAATCACTACCGCGTAATAGTGCACCTATACGTCTTCATCGACGTTGTTTTTCGATCGGAAGACCGCGAGCTAATTATCGAGACTTTGGATTATCCGGACACATACTTCGTGAAATGGTTCATGCATGTTTATTGCCCGGTGCAACAAGATCACTAATCATAAATTATCATAAACTGAATCATCTCACCTAATGTACATGAACTCATTTTGAGATATATTTTTCACAAATTTTCATAAAGTAATAGTGAAAAATAATAACAAAATATTAGTAAAAAATATAAAATGTTTCATTTAACTCATAAAATCAATAATGTCATCAAAATATAAATCAAATAATTCAACAAAAAATATATGATGATCAAAACATTAATCATCTGCTTAACTTGAAGAATATCCAAAGTTGTCTATGTTTTATAACATCCCAAACATTGCTCTTTGTTTCCTACGTTAAATTGTATATTTTTTCAAAATTGATTGCAATAGTTTAGAAAGGTCTTTTAAAACTTTAACTTGATTGTTTATCCCGAGTTAAAACTTCTTCTAGACTCAGATCTATTTCTTTTATGAAAATTTTCATTTCATTAAAAATTTATGAACTTAAAATGAATGAGACAGTGGACTACATTGTAGGCTTGTAAATTGATTCATAGTGATTTTGATGTATGAACACATTACTATTAAAATCATATGAAAAGTCTCATCTTGAAAAAAAAAAATGTGTGGGTGAGAGATTATGTCACTGCCTTCAAAGCAAAAATAATGAAATAAATAAAAAAGTTTGAGATGAGAAAGAAAAAGAAAAGTCTCTCATAGTTGAATGTGATTGTTTGTAGGGTTTGGTATTTATATGATCAACTAAAAAGTCTATAAAATCTACCAAAATCCAATTAAAAAAAATTCATAAAATCTTTATAATTTTAAATAACAGATGATTTTTTTTTTTTTTTGCGTTATTCAAAATCCCAATTGAATACCACAAGATTTCGTTGCCCTTTGAAAAAAAAAATCTTGATAATCTTGATTGAATACTATTAGATTATTTTTTATCATTTAACAATCTTGATTGAATACCCAAGACATTTTTACAAAAAAAAAAAATTATTCAAATCTTAAACAATCCTAATCCAATACATCTCCTAAGTTTTTGTTTTTTTTTTTAATATAATTTTTAATTTTATATATATGAAAAGTGCGGGTCGCGGGTGCGGGTATGGGTATATAGGTACCCAGAGGGTATGGGGATGGGGATTGAAATTGTTACCCGCACGGGTATGGGGCCGGGGACGGGTACTTTTTTCAAACACGGGTATGGGGACGGGTACTATAGTACCCTACCCATACCCTACCCATTGCCATCCCTAGTCCTCTCGAGTTGGCCAATCTGATCACTCCAATCTCTATTTCGTTTCCATCTTGATGCTATAAAGCTAGGAAACTCCTCATGCATTAACCACGATGCTAGGAATCGGAAGGATCGTCGCCTTCTATTAATCACTACCTTGTTTACAAGCTACACTAATAACAACCTGTGATCTGATTTGAAGCTTGGAAGGTGAAACATCGTCGCATCTGGAAATTGTAGTCTCCACGAGATATTAATAAGCATGCAATCTAGTCTCTCTATTAGATCTCCTCTGCTCCAAGAAAATGGGAATCCTTGGAACCCCGCATCTATAAGCTCACACTGCTTTACTATATTCTGAAAGTTCTCCATGCTCATAGTCGATGACGTAGTATGGCTTTTGTTTCTTTCAAAAGAATGCAAGAGCGCGTTAAAGTCCCTAATTACAGTCCATGGACCTGGATCATTTACTGCAATCTCCAAAAGTGCATGCCATAATTCTTGCCTCTTCACATAGTTAGGGCTCCTGTAAACCACCGTAACCACCCATGAAGCACCTTTCCAATATCTAACATGAAGGTGCATGAACTGTGTACCATGAGATATCACCTCTACGTCCCAATCAACTTCATCCCATAATATCCATATTCCTCCTGCTTGACCTTGTGCATCTATAACAAAACTTTTATTAAACTCACACCTTCCCGATATGTTCCGAGCCTTATATCCACTCACATGCGTCTCCAATAGGCAAAGGAATGACACCTTATACTCCCTTTTGATATCTTTCACGAGGTTAACAAAACCTCTGTCTGCAGTCCCCCTGCAGTTCCATGCCAACATATTCATTTGGAACTAGCAAGTTTGGTAACCCCAATGGGTTCAGGACCTTGGTGAGATGCACCCACTTCACTAACTATCATCATGTATTCATCACCTAAGGGAGATCCTTGCGGCTGTGGGGTGTCCTCTTCCATAATGGCTACTGTTGTCCTTTGCTGTATGCACCTCTAACCTTCTGTTTGGAACCCATCATCAATGGGTATAGATTTAGTCCTTGAGTTTTCGCCTTTTCAGAATTGAAAATCTCCTGACCTAATTGTTTCTATTATCATATTGATATTTTGTGTACCCATTTTTCTCCTCCATTCTTTTGATCATCCAAAGCATCTCCTGGTCATCTTCATCCTTATGTTTCAAAGCTTTTTTGTAGTTACTTTTTGCACCCCTATTTTTCCTTTCTCACCCCCTTTCACTACCTTTCTCTTCTCCTCCCCCTTGAAGGGTTCTGTTAACACCCCTCCTCTTTTACTCTTGAACACTCCACTGTGTTGAGGGTTTTTGCCACCTGTTAAGTTTTAGACCTTAACATTAACATTGGAGCTCCTAGATGAAGTTGTTTCCACCTTTTTACTCCCTTGAAACACTATCTCTGGTGTTGTTGTTTTTTTTTCCGGGAATACACCTTATCATCATTGTCCTGCATAGTCTTTGCAATGTTTCCTTTGGTATTCTATGGCAGCCTCGGTCTCTCGTTACCTTGTTTATATACACTACTCAATCTGTTATCTTTGTTCCGACTTTTGTTAAGATTCCTCCTATTTACAATCATCCATGGGCCATAAAGGGACTGATCGTTATTATCTAGGTCCTCCATTCCATTCCCCTCTTGTGCCAAGGTCATTGTTTTTTTCTCTATCAGCTCTAGTTTCTGACAGTGCTTCCATCGGTTTGGCCACTTGGCTACTCTCCATCGTGTTTATCTGGATATTCTCCTTAGGTAGCGCTCCATGGGTACCATCACCCCTTGGATTGTCAGGACAACTTTCCGCCTTATGTCCATATTTGCCACATTGAAAGCATATCGCATGCAGACCCTCATACTCCAACTTTAACACTTGTCCTCGAGCAATAATTTTTAGCACCAATGGCTTTGCTAGATCCAACTCTACACAAATTCTAGCGAATCGACCCCTAAAGTGGATGAATGTCACTTTGTCAATTTTCAACATAGTTCCCAAGGTGTTCCCTAGTCGCCATAGGAAAGTCTCATTGTAAAGTTCTATTGACAAGTCTAGAATGCGGATCCAACCTACGACCTTCTTCTCCGTTGTTGCTTGAATAAGAAATCTTGGCCTCCACCGTTGCATTAAAATATAGTGATTTGCAATCCTCCACGGACCTTCAAACATTGCATGCTTGTAATCTTCTAAGCTTTCGAACTGAGAATTCTTGAGGCATGTCTATAATCTTGATCCTTCCCTTCAGTGCCCATTCTCGATTTAGCTTATTTGCCATTACATGGTAGTTCACTCTCTTTCCCAACACCTTGACCATTAATGCCCCTTTCCACTTTTTGCACCATCTTAGGAATTCCTCATCAGCCACCAAAACTTCTGGATACTTCTTTTGATCATCATTAGTGACACATGACGAACCTACCATGCATTGTTCCATCCACTTTATTTCGTCTCCTAGGCCCTCACATCCATGAAAAGGAGCATCAACATCAGCCTTCAGAGTAGGCTTTTCAAGTATGATCTCTCCTTCTCATCGAGTCCAGTCTTCTCCTCCGTTGCATTATCCGTCTTCTCCTCCATTGCATTATCTGCAGACACTTCCCTTCCATCCGCCTTTCATTTGAACTTCTTAATGCTAGGTTGTAAGAGCTCAGTTTCCTGAATTTTGGCATTCTTTATTTTCTTCCTTGCTTTCCTCAAAAGCCATAGTAGAACTTTGTGCTACCATCTAAATTTTTCTTTGTTTTTTATGCTTTCCTTGTATACAACAAAACTCACTGTCGGAGAGTGTGTAATGTGAGGAACGCGAAGAAAGCAAATCGCTTGCATAAGAACGAGCATAGTGAGAACGACACAGAAAGTAGTTCGAGATCGCCAAAACAAATCAGTATCAGAAGGTGAGGTCGCAAGCGGCACTAAGCCTCACGTGCGCCGTTATCGCTGGCAGAAGTCCTTTTCCTCTCTTCAGTTCTCGTCTGCCCTGCGAAGCTAATCTTCACAAACAGAGGGCTGCGTGAGGTCATGCACGACGCGAAGTCACGCGAGATCGCGTGCGGCGCGAAGTGTGAGGTTGCAAGCATCGTGGAGTCGTACGAGGTCACGTGCGAGCTAGGGTTGTTGTTGCCGACGGAGCTCGTCTCGACGGCGACGCTCGGGTTCCTCAGGTGCAAAGGCCCTTGCACTACGGTGATGGCCTACCAGTTCTTCTCTTCTAATCTTGCGCTACGGCAACGCTAAGGTTTTCGCACTTTGCTTGGTACTCACACGCGAGCACTACAGAAAAAGTATATTCATCCTTTGCTAGAGTGTGTGCTGTGAAATTGTAATAGCATGCATGAACAGCTTGCTAATACTAAACTTGATCAATTAAAAATGTAAAAGGTGCATATAATTAAGAAGTATTTTCAAATATTGCATTCTTTCTTTATTTCATTTTGTGTATTTTTTCTTCTTCTTTTTTAAATATCGCAACTCATGTGTTATGTTTTTTGCCCCCCTTAACAAATTTTCATGTTTCCGTCCCTCATTAGATGTATCTATATGCTTAATTATAGATCGCGATTATTTAAAGAAATGCTTTATACATTCTAGAACATGTATAGCGCCTTTATTGAAGTGTTTTATTTCATTATATGGTTGTCCCCTGGCTTTTGTACAAAAATATGGGATAATTTTTTTTTTCTAAGATTACCAAAAAGAATTGATAGATTTTAAATAAATTAAGTATATGTAAGTCGTGTCTTAAAACACCATTTTTAATAAAGAAGATGTGTTTTATTTTTATTTTTTTGAAAAGTTATAGAAGTCGTGCTCTAACAACGACTTTGAATTTTTTTTTCTTGCTTTTACTATTGAAGTCTTGTTTGAGTGAACGAATTTAGGATTTTTTTTTTTTAATTTCTATTTATACTCTAGTAGTTATTGATACACCCCATATTCAAATTTTTATTTATTGACCATACATTTTTAATTTTATTTCAAGACTATCCATGATATTAAATTATTTAAGTGGTGATTATTTTTTGAAAGATAAAATTTCAACCAATGAATACACATTGTTTTGTTGATTACTTTTATGGATAAATGAGTCTATGTAATTAATAGTAGGGCGGGTATATGGATTCCAGATTTTTTTATGAAATCCATATTCGGTCAGCAAACACCGTGAACTAATTAGACAAATCCGTTTAACTTGTTTAAGCATTATTTGAAGAAAGAATATAAAAAAAATGTAAAATTAAGAAAATTTTATTTATTTGACTTTCATTTGATTTTTTAAGCTATAAGATATAAATATAATATGCCAATATTTTTAACAACAAATATTTTTGTCAAAAAAAAAAAACAACAAATATTCAAACATCAACATAGAAAATTAGCAAATAGAAATATTAGACGGGCTAAAAGGATAATTCTCGAGTCCGCAAATTTAGTTCATTTAGTCTACAGGTTAAATGGATCGGGAAATAATCTCATTAAGTATTATGAGGGGTAAAAAAATCAAATTCATTATCTACAAGTTTGCGGATTAAACAGAGATCGATCCGTAGACTCGAATTTTGTATATCTACCCCTAATTAATAGACATCACAATTAAATTAGGAGGTAAAAAAAAAATACTTATGTTTTCTTAGAATCAAGATAAAATAATATTTTTTTGTTTCTAGGAAAATTATTACTTAAATTGTATAGTAGTCTATGTTATTTTTTAAAAAATCTGTATAAATAAATTTATTAGTTGTAATTAGCAATTTTGGTCCAAATTAAAGTATCAAACCATATTGAATTTGGGGTTTAATTGTACTTTTAGTCTCAAGTTTATATTGAATGGGTACCAAATTAGACAATTAATTATAAATGGGAGATTAAAAGTACAATTAAGTCCCAAATCAAAGTCCTAACATTAAGCACAACACGTGTACGTTTAATATTGCTTTTATTGCTCTTCAATGCTTAAAATAAAGCTCGTGCAAGTTACTCCAACATCTTAATTTAAGAAGTCTATCTTTAAATACTCTCAATTAATGATGTTTTGGAGAAAAGTAACTAACATCATCTTTAATGGAATATTTTCATCAATTGTTTCCTATGAATCAAGGTGCTTTCAAGTGGTGTGCCATGACCAGCAATGTTGGTAGGTGATTGAGTAAGCTATGATTCCTTCCTCAATGGTTCAAATTTTAAATTACAAACAAAAGAAATGAATAACAATACAATTAAAGTTGTTTGAAGGGTTGGATCCATTGGAAACAACTTTGAATGGTTATTTATCATTGTAAAGATTTGATGGTTAAAATTATTTGTATTGAAAATTGTAAAAAAAGATGATGTATAAAGATGAATCTCATTGAAAGCAACACAAAATTAGTTCACCATTGTAGATGCTATGATGAATCAAACATGAATTCAATACTCGAACATTTTTTTCCCATACATTTGTTATATATATACTTATTGTAAATATCTTGTTATAAGCTTATCGAAGACATTTTTGTTTTTGTCCTAACCAAATTTGGTTAGTGAAGCTTGGAAGTAGGAGCCATGAGCATGTATAATGGGTTGTTTGTCAAGCATTAATGTGAAGGAAGCATGATACTTGTCAAGCACTTATCTTAGTGAGATAATAAATATTTATTGATTGTGAAGCATTATGCTTACTTAAGTAACAGTTTTTTTTTTTTCATAAAAATAATAAAAAAACCATATTATATTTTGTTCTTTAATAAAACTTTTTTTTTTACACAACCAGACAAACTTGTTAAACTTTTTTTACACTAATTGTTGAAAGTTTTATAATTTTTTACACTAGTTGTTTTTACGTTATATTTTTTTTAAGCTGTTGAACTAATATTTAATACCCTTTTAACATTTTTTTTATATAAATAGGATACATTTCTATAATTTTTTTACACAATTAGAAATTTTCAAATTTTTTTCATTTTCACTCTAAAAAATTCTTAACTTCTTTTATTTGTTTTCATTCAATGAATCAAAATTAAAATTCATTCAATGTGAATATGTAGTTTAATTATATGTCAAATATTCTCTCATTTTAGTTATGTATATATTTTTTATTTATGTGAGATTAAATATATTTTATCATTTTAAATAAATATATTTTAATTATGTGTATATTATTTTTTATTACACCAAAAAATATTTTACATATTTCTAGTTTGTAAAAATAAATTATTAAAAATTATAATGATTTTTTAAAAAAAATAATTATTTAAATTTATTTTTAAAATTTATTAGAAACAACTTTTAAAAAATTAAATTATTAAAAAGATTTAAAAGTTAATGATGCTTGTGTTCGAGTAAAAATAAATTATATTTACATGTGATTCCGGGAGAAGGAGAAGTAACTCAAATATATGCAACTTAAGTGGCTTGGGGCCTTGGCCCCTGGTTTTTTTTTAATTTTTTTTTATTATATATTAATATTTAAGTAATTATTTTTTAATAAAAATTCAACTTAAAATATTTAGATGTTATTTTTCTTCTTTTATAATATTTATTGTAAAAATAATAATATCTTTTTATCTTTTGATAATTATTTTTTTTAAATAAGATATTCAAATATAATTTTTTTTTTACCATTTAATTTACAACTCTTTATTAACCAATAAATATATATATATATATATATATAATTCTTTATTTATTCATGATATCAATATTTAATGATAAAATATTTTGGAATAAAATTATTTTTTAATAAAATTGATAAAATTATATTATTTTAAATAAATTTTTAATTAGTGTAAAATTATTTAATTTTAGAGGAAATTTTATTTAAATTTAAATTTTTATTATATATTAGTCATAAAATTTCTTTGTGATATATAAAATTGATGGCTAACGTTTATAATCTTGAATCTTAATAAAATGTATCATTTATATTTTTATTTAAATATAATTTTCTATTATTATTTCAATAAATTAAAATTAATAATATAATTATATATTATTAGAAACATTTGAATTTTTACATAAAAAAATATATATATAAAAAATTAAGTTGACCCGTAGGTCTCAAGTCTGCCTCCGTCCCCGCTTCCAGATACTCCTCTCTTGTTTTTGGAGATATATGATCTTTGAATATCACTTCAGTTTTCTGATATAAACATAGTTGGTCATAAAATAAGTGGTGACTAGTCAAGATTACCCATTAATGTTATCTTTCGATTTATATGACACAAATCTATCATCACATTTGGAATTTTGCACATTAGAGCATCTTTAACAAAAGTTATTCACACGAATCTGTTGAATTTTGCACATTAGACATTTGTTGAATTTTGATTGATAAAACGGTTTGTTAGCAAGAACTCCGAAAAATCCTTTATAATTATTAAAATAATATATTTGTATAGTAACATAAACAAAAGATGGAATAAGAAAAGATAATAGGACATAATAATATAAATGTTTTGCTAACAATTGTGCCCCATGATAGAAGGGACCCCAATTTTTTTAAAAAAAAACTTTAATTTGAGGAAAATAAAAATCTAACTTAATTTCTTAGTAATAATTTAATATTGTTGGCTTTTTTATAAAAATATTTTTTAATTATTAATTTTAATTTATCCAAGCATTAAAGATAACAAAATTTACTAAAACGATAAATCAATTGGATAGGTAGAGTGTTGTAAAATAAATGTTTTGATATTGTCTTTAATTCCTAAAAAAAAAAAAAGTAGCAAAATTTCAATTTTTCCAAAAAAAAAAAAACTCTATTCACATGTAATATTTTGTATTTGTATCTATTTTTTAATAGAAAAAACATTTGTATGTAATAAAATATATCATTTTGATGAAATTATATGTCTATTTTTTATGAAACATATGTATATATTTTATAATAGGCTTAAATATATTTTGGTAATTTAAATTTGGATGAAAGTTGCTTTAGGTCCCCTAAATTTAAATTTACTATTTTCAATCTTTATTTTTTATTTTTTAAAAATCTCTTTTTAGTTTATCCTTATTGATATTTGACGATTTTGATGTATAAATTGTGAGGTTTTTTTTTTTTTATATATATAATAGGATAGAGAAAAAAAAAATTAATGGACTAAAAGAAAATTTTGGGTGAGAAAAAAAAACTATAACCTAAACTTAAGGGACAAAAAATATAATTAATTCTCTTAAAAAAATATATTTTAAACTTTTATAATAATCGTATATAAAAAGAATTTATATCTCTTATTTCATCATGAATCTATAATATGTCAGCACCGATCCTATCTCTTCCAACCCAAAGTGTCTTACTTTTGTGGCCAGAATGGATACTAGTCTCTCCCTTAATATATGATCTATAACAATAATAAAGGAGATATTATCGTAAGTAATTATTTTGAACTTTATTTTTTTATATTTATTATATTTTTAAATAATATAAATATAAATAATTATTTTTTATAATTATTCACTATTTAATAATTAAGAGCGGACGACCCTTTCCGCCGCCCAATAGTTTCCATAAAGTCAATATTCAAACTTTTCCTTTTCCTATCCTTTTAAATAAATAAAACCTACTGAGTTGAGAACTTGATAGTTAATCTTTGACTTTTTCTCATGTGGGCCTTATATCAACCATTTTCTTCATTTATTATATTAAACAATGCTTTTACTTCTTATAATGACTCATCCATCTAGTATCCCGTCAATTGGACCTCTTAGTTGCATCTGACGTACTAGTTTTTTTCATCTTAAAAAGTTAGAATATTATATTTCCATTTCAACGCCGAAAAGTGGCCTCCACTTACAAAATTGATTGACTTTAATATATTCAAAAAGCCAAATTTCGTAATTAGTATAAAAGGTTTTAAAAATCGAACTAATTTGATCGATCGGATCAAGACTCGATAGTCTGGGTTGGTTTCAATTTCGAATCGTTCACGTCAACAACCCATGTTGACCTGACCGGTCTACAGTTGGACTGTTGACTCGGTCCGGATCATTTAAAAAAAATTACTAAGAAAGAAAATGACATCTTTTAGGGATTTGCCAAAAAGAGAAACTCTCCTCTCTTCCTTCGTTTTCGTCGTGCTCTACCTCTTTGCCTCTCCCAATTTCTAAATCCTTAGAAACCCATCTGTCCACCACGTCGTGCTGCCACGCCTCTACTCGCCATCACGCCACTACCACGCTCACTGCCATGCTCGCTTGCCAGTTGCGTTGTGCTCACCCCCAACTACCCAATGCCGCACTTGTTGCTACTATCCACCATGTCTCGTTCGCCCTCCACGCTCCTCCTGCCACGCCTTGCGCCCTCTGTCGTGCCCAGCCGCACGCCCTCCATTGTGCTTAGCAATGCTCAGCCGTGCCCTTTGACCACCACGCACAGCCCTCAGCCTCAGCTCTTAGGTAATTTATTTGAAGTTGTGTCCTCTTATCTCATTTTTGTTCTTTTGTTCTTGTTTTTCTGTTTAATCATTAATGTGTTTCTGATAGTCTAATTAATGTGTCTCTATTTTCTTGTTATGTTAAATATGTCTTTGTTATATGTTATTTTTGTTCTGGTCACTTTGAGCAAACAAGTACACATTTGATCTTTGAGAATGTTAGCAAATAAGATCAAACACTTATTTATATCTCTATAAATGTGTTGCATTATGTTAAATGTGTGTTTAATCTTTAATGTGTCTAGGTTGTTGTCTGATTTATTAAATCTGTTGAATGTGTCTCTGTTTAATATGTGGATGCATTACGTAACACTTTGCAAATATGATTATCTAACCAATTTCAAGTGATATTAATATATTTTAATTACATTATGATTAAATTGTTTCATACTTGTTATCACCACATGCTAATTATATCCTTACATCTATTTTTTTTTCATAAGTCCTTTAAATTTGGATGATGATGAGGTTGATAATGCACCAGGCAATACCATGAAAAATATGAATTTAAATGAAAGCAATGTTGAGGAAACTACTATGAAAGATTCTGAGTTCTTAAACGAAGGAATTCATGAAAATGCTCCTTGGCCATAGAAAAAAATGAACTTGTTAAGAATTTATGTTTGTTAAAAATTTATGTTTGAAATTAGTTTATTTATGATTTGTAAGTTTTATTATATAATTTTGATGTTTGAGTTTAAATTCATTTAAAATCTATGTTATGAGATTTTGTGAAATTATATAATTTAAGACATTTTTACATCTTGAGAGTTGAGATAAGTATAAAAACTATATTTTTTTTAATACATACCAGATCATGCGGTTCAACCAATGACATATTGGTTTGACCATTTACCTAGTGTCTCGACCAGTTTAATCACTGGTTTGATTTTTAAAGTCCTCAATATAACCAGAGTTCAAATTGTATGCATAAGATTTAAATTAACAACTCCATTTTTTTTCAATTTTTTGTTACACCAACAATCTGATACATTATTTAAAATAATAGTCTTTATCTTCTTACTTTTTTTTTTTTTTATAAATTTTCATTAATTAATACTCTTCACTTAAACAATGTGTCAGATTTTTAGGGTGAGACAAAAAGAAAATCAGTGATTTAAATCCCATACCAAAAGAAAAGCACATGTTGTGGAATTTTGAGGCGTGCACAGCTCATTGATAGTGACAGTAACCAGTGACCACATATCAATAAGGCATGTGTTGTGGAATTTTGCCTACAAATACGACTAGTTTTTAACATGGTAACATGCAAAAAAGAAATAACAACAATGGGTTCCAATTGGGAACAGAATTCAGCTGAGGAAAACAATGCATGCATCTGTGCAATGCAGCATTGTATTGGTTCGATAACATATTTTGCAGTATTGAAGGCTGCCCTTGAACTCAACTTGTTTGAGATCATAGCAAAGGCATCATCATCATCATCCCCACTTGGTGTCTCAGCATCTGATGTTGCTTCTCAACTCCCAACACAACATCCTGAATTGCCTCGAAGGCTTGATCGCATGCTGTGTCTACTTGCGAGTCACTCTCTTCTTACTTGTTCCACTCGCACCAATGAAGATGGTCACACTACTCAAAGGCTTTACCAGCTATCACTTGCTGGTAGATATTTTGTCAAAGATGAGCACAATGGCTCTTTAGCTTTCCTATCCACTTTTCTTAGTCACCAAACAATCGTGGATGCCTTGTAAGTAATTGCCTAATATTTTATGTATTGTTTTTTTTAGAATATAAGGGTAGTACAGTGTCTACAAATCACATCATACATCATTTCATTTATATGACTTCAAAAATAATTTTATAAAAGTTAATTTATTTATCATAAATAAAAGATTGTGATCGTATAATACAGTAAAACTATGTTACACTATCAATGTACTATCCATATGGTGTGTTTATTTGATACGAAAGGTGAGGGGTGAAAGTGAAGGAAAGTTGAAATAAGGTGAAAGTGAAAAATGATGGATGTTTGAAACAAGTGAAAGAGTGCTGAAATGATATGAAAGTTGGTGGATTTGGCTTAAAATACTTTCATCTCTTTTTATCTTTATTACATTTATACCAAACAACTTAACTTTCACCTCCTTTTCATATCTCTTTTCATCTCCTACAATTTCATCCATTTTCATTCATCTCTACCATTGAACATACCCTTACTTTTCATATGGAAAAAGTCTAAGATAACATACAATTATCTTTACAATTAATTATTCCATCGGAATAAAGTTTGTTGTGTTAATTTTTTGCATGATCACAAGATTATGTGAATTGTAAAAAGTTGGTATTTGTCTCATTCCATGAAAATTTGAAAAAAATTTCATTATATGTTTTCGACCTAGTATATCATTGTTGAAAAGAAAACTAGGAACAAAGTTTTGCAAAACAAGATTAAATGAATATTCAAGAGAGGATTCATTATCATTAGACGCTTGTCTTTATCTAAATATTTAAATAATATACACTTTAGCTAGCTTATGAATGAGGGCGGAATAATAATAGTGGAGAGAATGTTATAACAATACACAATTAGGACACACTAAAAGGTTAAACCGATTTTAATAAAAATAGGGTTTTTTTTTTTATGTGCTATAATAAAAGAAAAAATATATAAAAGATCACATCGAAGTAACTTTGATGTCTTGATATCACTTTTATTTTATCATATGGGATATGAGGGTTGAATTTGATTAATAAGTTGTTTTGTTTTTTTGGTAGCCTCAATTTTAAGGAGATATTTCTAGAGTTTGACAAGGGTGTATTTGAGAAAGTTCACGGAGTGCCTATTTATGAAGGCATAGAGTCAAATCCGACATTGAATAAGGTTTTTAACGAAGCAATGACTAATCTAGGCACAATCACGATGAAGTGGTTACTTGAAATATATACAGGATTTGAAGATATATCGTTGCTAGTTGATGTAGGTGGAAGCATTGGCAAAAATTTGCATAAGATAATCTCCAAGTATCCTCATATAAAGGGTATTAATTTTGATTTGCCTCATGTGATACAAAATGCTCCAATTTATCCAGGTATATATATATATATATATATATATATATATATATATATATATATTTGTGTACCAACTTAATTTGTCTACTTGGCATTAGTTATGTTTTAATACTTAGTTAGTCTTAAGGAATTATAGTTATTGCTAGGTGAGGTTTCATTGCTGATATCTGATCATATGACAAAAACTTAAGTAACCTTCATAATATATATATATATATATATATATATATATATATAAATAAAAGGATTAAATAAGTTTTGAGTAATAAGAAATATTTATTTATTAATTTGAGTCCATACATTGTTATGAGTTAATAATTTTTTTTAATCTTTATTAATGACATAACACCATTTCAACCATTAGTTAAGTAATGACGTGACATTATTTCAATATAAATCAATGGTTAAAATAATGTTATGTTATCAATAGAAATTCAAAATAAAAATAAAAATTTATTAAAGACCAATAACAATGAAAAAAATTTAAGGAATTCAAACTAAAAAATAAATATTTGGTTACAACAAATTTATTTAAGTCTATATATTATTATATTAACCTATTTATTAATGTTGCTAATGTGTGTGAAATATCAAATTCCGTGAAGGGATAAAGCAACTAGAAGGAGACATGTTTAAAAGTGTTCCAAAAGGTGACGCTATCATATTGAAGGTTAGTCTAATTAAACACTATATATCTTTGCCCACTTAGCTGTGACTTCATTTCTAATTTTTTGATCAAGTTTATCTAATTGGGTTGGTTTAATTGTAGTCCGTGTTGCACAATTGGTCCGTTGAAAAATGTTTACAAATTTTAAGGAATTGCTACAAAGCTTTGCCACAAAATGGGAAAGTAATCGTTGTGGACATCATAGTGCCCGAAACAATTCACTCAACTGAACCCGATAAATTGATTACTGGCTTTGACAACCTCATGTTCTTGGATGGTGGGATCGAAAGAACTGAGAAAGAATTTGAGAATTTATGTAAACTTTCGGGATTTTCTGGTTTTCAAGTTGCAAGTCGTGTCTTCTCTACTCTAGGAGTGATAGAATTTCGTAAGTGATCATACATAGGATCTGTTCGTATACATTAGTTTAAAAATATTTTTAGAAAAGAAAATATAAATAAAATAATAAAATTAATTTCTCTACTAAACATTGTCTTCTCTAATTGACATTAACTTATCTAACGTTAATTTTAACGATGTGAGTTTAATATTAAATTAATTTGTTTTAAATTTTCAATTAAATATCTATAATTAATTGAAAACCACGTAATGGAATTATCATTACAAGAAAAAAGTTTATATAACTATATATGCTTTTACTATGTTCTTAAAACTCAAAAATATATTTAATTACCTACGAATATTTGGTGTAGATAAAAATTTATAATAATATAATACAAATATAATTAAAAAAAAGACTTCTACTTACAAATTTATATCATAAAAATATTTATTGTTACAAACACGGGCAGACCTAGGTTGGGCCTTCGGATCACCAGGTCCCACGACTTTGAAAATTTTTCCTATAGGAATACATTTAGTAATTTTATGGTTGTTTAACAAATTTTAGATACGCAATTTAATTTTTTTTTTTAAAGGTTACGTAACCTGCGACTCACGTGTGATTTCTTTTTAAATATTCGGTGATAACCTATAACTGTAACTTGTTACTTACGTTTCTTTTTAAATAATTTGGAATATAATATTTTTTATTTTTAAATTTTAATTTTTTTTTATATAAATATTATTTTTGTATTATATGATTGATTTTTTATTTCTTGATTATTATTTCTATCAATTATCAAATCAATATCAATATTTTTTTTCTAGAAAATCTTATTTAAATATTAAATTCTAATTATTGTAAAATCAGTTTCCTCTTTAATTTTTTTAATTGATAAAATTAATAATATTTTTTTAAAAAAATCTTATATAAAGATAATATTTTATTAACTTTTGTTATTATATAATTGTTTTTATCTTTTAAATTTATTTTCTAAATTATAAAATCAATAACAATATTATCATTTTTTTAATGCTATAATTTATCAAATTTTAGTTATTAATATTATACAATCAATTTTTAACTCACTTTTTCATTATAAAATCAATAATAATTTATTTTATTTTGTAAATAAATTTTATTTAAATATTATATTTGATAAATTTAGCTAATATTATCTTTAAAAAAGACATTTTGTATTTAATTATAGAAAATTTTTGTGATATGAAAAAAATATTACGTATTTTGATAGATTATTAATGTAATTAACCTTTATATTAATTTAAGAATATTTTATATATAATTAATTATATATATTTTTTAATTATTCGTTTAATAATTACCCCTATCCTCTAATTTTGGACCGGTCCCGATTAAAAAAAAGTATAGTTTACAACAGTTTTTTAAATCAGCTGTATAAGCAGCAATTTAAAAAACAACTTTTAAAATCGATTATAAATTGTACTATCTAAAAATTATACTTTTTAAACCGCATCCATTCAGAAATGATTTTAAAAAATGTTTTAGAACAATAGGAAATAGAAATGATCTGGAAAGGTTTATCTCTCTTCAAAAACCCAAAAGAACGCTAATCTCTTCTTTTCATCTTGTTATCGTGTGTGATCCAAAACAATGCTAATTTGATTATTTTTTTAATCGACAAGTACTAATTTATTAATTTTTATTAAAAATATTAACAAGAGGTATTTGAACCCGTTATCTATATCTCTCTTTTCTTTTACTTTTCTTTTAACCATCCATGTTGGTTATTTAAATTGAATAAATAAAATAACTAAATGAATGAGCATATCACATTACGTCAGATTATTAAAGAAGAGGGATTTAGAAATATCTGACTCCATAAAGATTGTGATTGACACACAACGGAAGCCTTTCGTTGATCAAGAACTATTGGTTGATTGATCTTCCTCAACCAAATCTTCTTACTCCTGATGTGACCTTCATTTTCTCTCAGATGAAGAGAGGAGAAAATCGATTTCTGATTTGGTATATTGTGGATCATCACTATGCTTTATGTTTTTAACCCATTAGAGTTCCTATTATGCTCCAATGGGTAAAACTGACAATTCACTTATTAATTTCATATTATTTTCTATTGGCAGTTTAGGGGTTCTTTAAATTAGATCACTTAAATTGAACCATCTAAATGAGAATAACTAATATAAATACTAAAAATTAATATTGAGTCCATATGAATTAATTAGGAATAAATAAATTCCTAACAATCTCCCACTTGGACTTCATATTAATCTTAGATATTTATACTACAAAGTTCTTTAGGCGTGCAACCGTACGTTATTCACTTTTAGATTTCCTTTAACAATCTGATCCATCTCATATAACAACAAGGAACTACTACGGTTTTCGTCACAAACTCAACATGACTAAGCCACAATGATCACCATTGTTATTTATATTTGATGACATAGATCAAACATGGATAAGTGGTATGAAAATAACATGTCATGTGATCTTAATCATGTTTATTTTCAATTAGTCCAAACTTTATTCCTTATAGAGATCAATCCAAATGCAATAAAAATCGTATATAAAACATAACATAAATTCATAATAAGATGATAAACATCAACTTTATTTCTGCAGAAAATCTAAACAATAAAATGTTTAAGAAACATAAGATATAGAACATAAGTGAGACTCCCACTAAACTAAGGTACTATAAGGAATTACACCCATATGAGTAGTGTGCTCATGAAAGGCTTTAGGTACCAGACCTTTAGTAAGTGGATCAGCTAGCATGGAATGAGTCCCTATATGTTCTATGCAAATTTGTTTATTCTGAACTCTTTCCTTAACAACCAAAAACTTAATGTCAATGAATTTTGACTTGGTTGCACTCCTATTACTGTTGGAGTAATGAACTGCTGAGTTATTGTCATAGTAATTTTTCAATGGTCTTTCAATGTGATCGACCACTCTTAGACTAGTGACAAAGTTTTGCAGCCACATTCCATGATTAGATGCCTCAAAACAAGCAATAAACTTCACAGCCATAGTCGAAGGAGTTATCAAAGTCTGTTTAATAGACTTCCAAGAGATAGCTCCTCTAGCCAACATACATATGTATCCAAATGTGGAGTGTTTGTTATCTTGACATCCAGCAAAATCTGAGTCTGAGTACCTAATGATCTCTAGATGATCAGACTTCTAAAAGGTAAGCATGTATCCTTTTGTTCTCTTTAAGTAACGCATTATGCGTTTTGCTGCTTTCTAGTGTTGTATTCCAGGATTACTTAAGTATCTACCTAAGACTCCCACAACAAATGATATGTCGGGACGAGTACAAATTTGAGCGTACATTAGACTTCCCACGGCTAATGAGTAGGGAATCTTTTGCATCTCAGTTCTTTTAAGGTCATTACTGGGGCATTGTTTGAGACTGAATTTGTCTCCTTTAGCTATAGGGGTGTCTCTTGGATTACTATCTTTCATGCCGAATCTTTTTAGAACCTTATCGATATAATTCTCTTGTGACAACCTTAGGATACCTCGAGAGTGATTTCTTAGTATCTTGATGCCTAACACAAAAGAGGCTTTCCCAAGATCTTTCATTTCGAAATTTTCCGTTAGAAATCTCTTGGTCTCATGTAAGAAGCTTATATCATTGCTAGCAAGCAATATGTCATCGACATATAATACCAGTAATATGTATTTACTCCCACTGAACTTATGATATATACAATCATCAACCATATTTACCTCAAAACCATATGAGGTAATGACTTGATGGAACTTGTAATACCATTGACGGGAAGCTTGTTTGAAACCATAAATGGATTTCTTTAGTTTTCACACCATAGACTTTTGGTCACCAGACACAAAGTTTTCTAGTTGCACCATATAGATTGTTTCTTCAATGTTACCATTTAGAAACGCAGTCTTAACATTCATCTGATGTAACTCTAGATCAAAATGAGCTACTAGTGCCATTATTATCCTAAAAGAATCCTTTGAAGATACTGGAGAAAAGGTTTCTTTATAGTCAATGCCTTCTTTTTGAGTAAAGCCTTTAGCGATTAGACGAACCTTATATCTCTCGATATTACCTTTTGAATCCTTCTTGGTGATCAGTGCATCTTCATGCACATTCTTCTACTGTTATTCTTAGGCATTTCCTTAGTTTATTTAATTAGTTTCACCATTTTAGTGTGTTTTCATATTTAAGTTTGTTTCTAACTTTATTTAATTTTCGTATTTTATTTTCAGCATTAGCAGCTTTCAATGAAAAATTCATAACTAGAGCTATAGGAATCGGAATGAGGCGTTCTAATATTCGTTGGAAAGATAAGAGAAAGAGCTACAACTTTCATGTTGGAGTCAGAAGCTGATTCGGATTGTAGAAGGCTTGAATAATTCGTCGAAGTTGCTGACGTTAAGAAATAATTTGTTTTGGGTCAATTTTATGGGCTTGGTTTGTATTTTCCGACCCGATTCGGATTGTTAGTGAAACTCTTATTCTATTAAAACGCTAGGGCCGATTGCTGTGCATATATTCACTCTGCACTCATTCACTCTTCACTCACTCACTATTCACGAAATTTCTTGGAGAGTTTTGAGCAATTGTAATGGAGAACTAATTTCCGAAGAATTGATCTACTGCAATCGGATTCCACTTTGAGGTTCTTTTATAAATTCCATGTCAATCTGTTTCCTTTGATTTATTCCAATAATCTCAATTATTTGCTTAATTTGATTGTTGTTATAGGATATAATTCTTAAATTCGATTGGTTATTTGATCTTGAATCAATTTCGCGTTAACGTAGCTTTTGCATTATCGCGTTTGATCAGATTGCGTTTGCTTAATTCACAATAGTTTTTAATCCGTTTGCTTAATTCGGAATTCAGGAACATATGCCTTATAATTTCTATTGCGCTTGTCAGTGGTTATTATAGTCGAAGAGGATTAGAGCCGTTTAGGGAATTGGAATTTATAGGGATCAATGATAAGTCGGAAGTTGATACAGTAGGTTGATTCGCTTTAGCTTATTCGATAATCACAATTTATTTTAATCCTTTTTTTCTTGAAATCGTAATCAAAACCCCCCATTAATCGTTACTGCATTGATTAATAATAATACAAGAATCCTTGAGAACGATACTCGAGTTGTCGTTACTGTAACTATATTTTCAAAATCACTCATTTTTGATCCGTGCGCGACAGCGGATCACTTGGTTTTAAATATCCATTTACAACCAATAGGTTTCACACCTTTAGGTAATTCGACGAGATCCCAGATGTCATTGTCTTGCATAGACTTCATCTCATCCTTCATGGCATCGATCCATTTTTGAGAGTTAGAACTGTGTATAGTTTGACAGAAGTTGATTGGATCATCCTCTGCTAAACCAACACCATCCTCATGTTCTTGAAGAAAGATAATGTAATCATCTGGGATTGCACTTCTCCTCTCTCTAATGGATCTTCTTAGTGGCACTTCTTGAGGTTGTTGAGGTTGCTCTATAGGTACTAGAAGGAGAACCTCATTATTGTCTTGTTCTAGAATAATGTTATTAGCAACAGTTTGAACATTGTCTTCTATTACTGGAGTGGTGTCCTGAATAGTAATAGGTATGAGGACTTGATCACTGTCAACGACATGTTCTTCCTCAAAGACAACATTTCTTATGTTTTATTCCTTCCCAAACTCAACATCCTTAAGAAATCTCGCATTTCCCGTTTCGAAAAATGATCTTGAAGTGGGATTGTAAAACTTATAGCCCCGAGAGCGTTCAGTATAGCCAACAAAGTAGTAGCTAATTGTTCTTGTGTCCAACTTTCTTTCATGTGGCTTATAAGGCCATGCCTCAGCTGGACAACCCCAAATGTGCAAGTGCCTGATGCTTGACTTTTTGCCAATCCAAAGTTCATAAGGGGTTTTATTAACTGCTTGGCACCCTATTAAGGATGTAAACTGAAGCCTTTAAGGCTTCTCCCCAAAGTGACTCTGGCAAAGATGAATGACTAATCATACTCCTTACCATATTCTTAAGAGTTCGATTTCTTCGTTTTGCTACACCATTCATGCTAGGTTTGCCTGACATAGTGTATTGCGGAACAATTCCACATTATTTGAGAAAAAAATGCAAAAGGTCCTAGACGTTGTTCTCTTGATTCGTCATATCTGCCATAGTATTCACCATTACGGTCAGATTTGACAGCTTTAATTTTCTTTCCAAGTTGAAGTTCAACTTCAACTTTGAAAGCCTTAAAAATGTCTAGGGATTGAGACTTCTTATGTATTAAATATAGGTAACCGTATCTAGAAAAGTCATCTATGAACGTAATAAAATATTGTTGTCCATTCCAAGATGCCGAAGGGAATGGACCACAAATATTAGTATGTATTAGTTCTAAGACGTCTTTAACTCTTTCAACACCTAATTTCCTTATGTTTGTTCGTTTTCCTTTTATGCATTCAATACAGACATCAAAGTCTGATAAATCCAATGGATCAAGAATTTCATTCGACACAAGTCTCTGAATTCTTTGTTTAAAGATATGGCCTAAACGCTTGTGCCATAAAGTGGCTGAATTCTCAATTAATTTGCATTTTGTACCACGTGTTGTTTGCAGTATTTCATTATAGGAACTAACAACATCAAGCATGTAAAGATTATCAATTAAAGAACCAAAACCAACAATATTTGAATTTTGGTAGATACTAACTTTATTATTTCCAAATGAACAAGAAAACCCAAATTTGTCCAAACTAGAAATAGAAATCAAATTCTGCCTAAAAGATGGTACAACAAATGTCTCAAACAAATCCAAATAAAATCCAGTTTTTAACTGTAATCTAAAAGTTCCAATAGCCTATATTACAACCTTTTGTCCATCGCTCACAAAGATGAATCTTTCATCATCACTTGGCAGTTGACTCCACAAGCAACCTTGCATAGTTATACTTATGTGAGTAGTAGCACCAGAATCCACCCACCAAGTATCCATAGGTACAAAAGCTAAATTAATTTTAGAACAAACAAAAGTAAAAAATTTACCTTTCTTTACACGCCAAGCGACATACTTAGGACATTCTTTCTTCATGTGTCCCGACTTCTTACAGAAGCAACATATAAATTCTTCAACTTTCTTTGATTTTTTCTGCTGAGAAGACCCTTTTGCAACATCCTTAGCATTTTTCCTCTTTTATTGTGAGAGGTCAAAGTCATATGAGCACTTTCAATCCTATCCCTCCACAACCTCTCTTCCTATTGCCCACATTGAGATATAAGCTCATTTAAGGACCATTTGTCCTTTTGAGTGTTATAACTCACTTTGAATTGTCCAAAGTGTGGAGGAAGTGAGATCAAAATCAAGTGCACGAGCAGGTCTTCACCAAGCTCTAACTTTAGTGCCTTAAGTTTTGATGCGAGATTAGACATTTCTATAATGTACTCTCTGACATTTCCTTTGCCCTTATACCTCATGGAGATGAGTTTAGCCAAAAGGCTGCTTGTCTTTGCCTTTTCATTCTGGACAAAGTACTGTTCAATTTTCGCAAGAAAATTCCTTGCACTTTGACCCTCAACAATAGAGCCCTGAAACGCCTCTAGTATAGAGTGCTTCATGATCATGAGACACATTTGGTTGGACCTCTCCCATTTCTTAATTTTTGCCTCATTAGAGACTTCCGGAGTGGAAATGGGTGGTTCCTCCCTTAGTGCTAGATCCAAATCCATACAACCGAGAACAATTTCTATGATTTCCTCCAGACCTTAAAATTCGTCCCATTCAGCATTGGGATACAATTTACTTGAGTAGAAACATTCACAGTATTGACAACTAAAATAAAGAACAAAAGTTAAATTAATAACATGTTTACAAATTACCAAATAATTCATATATATAAAAAATTATATATATATAAAACAAAATATGCAAACATGTTTAGCAAAGGAAGAATCCATGCAATTAAAACAAAAATTGCACACAGCACTCACGCGTAAAGAAACAAAAGTGGCAATTAAAACAAAAGTTGCACAATCCAAATGCAGAAGACTCCAATTCCAATTCTGAAGAAGGAAAAAAAAAAATCTATGCGTAAGAGTCCAAAGCCAATTGCATGATCAATTGCATTATGAATGAAATCCAAAAAACGAAAAAACCATCACGTGCGTATGCACATCATATACTGACTCCAATTATAATTTTAAAACCAAAAAAGAGTCGACGTAATACAAATTGGAGATAACGCAGCATTTGTGATGTCCACAAAAAAAAACAAAAAATTCTTAATAAAAATCACAAGTAGGAATTTTCCCTAAAAAGTAAATAAATTAGGGTTCATAAAATTAAAAGAGGGATTCAGATAAAAATCCAATCTATACTTTAATCCTAATAATCTAACAGTAACGAAGGTTCTGATACCACTTGTTGGTTATTTAGATTGACTAAATAAAATAATTAAATGGATGAGAAGATCGCATTACGTCAGATTATTGAAGAAGGATTTAAAAATACCTGATTCCATAAAGATTGTGAGTGACACACAGCGAAAGCCTTTCATTGATTAAAAACTATTGGTTGATTGATCTTCCTCAACAAAATCTCTTTACTCCTGATGGGACCTTTGTTTTCTTTTAGATGGGGAGAGGAGGAAACCGTTTTTTGATTTGGTATATTGGGGACTATCACCGTGCTTTATGTTTTTAACTCATTAGAATTCCCATTATACCTCAATGGATAAAACTGACAATCCACTTATTAATTTCATATTATTTTCTATTGGTAGTTTAGGGGCTCTCTAAATCACTTAAATTGAACCATTTAAATGTAAATAATTAATATAAATACTAAAAATTAATATTTAATCTATATTAATTAATTAAAAATAAATAAATTCCTAACCATACGAAATAGAAATGATCTTGAAAGGTTTATCTCTCTTCAAAAACCCCAAAGAACGCTAATCTCTTCTTTTCATCTTGTTATCGTGTGATCCAAAACAATGCTAATTTGATTATTTTTTTAATAGACAAATACTAATTTATTAATTTTTATTAAAAATATTAACAAGAAGTATTTGAACCCGTTATCTATATCTCTCTTTTCTTTTAACCATCCAATCACCTTGTATCTCTCATTTGACACTACTTGCTGCATGCACCTCCCTGTGCTGCTCATCGTTCCTTCATCTATGAAGTCCTTGGCATGCAACTCCTTGCGATGTTGCTCAAAAGTCAAAACCCTTTTGTTCTGAGCCTCTGCTGCGTCTCTCGTCCCTCCAAATCCTCGCTTTTCAATTGTAGTTTTGACGCCCTCGCACGATGCCGAGGGAGTACATCGTACTTAAGTGACAGGATAATAATTAAAAAAATAAGTATATATAATTTTGATAAAATTAACTTAAGACATTGACTTTAATATTGATACTTTTATGTTAATTTAGATTATGGTAAGCAATAATATTTATTATACAATTAATATTTTTTTTCAATTTACTTTTTATAATTATGTTAAACATTCTTATTTTAGTATTTTAACTTCAATTATATAGATTAAAACAAACAAATAAATTGACTAAAAACAACGTATCTGCCAACTATCTCATTAAAATAAACAATGTAAATCTATTAATAAGACAGGACAATAATGTTATATAGTGGCTTTATTGCATAACTACGACTATGTAAGCAAGAAATTGAGGTTTAATTATTGTTATGCATCATTTAGAACTATTTGTCGAAAGACGACGTCTAGGTTTGGTTAATGGTACTGTTCACAACAAAATATTTATAGAATTTTTTTTTAATAGGTCCAAAGAAATAACAATAATTCTCTTGCTCAATATATCGTTTCTCTATGTGAACGGAAATAATGATATTATTTATAATAAGAAATGATGATACAACTAAGGAAAGGAATCACTAATATTTTGCTATACAATGTTTCCCTATTTCAATATTTAGAAAAGAGATAAAAAAAAAAATCATATCTTTAACAAAATCTTTTCATTAGAAACAATGTTTCATAAGAGTACTCAAAAGTACAAATATGTATGGAGCAAAGTGAATTTATACTCCAAATTAAAGTTCAAAAACATTAATCATAAGGAATACGTTTACTATTGCTCTTTGATGCTTAAAATAAAGCTCGAGCAAGTTTATAAGAATTCATGAGATATGGGATTCAACTTATTTTTTTAAATTTTTTAATGATATTACTGACAAAATCCTGATTAATATGATTACTCATATTAAATTATTCATTAATTTTAGTTTAAAAAAAATCCAAATTACAAAAAAAATTAAAATAAATTATCACAATCATTTGTTGGAACAATCTTGTTGCTTCCATTATTGAAGATGTGGTCGTAGTGGCGTGGGACGAAGATATCACATCAAGTAGGTGGTGTGAGAGTGTTTGAGAGGGGGAGGGGAATGGAAAATAGGGGACTGGGACGGAAACAAAACAATATGGGGAAGATATCTATTTTTTTCTTCACAAAATTTCCTGAAAACTACAAGGAAAAGTGTCAACACTCAATTTTGTTTATTTAATTATATAATAATAATAATAATTATTATTATTATTATTATTATTGTGCTAAGTTGTGTCTTGCCACATTTGAAAAACAAAAAGAAAGAAGCATAATAGAATGAAAATAATGTGTTGGACAAAGAAACTATTTTTGTATTCTATACAGGTGGAATTGATGATTGTTACAAGGTCAATACAAAATATTTAATACACCAAATTCAACAAGGGAAAATTGTTACACAACCAATACAAAATTGAGCAGAAAGTGGAAAGAAAGCAAAACACTACAATTACAATTTAGGCTTACAAAAAAAGGGAAGAAGAGAATTTCAAATTTCTCTCTTACAACATCAAGCAGTTGCTGTCTCCAAAATTGCACAACATTTACACAGCAGCAAAGAAAAATAATAAAAATCTAAAAATTCTACAACACCACCTATTCTATTTCTTGCCTTGGAACACCACCTTCATTTACACCTATGCCTTCCTCAATTGTCAAAATTCTCAACAAGCAAAGGCCAATCTTGTGTCTTAATTGGTAGTTCCATCATAGGCAACAATTAGGCTCAACACCTAGGGTGGTTGATTTAGAAAATGCTACAAGCAAGCAAGCAAGAAATTGGTTAAATAAGGAAAACTTCTTAGGAAGGAAAGCTTAAAAAAATGCTAAAATAGGGAAAACTTCCTAGGAAGGAAACCTTATATATGCCTATATATACCATTCAAAGCAAGAAAAAAAGAGGGAGGAGTAGCAGGGAGAACATACAGAAATAGGAGCATACAGTAGGGGGAGGACAACAGAGAAAGTATACAAAGAAAAAAAAATAGATACAATAGTGAAAAATATAGGACAACGGAAAATACATACAATAGTGAAAAAAAAAGAGAAGAGTAGTGAGGAGGATTACAACAGGGAGAGAAAGGACACAACAAAGGGGGATTGTTGGAAACCATCAAAATTTGTGAGCAAAAAAAGGGAAGGAGAATTACTTGGTTGAGCAGTTAAAAGGGATAGCTTGACTGACTCATGATAGGTAACTTTGAATATAATACCAATGTTTCCTTTCAATCTTTATATGTATTAGTTTTCTTTGAATCTATTTGTTGTAAGCTTTTTAATTTATGCAATGTAGTATTTTGCACTATATTTGTTCAAAAAAGTGATAAAAAGTTAATTAATCAAACTATCATTAAAATGATATGAACCTAAAATAGATTGTCCCACCTCTACATGATTGTTTTGATAGGTCAATATGTACTATTCAGACCGAGTAGACCCCACATTCAGACTCGGTATAGGCCCGCCTAGACTACTTAATAAAAATACAATTGAATAAAGAGAAATAAACGGGTAAGGCACTTGTCAGAACCTCTCATGAAAACCTATCTCGATAATAGGGAAAGCGATCTACATCTTTATGATGATATGGTTTAAATCAGGAAAGAAGGAACATATTAGGTATGCATGATTTAGTCCTTGAAACATTAAACTCACAAAACCCACGAAGAAGATCCAAATAGTAAATATAAAAAGGGAGGTAACCCTAGGTATCCTCTAACCTAATTTCAATAGGTAATTTGCATTACACCTATACATCGCTAACTTGAGTGTCAGAGTGTTTTTGTAGGTACCCTCTCCAGACGGATTAACCCACAAGGAGAAGGTCCCTACCCGACCATTTTACCTGGTAGGAAGATTTGACGACCATTGTGGGGCCGAAGCAAACTATCCTATCGACCACCACTAACAAATTTCATGGTCTCAACCCGAGTTGCCTTAGGTGATCCCAGAAAACATCCTCAGGGACGCGAAACCTCCATTTTGGGAGGGACGAGTCAGGTGGGCCCCAATGTGGGACCACCAATACTTGAGGGCGATCCCCCACGTCAGGAGCCCAGTGATCGCATTGCGATTGAGGCCTTTGCAAAGGGAGATCGAAAACCCTTAATGAACAACAGGTTGAGGGGCTTCGAAAGGAGAGCCTGGACTTGCGAGAGAGCAACTAGAAGCTTCGCCATGACCGCGACGCGAGATTGTGGGACCAGAGCTCGGTCGCCCTTATCGTGGAGGACATGGCACATAATGAATCGTCGAGTCATGGGGGTGATATGGTGCGTTCGGTATCAAGTCGGTAGACGGCCCTCGTCGCACCCATTGCTAAACTAGCCATCAGAGAAATGGTCAGGAAGCATCCCTTCGTAGATGGCATCATGGAGGAACCTTTCCCTTTGAGTTGGAAACCCTTGTCCATCGATCGCTATGAAGGGGGGGATGGCCCTGGACTAGCACGTAGACGCCTTTGTCACCTAGATGAATTTGTACACCAATAGCGACGCCATCCTGTGTCGAGTATTCCCCATTACACTAAAGGGAGCGGCCCTTAATTGGTATACAACCCTCCTAGCCCATTCAATCTGCTCCCTTGTCGGCCTCACCTAGAGGTTCGGGGCACAATATGCGACTAGTTGGCCTCACCGTTTCATAATAGTGGCCTTGGCTAACATTTGGTAGGAAGACATTGAGACACTAAAAGATGTATATTCAGATGGAAGAGATGACACAATTTCCCGATAGGGTGCGCGAAGAGTTACCAAGGAAGAATGTTGATAAGTCATGAGAGAGCTCCCACCAAGACAGGATGAATGGAAGCAGGAACCGGGGAGATAGACCCCCACGATCCAAGTTCCCATATTACACTCCTCTTACATAGCAGAAGCCAAGTATTAGAAGAAGCCTGCAGCACGGATCTTATTTGGCTACCGACCTAGAACTGATCTTTTGAAGCAGCGGATAGAGGCTGATATTGCCGCTTTCACCGAGTGCATAGCCACACAACAGAAGAATGTGCAACCTTGAAGGAAAAAATTGAATGGTTGATTAAGGACAGTAAGCTACAAAAATTTGTAAAAACACGTGGCATCGGCAAGAGGCCAAACTGCGAGTGAGATCGCAGTAGACCTCGGCAGCTTGCTAGAGAAGATCGAGACAAGCAAGAAGACACCCTAGTATCGAGACTACAAGGAATTATCAACACCATCGCTGGGGGTTTCACCGGTGGAGGCATATCCATGTCGGCCAGAAGGAGGCATGTAAGGGAAATAAAATCCATAAATTCCCTCAGCGCTACATAGCAGGCCCAACATAGGAGTATGCCTTCCATTAACTTCTTAGATGCAGACTATGAGGGAGTAAAGAAACACCAGGATGACCTTGTGGTAATCCAGGTAGAAGTGGCCAATTACTTGGTGTGTAAGGTTTTGGTGGATCAAGGCAGCTCGACATATATCCTTTATTGGTCCACCTTTCTATAGCTAGACATCCTAGAGGCGAGCATACAACCTTTCACAGAGTAGTTGGTCGGATTCTCAAGGGAGTGGGTTGACACTCGGGGATATGTGGACTTACTTACCACATTCGGGGGCCGCATAGGATCTAGGACAATATGATCCGATATCTATTGGTGAACGCCACTACCGCTTACCACATTCTTATCTGAAGTCCTGCGCTCAATGAGTTGGGAGCGATCATATCCACCTTGCATTTGGCCATGAAGTTTCCAAACCAAAAGGGCAAGATCATCACGGTGAAAGCAAACCAAGAGGTAGCTAGGGAGTGCTACTTAGAAAGTTTGATAGTGGCTAGGGGGAAGATGCCTTCAGGCCTTCGAGTCAGGCACATAGCATGCACAACACTATCATGACCCGAGGAGGAAGGTGTAGAGTTAGAACCACGAGTCACGGAGCCCATCGTAGAACCCATGGAGGAAATCAAAACATTTCAAATAGGCACCCGGGCTGACCAAGTCACTAAAATTGGAAGTGTATTGGACTTAGCAGTGGAAGAGGCAATCACCCGAGTGGTCAGGGAGAACTCGGATTTATTTTCCTGGACAGCAATAGACATGCTCAGAATCGATCCGAATGTTCATTGCCACCGACTAGTTGTCTGTTCGGAGGCAAGACCAGTGGCATAGAGGAAAAGAAAAATTGGAGAAGAGATAGCCCAAGCAATATAGCAGGAAGCTTCCAAAGCTAAAACAAGCGGGCGTCATCTTAGAAATTCAATACACCACGTGGTTAGCCAATGTGGTTTTGGTAAAAAAAGGCGAACAAGAAGTGGAGGATGTGCACTGATTACACAGACCTCAACAAAGCTTGTCCCAAGGACTCGTGTTCCATGATTCCTTCCCTGTGCAGCGGATATGGCACGACCATTCTTTAAGTTACTAACTAAACAAAGCAAGTTCGCGTGGAATCCAGAGTGCGAAGAAAACTTCGCTAGACTCAAACAACTCCTTGCAACACCTCTGAGCCTCACCAAGCCAACTAGCAAAGAGTTACACCTTTATTTAGCTGTCTCCAAGCACACAATCAGTGCGGTCCTTGTTCAAGAAAACCATCGAGAGCAATCCCTCGTGTACTATATAAGCCAAATCCTCAAGGGACCTGAAACCCGGTATCAAGTAATTGAGAAATTGGCCTTGGCACTAGTAGTTGTTGCATGACGCCTCCACCCTTACTTCCAGAGTCATTAAATTGTAGTCCGAAGTAACCACCTGATCAAGAAGATCCTAGCGAAGCTCGACCTTGTGGGGAGAATGATAGCTTGGTTGATTGAACTCTTAGAGCATGGCCTTATCTATCGACCGCGAGGACCCATCGAAGCACAATGTCTGGCAGACTTCATCGTAGAGTTAACCCTGGCGGACAATAGCAACTCACAATGGTGGACTCTGTACGTGGATGGATCATCCAATGAAAAGGGGAGTGGCACTGGGGTAATCCTAGAAAGCCTGGACAGTGTCATCCTAGAGCAGTCCTTAAGATTCGGCTTGAACGCGTCCAACAATCAAGCCAAGTATGAAGCCTTGCTAACGGGGATGTGCTTGGCTGAAGAAGTTAGCGTAACTTAAGGTGTTGGAGTGATTGGAAGTTAGTAATCGGACATGTAAACGGGATTTACCAAACCAAGGATCCTAACATGACACGGTACTATCACCTGGTATGCCACCATCAGAAGAAATTCGAGAAGTTTGAACTCGGACATGTTGTCTGCAAAAATAATGAAAGGGTCGACTTGTTGTCAAAGTTGGCTAGCACTAAGACAAGAGGAATGTACAAGGCTTTCATCTAGAAACCGTCACGACTCCTAGCTTGTAGACTTACATGGTTACCACCCAGGACATGGGGTGGATGATGGAAATCTGGAATTATCTAAAGAAAGGAACATTACCCAATGACCCCACCCAAGCTAAACGCCTACAAAGAGTCACCGGCTACTACACAATCAACAATGACATCTTGTACAGGTGGGGATTCACCACTCCTTTGCTCAAGTGCTTAACATCGCTAGAGGCCGAATACGTCTTGGCTGAGTTTCACTTAAGCATATGCATAATGCACTTTGGAACAAGATCCATGGCAGCTCGAGTACTTAGAGCTGGCTATTACTGGCCCATAATTAGGCGTGACTGCAAGGAATACATCAAGTATTGCAAAGAATGATAGGAATTTGGTAACATCCTGCAATAACCAGCCGAGAAACTGCACACCATCGACTTACCATGGCCATTCGCCATGTGGGGAATTGACATACTTGAGCGTTTTCCTCAGGCACTCAGACAGGGTGAAGTTCCTAGTCGTAGCCATCGACTACTTCACTAAATGGATTAAGGAAAAATTAGTAGCTTCCATTACAGCTAAGAATATCCAAAAATTCCTTTGGAAAAACATCATTTACCGATTTGGCCTACCTCACTCGGTCGTCTTAGATAAGGGCAGGCAGTTCACGAACCGCCAATCAGAGGAGTTCTACTTAAACCTTGGCATCAAGCATTTGGTCACTTCGTTAGAACATCCTCAAGAAAACGGACAAGCAAGAAGCAGCCAACAAAGTCATACTTGGAGAACTAAAGAAGAGAGTTGGAAATGCAAAGGGAAACTAGACTGAGGAGATATCAACCCTACTATGGGCCTATCGATGCACTCCCCAATCCACCATGGGAGAGACACCCTTTTGGCTGTCCTACAACACAGATGCCATGATTCCCGTTGAGGTAGGAAAGGCTGTAAGGTCAAAAACCTTGATTTTAATTCTGACAAATGAAATACATAAGAATACACTAGAAGGGGGGGGGGTGTTGAATAGTGGGTTTAAAACTTTTTTGTAAATACTATTAGTTCACAAGTTGCCTTCTTGGATATATGTTAGTTTAAATAAGAAAATATATCCTTGCAAGGCAAAGCTTAGAAAGTTTTTCCAAAAGAGCACAATGAGCAAGATAAATATATGTAATCACGAGACAGCAGAGATGAGAGCTTGTTTTTATATTGGTTCACTCAACTTGAGCTATGTCTAGTTCTCCTTTAACAACTATTAAAGGGTTCCACTATAATCAACTGATTACAAAACAAGTATTCTTCACTGCCACTTCTGGCTACAAGTATTCGCTATGCCACTCCTGGCTACAAGTATTCTAAACCACTTTTGGTTACAAGTATGAATCTCCCCCTGAGATTATACTTCCTAAGTATTCTTTTATCACTAAGCCACTCCTGGCTTTCTACACAAAATATGTATAAGATTTAGATAACTCTCAAAGAGAGGATATAAACAAATGTTGAATCTACGTGAGCTTGTATAGGATGGATATTCTTTTTCTCTCAGCTCATGTTCAAGACCTTGTCTCAGAGTGCTTTCTCTTGTTGTCTAGATTGATTTTTGTTATTCTATTCTCGTTCATTAGTCTTCTCATTTCATGGAGGCATCCTTATAAAGTGAGCTTCATGAATTTGAACGTTGGAGAAGACTTCTTTCCGTTGTCTCACATAGTAGAGTATTGAAGTAGCTTTGATTGTGCTTGATGTGACAAGAGCAGGTTTCTGTCTTTGTTATAATTGTCTTTTAGCTAAAAGTGTGCATCCCAATGCTGATTGGTTCTTTTGGTTGTACCTACACACTTCACATAATATGAGACATACAAGCAATACGAGGAATCAAAGAAAGTAATGTCAAAGAGTATCTCCCTTTCTTTCTATTACAGAAGTGCCATTATTTGTGTATAGAATTATTTATAAAGGCACGTATTCCTTAGCACAATGACAGATTATGTTCTATTCTTGCACAAACAATGTCTGGCATAACAGACATAGTCTGGTCTTGATTAAGTATGGTCTGTTTGTGCACAGATAACGTCTAGCTTAACAAACACATTCTAAATTAAAAGACATGGTCTGTTCTAGCCTTAGACATCGTCTGGCTTAGCTTTAGACATCGTCTAGCTTAACATCAGACCTTGCCTGGCTTAGCATCAAAAATCATCTGGCTTGGCATCAGACCTTGTCTGACCTAGCATCAAACATCGTCTAGCCTAGCCTCAGACATCGTCTAGCTTGACATCAAACATCGTCTGGCCTTGCATCAGACATCGTCTGCCTTGGCAACAGACATTGTTTGGCCTGGAGACTTTGCATGATCTGTTAAGAGCTTATTTTAGTCTGTTTATAAGCAATTCCAGTGCTAGATTTAACCATTATACATTATTAGACAGTTAAGACAAAAGTAAGAGTTAGAGTGATTATACCATTGTCTGTTCTTACTTTATTTCCTGAAATCACTTAATCTGAAATCATTAGTTGATCAAATATTATCACATTTGTTATCATCAAAACCTATCAAGGTATTAAAGGTTAGACATCATCAAATGTCTTGGTTTTAACAATCTTTCCCTTTTTGATGATGACAACACATGTTATAATTTTGATTTAACAGACAATGAATCACAGACATTTATGTATCAGAGTGTGAATTATTTCATGATAATTAAGTATGCGCAGTTATTAACATGATGAACTCCCCTTGAGTCTATCATGCAGATGCATATGACAGATTAAGGCATGAAATAATTAAAGCGGATAATGTTAGACAATAATGGAATTGAGTAAAAACAATAGTGAGAACCATTCACTGTTTTAGTAAAAGAATCTCAAGCATTGTCTGGTAATATTTTATATATCCAAAAATCTCTCCCCCTTTGTCGTAAACAAAAAGGTGGATGATGGAGTAGAAAATGCCATCACAGTTATGGTTTGGAAGGTGGGGTTGACTGTTGCAGTAGCCTGAGGAAGGTGGAGGAGGAGGTGTGTTTTCTTTGAATCTAGACAGAGGAGTGTTGTTGTCCAGATTGAATGGTCTGTTGTTTGGTGGAGTTTGTGGGGATGTTGTTGATACAACAGTTTGAGTTGTGGGATTAGATTGTGTCTTAGATTGAACAATGGGTTTAGTCTGTTGGGTGATCATCTGTCCAGTGGAGGCAGATGTAGGTTGATCTTTTGTTTGAACAGTGGGTTCAGACAGTGGCTCTTGCATAGTTTGTGCTTGGGCATCAGACTGTGTAGCAACTGTTTGGCTTACTATAGTCTGTGTAGGTGACACAGACGATAGGGGTTCAACAAACGGTGTGTCTGTTGTGGCTTGTGTTTTGGGCTTAAATGACTCAGAACCAAACAAATGCTTAAGTTACAAAACGGTTTTTAAAATGTCACATGGTCTGGTTCATATTTTGAGTGCAAAACATGTGGTATGCACATGCCTCACTTAAGTATCACACCAGACGATGTGTCCTTAGTTCTACTAGTGAATAGCAGACAGTGATAAAACATTAATTCTCCTAGACCATCCCAATCTTTTCTCTCAAAAAGATTAGTCTATCTTCAGCAAGGGGTTTTGTAAAAATATCAGCAAGTTGATCGTTTGTCTTGACAATTTGGGTAAGTTTGATTCGAAGTATGATACAAGCATCTTACTTGGATATTCTCAAACATCTAAGGCATATAGAGTGTTAAGAATGAAACATTGACATCCAAAGGGATGGAAGTATGATATGTTGGGTTTCTTTCCTTTCCATAGTTCATATGGAGTCTTTTTAATAATAGGCCTAATATAAATTCTATTTTGCAAATAACACAAGAAGTATTTACAGCTTCTGCCGAGAAGTGCTTAGGAGTCAAGTTATCATTCAACATGATTCTGGCCATTTCTTGTAATGACCTATTCTTCCTCTCAACAACACCATTTTGCTGTGGTGTTCTAGGTGTTGAGAAGTTGTGAAGAATTCGATTCTCTTCACTGAACCTCTGAAAACTATCGTTTTCGAACTCTCCTCCATGGTCACTTCTTGATAGAAGTTATACATACTCCTTTTTCATTTTGAACACATTTGTAGAATTTATAAAATTCCTTAAAAGCCTCATCCTTGTGAGTGAGGAATATAACCCATGTCCATCTAGAATAGTCATCAACTATTACTAGTCCATATCTCTTCCCTCTAAGAGAGGCTCTTCTTGTTGGACCAAAGAGATCAATATGTAATAGTTCTAATGGTCTGGAAGTGGAAAAAGTATTTTTACTTTTAAAAGATGTTTTCACTTGTTTCCCTTTTTGACATGCCTCACAAAGTAAGTTATCCTTATATGACATTGTTGGCAATCCTCTTACGAGGCTCTATCTTTGTAGTTTTGAGATTAATCCCAAACTTGCATGGCCAAGCTTCTTATGCCATAACCAATGACTTTCTTTGACAAACAGTAAACATGATACATTTTGATCCTTTAGCTCACCGAGATTGATCTTATAAAGATTGCATTGTCTCTTTGCAGAGAAGAGATGTGAACCTTTAGAGTCTCTGACTATGCATGATTCCTTGTTGAAGGAAACATCATATCCACTGTCGCAAAATTAACTTATGCTTAGTAGATTGTGTTTTATCCCTTCAACAAATAGCACATTCTCAATAAAGAGACTAGGAGGAATACCTATCTTACTAGTACCCCTAATTCTCCCTTTCTGATTACCTCTGAAAGTGACTGTACCACCATGCATTGGTGTCAGGTTTAGGAACATAGACCTTGCGCTCGTCATGTGATGTGAGCAACCACTGTCCAAGTATCATGATTGGTGTTTCTTTCTTGCCATCAAGGACATTTGCAACAGGAATTATTTTGCTCTTAGGTATCCATATTCTTTTGGGTCCTTTGGTGTTAGTCTTGGAAGCAGATGATTTGCTCCTTGTAGGCAATTTCTTGATTTTGGACTTTACATGCCCATTTTTAGAATTAGATCTTCTGGAAGAAGCTTTCTTTTTGGCTGCTTCTTTCTTTCCTGTGAATCCAAGGCCAGATTTGTCATTTGGACTCTTGGGTTAAGCGCACCTAACAGTGTAGGAGGAAAGATCTTGGAAGAAGTGATGGCTGGTGTACTAGCTGTATTCATTCCAGAAGGGGCTTCAACAAACAGACCTCCCAGATTTGATGGAAAAGACTACTACCACTGGAAGGACAGAATGAAGCTGTTCATGGAATCACAAGATGTGGATCTTTGGGACATCGTAGAGATTGGGCCTTATCAACCCATGAAAAGGTTACTAGAAAGAACAGAAGAATAGAAACCAAAAATCGAATGGACCCAAGAAGAAAAAGCCAGATTCCTGTTGAATTCTAAAGCAAAATTTTTTCTAACATGTGCCCTTAGCAGATCAGAGTATGACAGAATTTTTGAATGCGAAACAACATAGGAAATCTGGAACAAACTTAGAACGACACATGAAGGAACAGATCAGGTAAAAGACTCTAAAGTAAATTTACTAACTCATCAGTTTAAAATGCAAGAAAATGAGACTATAAAAGATGTCACCAGGTTCACCACTATCATTAGTGAACTGAATGCACTTGGAGAAAAATACACTACACATCACAAAATTATGAAGATTCTCAGAAGCCTACGAAAAATTTGGAGACCCAAGGTCATTGCAATTCAAGAAGCAAAAGATCTCAAACTACTAGAGATGGATGAACTAATTGGGTCATTAAAATTCATGAGCAAGAAATTGCTGAAGAGATTTACCCATCCAAAAGGAAAATAGTAGCTCTCAAAGGACTAAAGAAGGGCAGAACTCACGAGCTTTAAAATCTGAGGCAGAAACAAAATCTAATGAAAGTGAAGTAGAAAAAACAAATCATGATGATGAGCTAGCTCTTCTGTCAAGAAGAGTACAACAACTACTTAGAAGAAGAAAAGGCTCAAGAAATTTCAAAAAGGATCATTAGTCAGGAGACTCAAAACAACAAGTTAGATGTTATGAATGCAATAGATTTGGACATTATAAAATTGAGTGTCCCTTTCTAAAGAAAGACCATAAGAAGGAAGATCACAAAAAGAAAGCAATGATAACTTGGGATGATGATGAAACATCCTCATCAAACAGAGAACAAACAACCAATATATGCCTCATGGTAGATTTAGAAAGTGAGCAGCTAAAGGAAAAACTCTGTGAAGCTGAAAAAGAAAATGATAAGCTAAGATCTAGAAATGAATTTGTTTAAAAGGAATCATGTTCTTGAAGAATCACATTTTAAATTATTTGAACAAATTAAGCATAGAAGAGAATCAATTAAGGGAGTTATGTCTTTTGACTAGACTCAACTTGAGAATGAAAATAAACTTTTAAAAGAAGAAGTTGAGAAGCTGACAAAAGACTTAGCAAACTTTGTTGATGGAACAAAAAATCTTGATAGACTCATTGGAATACAAAAGGGTTTCTTTGATAGAACTGGCTTAGGTTTTAATAAACCTAAGAAGATCTCCAAGAAACAAAAGTCTATAAGGAAATCTTCTATCTGGGGACATTTGGCCTCAGACTATTACAGCCAACAGGAACATTCCTATAAGAAAGGTAACTAAAACAAAGGACCTAAGAAAATCTGGGTACCAAAAGTCTTACTACTTTTTGATGCAAGAATGTCAGTTTCACAATAGCAGGAGAGAGCTATGGTACTTAGACAGTGGATGCTCCAGACACATGACTGGAGATAAAAACAAATTTCTCAATCTTGAAGAAAAAGAGAATGGAGGGTCTGTCACCTTTGGAGACAACAGAAAAGCCTTCATCAAAGGAGTTGGTAAAATTGGTACACCTAACTCTGCTCAAATTGAAAATGTTTATCTGTAGAAGGATTAAAACATAATCTTCTAAGCATCAGTCAGCTATATGACGGTGGCTATGAAGTTGTGTTTGAACCCAATGCGTATTTGATTAAGAAAGCATCTACTGGAACTGTTCTATTCTTTGGGATTAGGGAGAAAAACCTTTACAAAGTCTGCCTTGAATCTCTACCAAATCAGACTTTTCTAGCCTCATTTGAAAATGATAAATGGTTATGGCATAGAAGAGTAGGCCACCTAAATATGAAAACTTTGTCCAAACTATCTAAGTATGACCTAGTGAAAGGACTACCCAAAATCAAATTCAAAAAAGATAGAATCTGTGAGGCTTGCATAAAAGGGAAACAAACAAAATCTAGTTTTCAACTAAAAAATGCCATATTCACTCAAAAAGTTCTAAAACTACTTCACATTGACCTATTTGGACCAACCAAAACTCCTAGCCTAGGGGGAAAGAGATATGGATTTGTGATAGTAGATGATTTCTCAAGATTTACTTGGGTACTTTATCTTTCTCATAAGGATGAATCTTTCAATGTTTTTAAAACTTTTTGTAAAAAGGTTCAGAATGAAAAAGATTTGAAAATTGTTTCTGTAAGGAGTGATCATGGAGGAGAATTTGAAAATACATTCTTCGAAAAATTTTGCAATAAAAAGGGTATCTCCCTTAAATTTTTCTTGTCCAAGAACACCCCAATAGAATGATGTTGTGGAAAGGAAAAATAGAACCTTACAAGAGATGGACAGAACACTTATTAGTGAATTTGATGTTCCAAAATATTTTTGGGCAGAAGTTGTGAACACAACTTGCTACATTCTGAATAGAGTGTCTATTAGAAAAATCTTGAATAAAACTCCTTATGAACTATGGAAAGATAAGAAGCCAAGCATATCATACTTTCATGTCTTTAGTTGCAACTGTTTTATTTTAAATAACAAAGACAATCTTGGAAAGTTTGATGAAAAATCAAATCAGGCTATTTTTCTAGGATATTCTACTACTTCTAAAGCATATAGAATCTATAACTTGAGAACACAAGTTGTAGAAGAAAGCATGCACATTCTGTTTAATGAATATGATAATACACTTGAAAAGAGAAAGATTGTAGATCTAGAAGAAGAAATAGAAAGAATGAGAATCAATACCAATCTTTAGAAGAAAGGCCAAAACCCATCAGAAGCTACTCAGAAGCACTCAGAAGAGGAAACAACTGAGAATGATGAAAGCTTATCTCTGCCAAGAAGTTGGAAATACATAACTACTCATCCTCCTACTCAAACTATTAGAGAAACCTCTGAAGTCAAAACAAGAGCCTCTTTGAACAAAAATCTAATGGCTCTTCTGTCACAAATTTAACCAAGGAATGTTGAAGATGCTCTAAAAGAAAATTCATGGGTAGATGCAATGAAAGAGGAATTGGATCAGTTCAAGAAAAATGAAGTTTGACACCTTGTTCTTCCTCCAAAACGACAATCTATTATTGGAATGAAATGGGTGTTCAAAAACAAATTGAATGAAGCTAGAGAAGTGGTGAGAAACAAAGCTTGACTAGTAGCACATGGCTATAATCAACAGGAAGGGATTGACTATGAAGAAACATTTGCACTAGTGGCCAAATTAGAAGCAATTAGAATCTTACTAGCTTATACAACACACAAGGAGATCACTCTATATTAGATGGATGTCAAGAGTGCATTTTTGAATGGATTTATAAATGAAGAAGTCTATGTTAGACAGCCACTTGGTTTTGAAAATAAACTAAAAGCAAACCATGTTTACAAACTCGTCAAAGCTCTATATGGTTTAAAACAAGCGCCAAGAGCTTGGTATGAAAGACTAAGCCCATTTCTGATTTAAAATGGGTTTGAAAGAGGCAAAGTGGACATTGACCTATTCAGAAAGACTCAAAAGACAGATTTGCTCATTGTTTAGATCTATGTAGATGACAATCTATGAGCTACATCACAACAAATGTGTACAGAATTCTCACAACTCATGCAAGGAGAATTTGAAATGAGCATGATGGGAAAATTAAGGTTCTTTCTTGGACTGCAAATTTCTCAAAAAGATAAGGGAATCTTCATCCATCAAGAGAAATATACAAAAGATATTCTGAAAAAATTTAGAATGGAAGATGCCAAGCCAATGAGCACACTTGTTCACCCCTCACATGTCATCTCAGCAGATGAAGAAGGTAAGTGTTCATTAGAAAAGGAATATAGAGGTATGATTGGATCCTTACTTTATTTAACTACTAGTAGACTTGATATTATGTTCTCAGTAGGACTATGTGTTAGGTTCCAATCCTGTCCTAAAGAATCACATGTTACTGCTGTAAAAAGAATATGAAGGTACTTAATTAATACTGCTAATCATGGTCTATGGTATGATAAATGATCCAAGTTCAATCTTGTAGGATATAGTGATGCTGACTTTGCAGGAGATAAAGTTGAAAGGAAAAGCACCGGTGGTGCATGCCAATTGTTGGTAAATTCTCTAATCTCATGGTCATCAAAGAAACAAGGAACAGTTGCTTTGTCAACTACAAAAGCTGAATATGTATCTGCTGCTGCCTGTTGTTCTCAAGTGCTATGGATCAAACATAAATTACAGGATTATTTAATGGATATGCCACTAATTCCAATCATGTGTGACAACACAAGTGTAATCAATCTATCTAAAAACCCAATTCAGCACTCGAAAGCAAAACATATTGAAATAAAGCATCACTTCTTGAGAGATCATGTATAGAAAGGAGACATTGATCTTCAATTTATTGAAACTAAGTTTCAATTGGCAGATATCTTCACAAAGGCCCTCTCAGAAGACAAGTTCAATTTCATTACAAAATTATTGAATATCACCTATTTTGAAAATTGCACATAAATGTGTTTTTTGTTATCTTTTGAGTAATATTTTTCAATTTTTATCTACTGGGTAATTACTTTTAACGACTAGTAGGGAGTTAATGGCGAGTATCTGATCCTGCACAGTAAATAATAACTACCTTAACAACTATATTTTTAAATTCTATATATTTATTGTTTGCTGAGGATTGTTTTATCACCATCATTCACACACCCATGAAAACCCTACTCTTCTTGTTCTCTCCTTGATTCTCATCACTATGCCTAGAATCAAACAACCATTGCCAAAACACCCATGCCCTGTTCATCCTCCTTTGATTCTGAACCAACCAAAACCCCTTCTTCTCCACCTTGTGTTCAGAGAAAGGGAAAAGAAAAGGCAACCATCATCCATTCAAGCTCAACTAATTCTGAAGGGACCAAGTCTTGACTACCTCGAGCCACAGGCATTACTTTCAAAAACCCTCCAACACAAGGGAAACGCAAAAGGAATGAAGCTAGCACACTATTTTTGAACAAAGAACTGCAAGAGAAATTTTAGAGAAGCTGGGTCAATAAAAAGGTTGTGAATGGGAAGAAATTTGATTTTGAAGGTATTCTTCATCAATGCGGATGGGATGTTTTGTGTTATGTCAAGAAACAAGGCTGGGAATCTTTCTTTCAGATGACTGAGCCAATCTTTTCTAGATTGGTTAGAGCCTTTTATTGCTCAGCAGAGGTAGATGAAGATGCCCTCACCATCACTACTACACTCAAAGGATTTAAGATGGTGATCACTAAATCTATTCTCAACTTCATCTTGAAGATACCCTTGATGGACATAGTCTGTTTGAAGATTGGTTTGAGGAGCTTAATCAGACCAAAGATAATGTCATCAAAAGCCTCTTGTTCCCAAAAGCACTTTGAGATCAAAAGCCCTCTCATCCTTTGGAAGCATTGCTTACTGGATGGCTATGCAATGTGTCCTCCCTAGGGCTGGCACATTTCAAGACGTGACTAAGTCTGACTTGCTGTTCATCTTTTGTCTCTTGGAGATGATTCCTCTCAATCTAAGCCATTTGATTATGCACCACATGATTAGAGCAACCAAACCAGTCAAGACCACTTCAAGTGTCCCTTATGGGATGCTTCTTGACCAACATTTTCACTCACTTTGATGTACCTCTCAATGATGAACCCTTTGAAGAAGAATCCTCAGTTTGGGGAGAGAGAAACATCACTGCTCTAAGGCTTCAACCTCAACCAGAAGTGAACACCAAATGCAGGTGTTCTAATCAGACTAAGGCTACTGAAGTTGAAGAACACTCACCAACTATTGTTGATCTTATTCCTAATGGCAAAAAGATCAAGCATTTTGTAACCAAGAGCAAATCTTCCATTGACAAATCTGCTCCTGATATCCAAGAAGAGCCCACTGTAGAAAAGCCTCAGAATGCACCAGACCAAATGGAACCACCTTCAGCTAGAATTGAAAAGCTCTCAATCTCACCTAAGAAGGAATTTTTCTTAGATAAGACTAATATTCTTCATATATCTGATGATGAAGAAATCCAATGGGATTCTGTCTTGCCATCTGAGCTTGAGGAACAAAAGCCTGACGTGGAGATCTCTCTAGGTCAGTATGGTGCATAAAAAAAAGGAACCACTCAACCTGATGAGATTGCTGCTATTGTATTAAGCCAAATGAAGGAAGCTACTCCAATTGAGAAGGGAATTGTTGGGGAACAAGCTAATTCTCTATTCAACACTGACAATCTGAAACATTTTTTCAGCTCTCCTATTGGTGCATGATCTGTAAAGAAACACCCTGGGCTATTAGGATTGATGGGTGATCCATCCATTTTCTCTTTACCATTTCCTTCTCCTTACCCTCAAAAATCTCCAACCCTCTTGTTTTACCAATTGTTGCAACTACTGTACCACCAGTTGCACCTCAATTCCATGAACTTGCACCTGTATTCATTCCTACTCCCTCTATCTCTAAATCTATTAAGAACAGACTTGCATCTCTTGAGAAACAAGTGAGGAAGATCAAGGTTGACCAGAAGAAGCTATTTACCAACATGGATACCTTTCAAAAGATAGTGAATGATATGCTTGACAGGTTCATGCTTTTTGAAGAATGGGTTACTTTGTTTGTCAGACCTGCTTTGTTTCCAGAGGTTCTTGTCATGACTCATGAACCACCTCCACCTCCTCGTAGCACCATCATGCCTTCCTCCTCTTCTTCCTTAAAAAACTCATCCCTTACCAAATAGTGACCTATCCGCTTCACTTTTTTGCCTGATGACAAAAAGGGGGAGAATTAGGAGAGATTAGGAGAGATTTTATATGTTACTACTAGTTATGTTATGTTTGTTCTAACTTTGAATGTTTTAGCTGTGATTTTATTTTGCTGCTTATGATTGGAACTTGTCCTGAATCCTGAATCAGAACCTTTTCTGATTTGATTCATGTTTTTATTACTCCCTCTTGTTATCAATGAAAGTTCCTATTATTATTCTTTATGTGTCTTTGGCTTTTATTGTTAAAATTTGTGCACAAATTCAAGGGGAGTCTTTGCTCCCTAAAAACAACAGACTTATGCTCTCTCTCAAGGGGAGCCTTGAAAATCTAAGGTATGAAATCTCTATCTCTATATCTAAAAGTTTTGTCATCATCAAAAAAAGGGAGATTGTAAGGTCAAGAACCCTGATTTTAATTCTAACAAAACCTTTAAGTATTCTGTTAAGTGTTGCAGATAGAATTTCATCACTTGCTCAAAAGCTCATACAGAAACATTGTTCAAAAGTAATGTTTAGAAGCATGTTTAGAAGACTGTTCAAAAGCATGTTCAAAAGCAACCTCAGAAGCATGTTTAGAAGCTCTATTCAAATGCACATTTAGAAAGCCAATCAAAAGCATAGTTAAGAAGCCATATTCAAAGCTGAGGAAGTGACAACTATCTTTTTGCTTTAACAACTGTCCTCTACCAGTTACAGCTTGTGACAGCTGGCTACTAAGTCTTTTGACCCATTACTTCAGCCTATAAATAGATGCCTCTATTTATCTTCAGGATCATCCAACTACTAAGCAATTACAAGAAAGCTATCCTAAAAAGATCTAAGTTTGCTTTGCCTCTTCATCAAGAGAGATCCTTAGCTGTTCATATCATCATCTTAGGCCCAATCTTAGAATAGCTCTTGAGAATTGTATTTCCTGTTAGGAAAATCATAGTTGGAAAAACCACTCTGAAACATGTTATAATGATCTAGTCATCTGTGAAAGACTTAGATCTGAGTGATTGAAATCTAGTTGAGTGAACTGGTATTGCTTGTTGCTAAAACCTAGCAAGTGTGCTTGGGTACTTGTTGCTATAAAACCCATCTAGTGAGCTTGGGTGTTTGTTGCTGTATCCATGGAACCCAGCAAGTGTGCTAGGGTGTTGCTGTGTGTTAGCAAAGAGTGAACCAGAATTAGTAGGTGATTGATTCCCAACAGAGTGCTGGAAGTGGTGTACTATCTTAGTTGAGACTTTGATCAAATTTAGTGGAAATCTCACTTGTTAGAGTGAGGACTGGATGTAGCCCAATGTTAAGGGTTAACCAGTATAAATCCTATCTCTTTTCCTTTTGTTTACCTTGTTACTACTACCTTACTTAATACTATCTTAAACTAATTTATGAGAGAATATCAATAAACCATTAGAAGCAAACTACAACTATTCAGAAGCAAACTACATATATCTTTTGAACTGTTCAGAAGCAAACTGCATTATTCAGAAGCAAACCTCACAAATCTTATGAATTACTGATTTACTAATATACTCATTTGTTTTGCTAAAAGTTTAAAAGTCCCATATTAAAACACTTCAACCCCCCCCTTCTTATACTATTTTGATCACTTCAAAGGCCTTATGGAGGAGGATCAACTTCTAGCTACAATAAAACTCAAAAGCTTTGCAAGCATCGTTGGACTTGATATCACAAGCTCGAACCGAGATACAAGTCTGAGTGGAAGCACGCAAACGACAAGCCGAGCAGTGCTACAATACTAGGGTGAGGCCTAGACAATTCAAAAGAGGAGACTTGGTATGGCAAAAATGCAAAGAGGTAAGGATAGACTCTCGTCACGAAAAACTTACCGCTAATTGGGAAGGACCCTACCGGGTAATAGAGTCCCTCGATAATGGGGCCTACCGACTAGAGGACTTGAAGAGTGGGCCGATTCCAAGGACTTGGAACGCATCCCATCTTAAATGTTATTACAGCTAAATTCTTGTAACAAGTGATGCACTCTTTTTCCCGACTCTGGCATTTTTTCCCTTAGGGTTTTTTGTTAGAGTGGTTTTTAACAAGGCACACTAAGAATTAAAGCAATAAAATGAGGTTATCTAGTTAAAATTTGAAGTATAAGATTTCAACACTTTGAACTGATAAATTACGAGTTAAAACGTTCAACACTGATACCGAGTAAACTCGAAATACAACATAAATTTGCTGGATAGCCAAAAACGCATGGTAATGTTCCAACCTATTAGAATTGATAAAAACGAAATACCAAATATATGGCAGAGTAAAATATCAATACAAACTTCAAGAAAACAAAAGCAACCAAAGTCAAAAATCTTCTAAGGCAACTCAGACTTGAGTACTAGTTGACCACCTGGATTGATGTCTTTGTCCACGTTGAAAGCATCAGCTGGCAAGTTAGGGGAAAAGTAAAGTGCTTGTCGCATCGCCTTCTGAAAATTGGCCTCATGAGTCTTCATGATTTCACCCTTAGCCTCAACAAGGTTAGTTTGAAGCTTTAAAATGGCCGCATCATGAGTTGCCATGCTCGTAGTTAAACACTTAACCTCATTTTGAAAACTCTAGGGTGACTATTTTGCTTTGGTAGCCTTTTCCACCAATCTTACCTCTTGAGCAATAAGATTGGTAACACAGGCCTTCGCATCTGCTAAGTCCTTCTTTCCATCAGTTACTTGCTGTAACAAAAGGGTTTGAGAGCTTCATCTGCTTTCCAACATGCTTCTCGGGCAACGATGGCTTCCTTTTGCACCTTTTCTATGTCGTCTGCCTAGAACTTGACAATCGCCCAAGAGCGTGCTTGAAAATAGGCAAGGGCATCAATCGAAGCTTGCGGCCCCGCTTCCCTCAACATCTTCTTATCTGCAAGGCTTAACGCGCCAGCACTCAACAGCATTCCTAGGTGGAAATCTCTACCCCACAAAGAAGACACCTTGTCTTTCATAAATAAGAAGGCCGAATGCTTCTCGACAGTAGACGACGCGGGAGTTGCCAGGGAGGTGGCCACCTGTTTTCCTTTCTTAGCTTGAGTAACTAATCGATCATCAGGTGTTGAGTCCATCACTTTGTGCTTTTGAGGAGAAGGGTCAGACGGACTGTTCGTAGCTGTTGATGGGATCTCCACGGAAGGGAGCACCTGGGTCTACGAAGTCACTCCCACTTCCTTTTAACGCTTTTTCTCGGCAACAGCTCTCTTCGTGGCCTTGTAATTGTATTTCCCTATCATAACTACAACAAATTGAGATCTTGGTCAGAAAATCAAAATAAAGCAAATCCAAATAAGACCCAAGTAGCAACATTCACATTTCCAGTCCGCTCTCGGCATCCAGGAAAAAGGGATTCCCACCAAAGTTTTACATAACAATAGTCGAGGAAACTTATGCAGGGTCACCATGTCCTCTTGATCAACAGGCGACATATCCACCACCTCAAAGCAAAAATGCTTAGTCGGTTTCTGAGTCCAATGAAAGGGAAAGAGTGTACGTCCTTCAAGAGCAAAGAAGTCTATAGTGGAGAGCGAACTCGAACGCACACGGAAGAAGCCCATCTTGAAATCCTTCCAAGACGAGGTATAGGGACCGACGATATTCGGCTTCCCCACCAGGGATAGCCAACCGCCCTTGACACTCTCTTTGGCTGGGTAATGGTGTAAGAACTTAGGGGCTGTTGGGGTTATGAGAAACTCGTTACATAAGACACAAAATGAAATCATGGTAGCCCATGCATTTGGATGCAACTGTGTGGGGGCAACGTTAAGTGTGCACAAAACCCCAATCTCAAAGCTATCAAATGGGAGGGTAAGTTCGAGAGTCGAAAAAAGGGTTTCGTATATATAAAAAGAAAGTGGCTCACAAGGTGGAGACCGTGTATAAACACATTCCAGGGGACCGCAATGTTGGGCCACAAGCAAACCTACTTGGGAAGAATGACTTAAAGCAATCTCACAAAGAAGAAGATTAAGGGCTTTTTCACTCTAATATTAAGAGGCGTAAGCCCCGACCTCGCAGCTAACCCACAAATAACAATTATCAGGAATAGGAGCCTTAGGATTGGGTCGCAACAAGGAAGACGATGCACCTGGCGAGAGCAACAATAGGGTGGAGGCAGTTTCGTCAAAATCCAACACTACCACCCCGACTACGACCTCGGCCGGAGGGTCACCAGCCATAGCATTTCTCGTGCCAACGAATGCTAAGCCGTTGTCACTCACAGTGATAGAGGGATCGCGTTGGGTGGACCCTCGACTATCAATATCATCCCTAATAAGGTGAATCTCCTGGGAATCCATTACGTGAGCATCCAATTCATTGGAACTACTAACTAAAGACATGGCTATGCAAGGACTACTTGGGAGGAGAAAGATACCTAGAAAAAATGAACAAATGGGTGCAAGGTGCAAGGAGAGAAAATGAAGGACGAAGGAACCATGGCCAAAGCGAACCAAGAAAAACTTCGAATAAGAATACTTCAGCTTAAATGATTAAGCAAAACAAAACCGTTGCATACATTCAACTCATGATGGTTACGAAAATCGAGGCAGTTACAGAAATTTTGAAAAGACATGAATGACGTGGCAGCATGACCAATGACATCAGCCAATAAATTCCCACCAGTGGCCAACTGACCTATCACATTCTCAAGTGAAAATGGACTATCAAACCTCGCACGTCTACACCTCAGAGCTTGGGGGGCATGTGTACTATCCGGACTGAGTAGACCCCACATTCGGACTTGGTATAGGCTCGCCTAGACTACTTAATAAAGATACAATTGAATAAAGAGAAATAAATGGGTAAGACACTCGTTCAGAACCTCCCACGAAGGTCTAAGTAAATCCATAAGAGTTCAAGTATCTCACTCAAACCCATCATTTGAGCACCTTTTGAAAACCTATCTCGATAATAGGGAAAGTGATCTACGTCTTTATGATGATATGGTCTAAATGAGGAAAGAAGGAACATATTAGGTACGCATGATTTAGTCCTTGAAACATTAAACTCACAAAGCCCATGAAGAAGATCCAAATAGCAAATATAAAAAGGGAGGTAACCTTGGGTATCCTCTAACCTAATTTCAATACATAATCTGCATTACACCTATACGCCACTAACTTGAGTGTTAGAGTGTTTTTGCAAGTATCCCCTCCAAACGGATTAACCCACTAGGAGAAGGTCCTTAGAAGGAACTTTAAGCTCCTAGATCAACTTGAAGAACTTGAAATCAAGGAGAACATTATCTAAGTTCAAACACAAGTACACATCTTTTACAGAAAACAAATTAGAATCCTCACCAAGCCAACTCCAAGTGTCCTCTACCCTTACCTTTGGACAGACCTCACCTATTACTCTCATAAGCTCACCCAACAATTCATTTTCCCACACAAATAACTCTCTTTTCCACAAGAGTTTCCACACCCATCTCCCCTCTACCCAACTCCCCATATCTGCCACACACAACCCTTTTTGAAGTGATAACCTGAATAGCCTATGAAACACTACGCTCCACACACATACAATTGATTTCCACCACGAGGATAACGTAGAGTTAGCATTACTACCACTTCTTTCCTTGATCACTTTCACCAATAGAGCCTCAGCTTCCTATATATACCGCCACATCCACTTTGACAATAATGCTTCATTAAACTGGCTTACTTCCTTGACCCCCAAACCCTCACACTCCTTGGATAAGCAAATTCTTGACTAGCTCACCCAACACATCTTTTCCTCGTCCCTCTTGCTCCCACAAAGGAAATTCCTTTAAAGAGAAATAATCTTTGACGCCATTGATAATCGCTTTATATGTAAATATTGCATCATATTCTGTAACGATTATCCAATGTTCTCAGGATTTTTAGCTTAGTTTGAATTTGTTTCATCTAGATTCTTATAGTTTTGTTAATTCTAACCATAGGAAGCTATTTGTAAGAAATATACTCAAATTCATGTTTGTAGGCCTATGTTCAACAACAAGGGAAGATAGAAGAATTAAGACAGCTCGTGCTGAGCACCACATTGCGCTAAGCGCACCTCGCGCTGAGTGAGACAGGCGGTTTATGCAGTGTTGAGCACAAGATTGCGCTAAACAATGTTATTTTGAATTGAAGATTCACTTAGCGAACATGCATGCTTAGCAGAAGCCCTATATCTAAGATGAAGATCTACAAAATTGCGAACTTGTGCTTAGTGGACATGCACGCTTAGCGAAAGTCCACTTATAGTATATAAGTTTCACTTTGTAATTTTTAAAATTATTCATACTTTTATTGAACTTTGAGTTACTTCTTCCATCCTCTATTCTTCCATTCCATTGTAACTTATTTTTGTAAGCTTCTCATGACAATGAGAGGCTAGTCCATTTATGTTGAGGACTTGGAACTAGGTGCTTAACATGTAAACGCTTTCCTTCATATATATTCATTGAATATTCAGTTTAAAGTCCATTTTTCTATCTTTACTCTTATTATATGATTTGATCAATTGTATATGCATGTTTTAGATTTTAAATGTCATTGACAAATGCTTTTGAACTTGGAATTGAGTTTGGACTCTAATGGAGTGTATTTCTAGACATAGGATAGACTCCATTAGCTTCGTAAAGATCTCAGAGCTTTACCAAACCACTCAATTGAACTTACCGAGACATTAGAAGTGATGTTGAGTAGTTTAGGCTTCATTTGATGAGACATCACATTTTGATTACTTTTAGATTGAAGTTAATTTGAAATATTGCTTTGAATGGAGAATATATTTTGTATGTTTACATGGGAAGCAAACCGGTTGAACCAAATCCTCAACATATCCATCATTATCATTTCACATTCACGCATGCCAACTGTTCGATCATCATTCTAAATCAAAATTCTTGTTTTGTCCTTTACTTTACTTGTTTTCTTTGTAGTGTTTAGCTTAATTGTTATTGTTACTTATGTTCTGCAACATAAACCACTTTTAAAACCAAATTAGTGTTTAGGAATTGATCACTTTACTAGTAGCCAATACAAACAAATCCTTGTGGATTCGATATTAGGATCTTCCTTTTTATACTACTTACATGATATTTGGTACGCTTGCCAAAATATTTCAACAAGTTATTTGGTGTCGTTGTTAGGGATTTGTTCACAGTATTAGGCAATTAGTATTTTCATCAACTCTTAGTCATTAGTTCAATTTTGTTCTATTGTATAAAATTTCACTTAGCTTAAATTCGTTTTACATCTTTTTGTTGCATAGTAGTTTCTACATTTTCTGCTGCATAATTTTGCAGCTTTTTGCTGCATAATTTGCATTTTGCTGTATAATTGGCTTGTCAGAAGAACAACGCCGCAAGAAGAAACCGGAAAAGACAAGTGGCTCAAGAAGCTTCTTCTTCACAACCACGGATTGAGGTTCCTTCCCCTGCTGAAAAACCAATCATGGAAAACAATCAACCAAAACGTTATGTGGCTCATGCCATTTCGGCTCACTTCACAAGCATAATGAGGCCGGAGGTACAAGCAGCGAGCGTCTCATATCCATCCTCATTCATCTAGCTCATACAAGCCAACGTGTTTCATGGTTTGCCTAATGAGAACCCATATGCTCATTTGGCCACCTATATGGAGATTTGCAACATGGTGAAATTGACCGGGGTTCCCGATCATGAAATCCGCCTCAACTTATTCTCATTCTCTCTAGCTGGTAATGCCAAGTAGTGGCTCAATTCATTTAAAGGTCACACATTCCAGACTTAGGATGATATTGTAGCCAAATTCCTCAACAAGTATTTTCTAGAGTCCAAGACTGCTCAAGGGAAGATAGAGATTTCCTCTTTCACTCAGAGGGCCGAGGAATCTCTAAGTGAAGCGGGATCGCTTTAGAGGATTACTGAGGAAAACACCAACCCATGGCTTTGAGGAGCTAATTCAAATTAATATGTTCATTGATGGGTTAAGAGCATATACCAAGAAACTATTGAATGCTTCAGCTAGAGGAAAGGTCAAAATGAAGACTGTTGAGGAAGCCAGAGTTGATTGAAAATATGGTTGTGGGTGATCATGCTATCACTCATGATAAAGCCTAGATTCCTCCAAGGAAAGGTATTTTGGAGCTGCATTCTTAAGATGCCACTCTAGCTTAGAGCAAGATCTTAACTCAATAGATTGAGGCCCTAACCAAGGAATTGAACAACCTTCCACATCAACTCAAGAGTCTTCACACTCAAACCCCTCCTCCAAGGAATTTCTATTGGCCAGTATGTGGAGGAGAACATGAAAATGGTGTGTGTATGACCTCAGAAAAGCCACATGAATAAATGAACTAGATGGCGAACAACAACAATAATCGTGGGGGTAATTATGGTGGGTATTGATAAAGTGTATTTCAACATAGTCTAGAGTTGCATTTAGCATAGTCTAGACATGTTTTATACCTCATTTTGATCATTTTAGTTGAGTTTTGTGAGATTAGGTTGTTTTGGGCTCAAGTGTTAAAAATTGCTATTTGTCACGTTTTATTGATGCTTTTGACACTGTCTCTTATGTAGCCCATATATTTTGACACAGGTCTCTGATTTTAATGATTCTTGTCTTGTTTGAAAGCTAAGGAGGAGATATACAATTTTGTGTCGCACAAGCATTGTCTAATTTTGACGTTTAAGGGTCAAATTTGGGATTCAATGTTACAATCCTACACTTGTAATAATTCCGCGTTTTAGTTTGTAACTAGGGACCATTTGGTAATTGTAATTGGTCAAGGTAGTTTTTATTTAGTTGGTTCAGACCTTGTGGGGGGGACCATTGTTTTGGCCTTTTATTTTTAGTTTTTCCCCTTTTGCAAGACAACAATTACATTACACAACACTACTCATTGAATAAAAATTTCACCTTTGCTCTCTTCTCTCTCTTCTCTTTTTCTCTTCTCTTCTTTTCCCCTTCTCCCTCATAAATTTCGTGCAGCCCCTTGCAGCCACCATGAGGATCTTCATGGAGGGCTAAATCCCCTTTGCAACCCAAGAATCATGTGCTTGTGGGTAAATATGAGTTCCTCTATTCTCAATTTTGAATTTTGCTCATGAAAACCCTTTTCCCCCTTTTTCTAATTCTCAATTTCCTTGTTTAATGTATGATAATGATTAGATTAGGGAATTGAAATTTGAATTTGGGTCAATTACAATCGATTGATTGTAATTTAATACAATATGTGCTTGAATTTGGGAAAATTAGGAATGCGATAGTAATCTGGATTTTTCCGAATGAATGTAAGGTGATTGCCTTAAATTTTGTATTGTTGGGAATTTCATGAGTATGAATTTGACTTATCCTTGTTGGAACTGTGATTATTTCTCCATAAGCATAGGTTCTTGAGTTGTATCTCTTTGATTCTGTTTTCGTTTATTGTTTAGAAAGTTGTTCTATTGCTTTAATTTTTGAAAATCACACAAAATCCTCCCTATTTTGAATTGAATGCAAGGTGTTTGATGAATTATATCTTTGAGAAAGTGACTTGAGTTAGCCTTATATTGCAAAATTTATTGGGGAACTTAGTTGCTTTTGACGGCATGTTTGACGCGCTTCGTCAGGTACAATCAAGGCTACGGGGGAAACAAAGGCGGAAGCTATAACCAAGAGTGGCAATCACATCCCAGGAACAACTACAATTAAGATCAAGGAGGTCCATCAAATAGACCTCAGCATCAAGGACCCACAATACATGAGAGGCAATCCAAGATGGAAGATACTCTTACTCGATTCATGGATGTGGCCATCTCCAACCACAAGAGCACTCAAGCCTCCATCAAGAACTTAGAAGTCCAATTTGGATAGCTGGCCAATCAAGTGGCGGGAAAATTCAATGGGAAATTCATTGCCAATCGGAAGTGAACCCAAAAGAGTAATGCAAGGCCATCATGACTAGAAGCAGATGCATGGAAGACACTGCCCTTGAAGCACCAGAACCAAATGCAGTAGGAGATAATGTCCCAGATGGAGTGATGGAAGATGTGTTAAGTGAGGAGGACGCTAACAAAGGCCAAGAAGAAGGAATAACAGCTGACCAGGGAGATGATCCATGCAAAGATGGTGGAATTTTGAATGAAGAGGCTCCACCAATGCACGAGCCCAAGCACCAATTGGTGAGGAAAGCAAAGGAAGCTTCAGAGCAAGAGGTCACAAAGAATTTACCTTATCCTCTAATTCCTTCAAGGAAAGATAAGGAAAGGTATTTTACTAGATTCCTAGAAGTCTTCAAGAAAACTTAGAGGATATAATCAGATAATAATGGACCTAGAAGATCAAGAGAAGACTGCCTTCACTTGCCCTTTCAGAGTTTTTGCTTACCAGGGGATGCCATTTAGATTATTAATGCTGCATGCTTTCTATCTTTGCTGACTTGGTAAAGAAATGAATTGAAGTATTTATGGATGACTTTTCTGTCTTTGGGGCTTCGTTTGGCCTATGTCTCTCCAACCTTGAGCTGGTATTGAAGAAATGTAAAGAGTAACTTGGTGATGAATTGGGAGAAGTGTCACTTTATGGTGCAAGAGGGAATTGTGCTTGGGCACAAAATTTCAATAAAAGGGATTGAAGTGGACAAAGTGAAGATTGAGGTGATTTCCAAGCTACCACCACCAGCAAATGTGAAGGGGGTGAGGAGTTTTCTTGGCCATGCCGGGTTCTACAAAAGGTTCATCAAGGATTTATCCAAGATAGCCAAAAAAACAAATTCCTTGTTGGCAAAAGACATCAAATTTAGCATGAGCAAAGAATGTTTAACCTCCTTTTACACCTTGAAGGACAAACTTATCTCTACACCAGTGATAATTGCTACTGATTGGAGTCAAGACTTTGAGTTGATGTACGATGCCAATGACTACGCAGTGGGAGCTATTCTAAGACAATAGAGGAACAAAGTCTTTCACTCCATCCACTATGCCTCCAAGGTGCTCAATGACGCTCAACTCAACTATGCCACTACAGAAAAGGAATTGCTGGCCATAGTATAAGCTCTGGAAAAGTTTAGATCCTATTTGGTAGGATCTAAAGTGATTATTTACACTGACCATGTAGCATAAAGTATCTCCTTACCAAGCCAAATTCCAAACCCAGACTGATTCGATGGGTGCTACTTCTTCAAGAATTCGATATTAAGATCAAAGACAAGAAAGGGAGTGAAAATTTGGTTGTAGACCATCTATCTCGCCTAATAAATGAAGAAGTCACCAATAAAGAGCTAGAGATTAGAGAGGAGTTTCTTGATGAATTCCTCATGATGGTGCAAGAAAGGCCTTGGTTCGTGGACATCGCCAATTATAAAGCTACCCATGTGATGCTAGAAGGGTTGAATTGGCATCAAAAGAAGAAATTATTGAGGGACTGCACTTATTATGTCTAGGGTGATCCTTTCTTGTTTAGGATTGGTGTCGATCACCTTTTAAGGCTATGTGTTCCACAAGAAGAAGCCAAAAATATTGTGGCATTGCCATAACTCACCTTGTGGAGGTCATTATAATGGTGGATGCACAACTGCCAAGGTACTTCAATCAAGCTTCTACTAGCTGGCCTTGTTCAAGGATGCTTTTGAACATGTTCAAGCATGTGATAAATGCCAAAGGATAGGGAGCATAAAAAAAAGGCATGAAATGCCTCTCCAAAATATCCTTGAAGTAAAGGTCTTTGATTCTGGGGCATTGACTTTGTTGGCCCTCTCCCTCCTTTGTACTCAAATGAATACATCCTAGTAGCCATGGACTACATAAGCAAGTGGGTTGAGGCTATGGCATGTCAGAAGAGTGATGCCAAAACCGTCATCAAATTCCTAAAGCAGCAAATTTTCACAAGGTTTGGAGTACCCCATGTGTTGATAAATGACGGAGGAACACATTTCTGTAATGAATCCCTTTCAAAAGTTCTCCACTATTATGAAGTTTGACATAAGGTAGCATCACCCTATCATCCGCAAACCAATGGCCAAGCAAAAGTTTCCAATAGAGAAATCAAGAAAATCCTGGAAAAGACAATGGTAGTATCAAGGAAGGATTGGGCACACAAGCTAGATGATTCCCTTTGGGCCTATAGGACTGCATTGAAGACTCTAATTGGTCTCACACCATTCTTGATGGTATATGGCAAGACCTATCACCTTCCAATGGAAATGGCTCACAAAGCTTGGTAGGCAATTAAGTTGCTAAATTTTGATCCAACGTTGGCGGCTGATAAAAGAAAGCTTCAACTATTAAAATTAGAGGAAATGAGGACTCAGGCCTATGAGTCCTCAAAGCTATACAAAGAGAAGACCAAGAGATATCATGATAAGAAGCTGCTGAAGAGGGAATTTCATGTAGGGCAATGAGTGCTCCTATTCAACTTAAGACTTTAGCTTTTCCCTGGGAAGTTGAAATCCAAGTGGTCCAGGCCCTTCACAATCAAAGATGTCAAATCTTATGGAGTAATAGAGATCATGGATCCATCAGCGAAAGACCCACAAGCAAGCTGAGTAGTGAATGAACAAAGACTTAAAGGCTATCATGGTGGAGAAATTGAGAGGCTTACAACAATCATTCATCTACAAGATCCTTGATCTTGTCAACCATCAAGCTAGTGACATTAAAGAAGCGCTTGCTGGGAGGCAACCTAAGTTTGTTCTCTTTCATTTTATCATTTTGACAAGAATAAGAGCTATAGTTTGAAAACAAATTTGGAGAGTTTCAAGTCTCTACATCTCTTGCTAAGTGCCCACTTGGGCTTAGTGAGCTTGTGGCAAAAATTTGGCATTCTCCAAACAAATTCAAACAATCCCTAAGCACCACGTTGAGCTTAGCGAAGTTCTAGCTCGAAGTGTGGTTTCGCTAAGCACTATGTTTTGCTAAGCGAATGTCTAGCTCGAGGTGGTGTCTCGCTAAGTGCAAGATCGCGCTAAGCTGGCTCTACAAACTTCTGCAGAAAGCGCTAAGCGTGTATCTTCACTCAGCGACGGTCTGGCTCGAAGTGTTGTCTCGTTAAGTGCCACTTTGCACTTAGCGACAGTTTGGCTTGAATTGTCATTTCGCTAAGTGCAAGATTGCGCTAAACTAGCTCTGCAACATTCTACATAACATGCTAAGCGTGTATATCTTTGCTCAACGAAGTTTTAGTTCGAAGTGTTGTTTTGCTAAGCACAACGTGGTGCTTAGTGACGTTTTGGCTCAAATTGTTGCTTCGCTAAACACAAAGATCACGTTAAGCTGGTTCTGCCAAATTTTATAGATCACGCTAAGCGCGTATCTATGCTCTATAGAAAAGTTTAAAAAAAAAAAAAGGAGAGAGGGTGTGCTAAGCACACATTTGCGCTAAGCGCATTCATCCTAAATGCAGTAGGAGCAATTGTGAAACTCCCCACTTTCCCTCTCTCCCACTTATGTTTTAATTTCTTTTCCCACTCTCTCACATACACTCAGTTGTGAAACCCTACACCTCCCTCTTCCCTAATTTCTCATCTTCTCACGTCGTCACACACTCACTCACTCATTGCATTCTTTTTCTTCCTCGCATTGCATTTTCTCCTTCTCAGTCTTCTTCTTCACCCTACAACCAGGTAAGTCTCACATATCCTTGTTTTAATTTTCGTTTTCATTTTCTATTTTTAAATTCTTCCTAGGATTGCAGATCAAGCAGACCAACAAAGGAATCTTCATACATCAGACTAAGTATGTGAAAGAACTCTTGAAGAAGTTCAAGATGGATGATGCCAAAATTATGAAGACATCAATGCATCCAACAACATCACTTGGACCTAATGAAGATTCAAAGAAAGTAGATGTCACTCAATTCAAAGGAATGATTGGGTCTCTACTCTACTTGACTGCATCCAGACCAAACATAATGTTCAGCGTCTACCTTTGCTCCATATTTCAATTTGACCCAAGGGAAGTGCATCTGTCTACTATTAAAAGAATATTTAGATATTTAATTGGAACTTCTAATCTTGGTCTTTGGTTTAAAGGCAGAAAGAGCATAAGCTGATAGGCTATTGTGATGTTGACTATGCTAGAGATAAAATTGAAAGAAAAAGCACCAGTGGAGGTTGCTACTTCATTAGAGGTAACATGGTGTCATGGCTCAGCAAGAAGCAAGGAACAATAACACTATCAACAGCAGAGGCAGAATACATTTCAGCTGCAAGTTGCTGCTCTCAGATATTATGAATTAAGAATCAACTTGAAGACTACAACATATTTGAGAGTAACATTCCTATCTTCTGTGATAATACTGCTACTATATCTCTTTCCGAAAAATCCAACCATGCACTCTAGAGCTAAGCATATAGAAATAAAACATCATTTCATAAGAGACCATGTTCAGAAGGGGACCATTAAGTTGGAATTTGTCAAGACAGACGATCAACTTGCTGATATTTTTATAAAACCCCTTACTAAGGACAAACTGATCTTTTTGAGAGAAAAGATTGGGATGGTCTATGTGACTTAATGTTTCATTACTGTCTGCTATTCACTAGTAGAACTAAAGACATATCGTCTGGTGTTATACTTAAGTAGGGCATGTGTATGCCACGTGTTTCGCATTTAAAATATGAGCCAAACCATGTGGATTTTTGAAAATGTTTTTGTAACTTAAGCATTCGTTATCACTCTCAGAATATAAAATAATAATTAATTTGAGTTATCACTCTCATTCACCTAAATCATATCATGGTCTAATTTTATCTACTAATATATATTTAATATCATACCTCAATAATATTCTAAAATATTCTAATGCATTCTCTGCTTTTAGAATCATCATGGCAAGAGCTTGAGCATAATAATGAATGGAATTGCCATATATACCCTATAGGAAATGTGAACACTATAGTAAATTAGTCTTATCATAACACAATTAAGATAAATCAAAATGACGTGACAAACAACGTTGTGGTAAACTAGTTTGCGGATGCATTGGCAAATGGAGTGGGACATGAGCGTGCGGAGAGCAAAGGTGGCGATGTGGACAAACACGCGGAGGGCCACAATTGTGACGTGAACAAGCATGCCAAGGGTGAAGGCGACGAAGCGGATGAGTTTGTGGTAGACAATGGCGTCATTGTGCACGAGTGATGGATTTTAACTGGACAGATTTGAGCACAATAAAGGATGTGGAAGCAAGAGTAGGGGAGGAAGGAGGGGCTATGTGGTAAGAAGCTACAATCGACCAAATCTACTTTTCCATGGCAACGAGGCAGAGGCAAAATTGGTTCATTAGGTAGAAAAGTTATCAAGCTTCATGGTAGAAGAAATGAATAATGGCCACTATGGCAGTGGTTGTGAGGAAGGCAACAATGGTGGCTCGGTGAAGACATGGAGGCTATAGAGGTGGTTTTCCGTGGGAGGCAGAGAAAGACTATGAAAATAAGGTTGTGGTTGTTGTAGAGATGTGAGGAAGGAGAAGGTATGGGGTTCGTGATGGGGAAGTGTGGATATGATGAAAATTCGAGAAGGGTTGTGGCAACACTGGCAGTGACAATGGTGGGGTTTGTTGCCACCAATAAGCTTCCATGGAAGGGGGTGACGTATATAAGGAAGGTGAGTAAGTTATGTGTTGAAGGGAGGGCTCATGGGGGTACGTTGGGAAAATAAGGGGTGGTTGTGGTGGTGAAGGCCATTGTAATGGAGGTGGTGACTGTGGCCATTGGTAATGAAGTTGGTATGCAGAGGAGGTGGAGTAGGATGATGAACTATGGTAGGTGTCCATGGTGGTGGAGATAAAGATCAAACTATGAAAGCACCATTTGATAGGAAGATGATAACTATTCTATCACTACTCCTATCAATTCTACTAGTAAAGTTAAGAGAAAGCTATAAAGATGATACAATATAAATTATGATTTTTCATTGCCTCCTCTATAGAGTGCAAACATTACAATATATAATAACCTTAGTGAATGATCATCATACAACTGTCAACATCTAATATTGTAGTCATTAAAATAAAACTAATAATATTAAAAGGATAATATCAAAGTTATTTACTCTTTAAAAATTATCTATTTGAATCTCTCCAACCTCATCTATCATGAGTTCACCATGATATAGACTGGTTTTGAACATGATTGTCTTTGTCTAGAATACTTGTAATTTAGGGGTGGGGGACATATATAAGAAAGATGTGAAGGATAATAAATAAATAAAAAAAGGTCATAAGTAACCAACCTAATTGATAATTCTTCAATTTAATCCATGGATACTGATTTCTTATCAGAAAAGAAATTTCCTCTCGTAGACCGTGAGCACAAGAAAGTGGAGAGTTTAATTAATTAGGCCACAAAGATGTGATAATTTCAATAGAAGCTTGAATTGCACTAGTAAGTTTAAGTAAATATCAGGGTGCATAACAAGAGTGATTAAAAAACAGTGTAACCAATAATGCTTGAGGGAATCAATAAATGATGCATTGCTTAGTAAATGCGTAGTTGAAACATTGGATGCTTGGTTGGAGATATATAGCCTTGCAAACAACAGTTTCAAACATGCTATCCCAATCAAGTTTGAGGCACTAATTGGGTCTACAAATATAACCTTATCATAGTTGACACCAACAAACAAGTTTTAGAATTTCAAAAACCTAATTGAGTTTCTGTAATTGATTTTTTATTGATAACAGAATTCTTACATTTACAATTGAGAGCACACTATTTATAGAGTTCCTATCTAACTTAACTAACTAACTACAGTTCTAACCACTTGACTACAGTGGTTAGACTTAGTGACTAACTATACAATAGACTAAAGAGTAAAACTACTCTAATACTCCCCCACAAGCTCATGATGGGTGAAAAATCTGCGGGGCTGAGGAGTCACTCAGTGTGAACTTGTCCTTTAATCAATGAAAAGGTGCAAGAGATAGTGCCTTAGTTAGAACATCAGCATATTGGTCCAAAGCTAGGACATGTAGAACTTTGATTTCTTTGCTGATGACCTTTTCTCTAACAAAGAAAAGGTCAATCTCCATGTGTTTTGTCCTAAAATGCAGTATAGGATTGTGAGCCAGAGAGACTGTGCTCTGGTTATCACAGTAGATAATTGGTGTTCTATAGGGTACAGCTAGTTTAGAAAGTAGGGATTTGAGCCAAGTAACTTTTGTAGTTGCTAGTGCCAAACTTCTATACTCTGCTTCAGCCACTAGACCTAGCCACAACAGTTTGCTTTTTGGACCACCAAGACACAACATTAGGACCAATAAACACACAAGCACCAAATGTGGACCTCTTGTCATTAGGATCAGAGGCCCAATCTGCATCACAAAATGCAGTAATAGTGTAGGGAACTGTCCTAGCTGGCTTTATGTGAATGCCCCATGTTAGAGTTCCTTTTAAGTACCTTAGGATCCTTTTGACAACAACCCAATGATCTTCAAGAGGGTTGGACATGAATTGGTAGACCTTGTTGACAGAGAAGCTGATCTCAGGTATAGTAATAGTAGCATATTGAAGAGCTCCTACTACTGACCTGTACAAGGTAGGATCAGACAAGGGGGATGAGCCTAACTTAGTAAGTTTGCAACCATTCACCATGGGAGTAGAGATAGGCTTAGCTTCTGTCATGTTAGTTTTTGTGAGGAGATCTCTAATACATTTTCCTTAAGTAAGTAGAAGAGAGCCATTGGGTTGAGACCTCACCTCAATACCCAAGAAATAGTCTAGACTACCTAGATCTTTTAGAGAAAATACTGAGTTTAATTGTTGAATTAGCTGCTTCAATAGAGTGTTATTATTCCCTGTGACAATTATGTCATCAGCATATACAAGCATGTAAACAGTTGAGTCATCCTTGTTGTAGACAAAAAGAGAGGGATCACATTTGCTAGAGTGAAAACCAAGTTGCACCAGAGCATGTTTTAACCTGTCAAACCATGCTCTAGGCGCCTGTTTTAGGCCATAGATAGCTTTCTACAACTTGCAAACCAGGCCTTTGTTCTAAAGGTCAAAACCTGGAGGTTGCTACATGTACACTTCTTCCTCTAGAATGTCATTTAGAAAGGCATTATTCACATCAAGTTGTTGCAGTGACCACCCATTGGTGACAGCAATGGTGAGTAATAATCTCACCGTTATTGGCTTGATAACAGGAGAAAATGTCTCAGTATAGTCCACCCCAAACTATTGGTGAAAGCCCTTGGCTACAAGCCTAGCTTTGTACTTGTTGACAAATCCACCAGGGTTTTCCTTAATCCTAAACACCCATTTACAACCAATATGAACTCTGTTGGGGGGAAGAGGGACCAGAGACCAAGTATTATTCTTTTGAAGGGCATCAAACTATGACTGCATTGTAGAGAGCCAGGTGGGATCAACTAGGGCTTGTTTGGTAGTTTTGGGTTCAAGGTGAGTGATAAGGAGGGTAGGGTTGATTCTGGGCTTTATAATACCAGATTTAAACCTGGTTTGCATAGGATGAATGTTGTTAGGAGGATAGGTTTGGCTATTTGGTGAGGTAGAGGAGACAGAATTATCAAGTGATACTGGAGAGTAAGCACTTGATGAGTTTGTAGGTCTAATTTTGATCCGCTGTCGCGCACGGATCAAAAACGAGTGATTTTGAAAATGTAGTTATGGTAACGACAACTCGAGTATCGTTCTCAAGGATTCTTGTATTATTATTAATCAATGCAGTAACAGTTAATCGGGGGTTTAGATTATGATTTCAAGAAAAAGGAATTAAAATAAATTGTGATTATCGAATAAGCTAAAGCGAATCAACCTACTGTATCGACTTCCGACTTATCATTGATTCCTATAAATTTCAATTCCCTAAACGAGTCTGATCCTATTCGACTATAATAACCATTGACAAGCGCAATAGAAATTATACGGCATATGATCTTGAATTCCCGAATTAAGCAAACGGATTAAAAACTATTGCGAATTAAGCAAACGCAATCTGATCAAACGCGATAATGTAAAAGCTACGTTAACGCGAAATTGTTTCAAGATCAAACAACCAATCGAATTTAAGATTTATATCCTATAACAACAATCAAATTAAGCAAATAATTGAGATTATTGGAATAAATCAAAGGAAACAGATTGACATGGAATTTATAAAAGAACCTCAAAGTGGAATCCGATTGCAGTAGATTGATTCTTCGAAAATTAGTTCTCCATTACAATTGCTCAAAACTCTCCAAGAAATTTCGTGAATAGTGAGTGAGTGAAGAGTGAATGAGTGCAGAGTGAATATATGCACAGCAGCCGGCCCTAAGCGTTTTAATAGAATAAGAGTTTCACTAATAATCTGAACCGGGTCGGAAAATACAAACCAGGCCCATAAAATTGACCCAAAACAAATTATTTCTTAACGTCTGCAACTTCGACGAATTATTCAAGCCTTCTACAATCCGAATCAGCTTCTGACTCCAACATGAAAGTTGTATCTCTTTCTCTTATCTTTCCAACGAATATTAGAACGCCTCAATCCAATTCCTGTAGCTCCAGTTATGAATTTTTCATTGAAAGCTGCTAATGCTGAAAATAAAATACGAAAATTAAATAAAGCTAGAAACAGACTTAAATATGAAAACACACTAAAATGGTGAAACTAATGAAATAAACTAAGGAAATGCCTAAGAATAATAGTAGAAGAATGTGCATAAAGATGCACTGATCAAATTCCCCCACACTTAAACTTTTGCACTCCGAGCAAAATTAAAAATTAAAAACAGAAAAACTTCAAAACAAAAAGCGAAACAGAGCATGCAAACTCGGAGGTTATCGGGATACAAAGTGCAAGCAAACTCCTAATTCTAAGCTTAAAGAATATGACATTAGTGAGTAACTCTTTTGTGATAGTCAAAGTAAATATGAAAAACAGATTACCAAAAAGTACATCAAAAGCATCAAGATCCTCACAAGATAAATCTGTTTCCACTCAACTCACAAGTGTTTAGGTTTCTTGTTTACACTCAAAGCACAACATGAGAGATAGTACTACCATAAGCTTGAAAAGACTCTAACATTCACAATTTGAAATACATTGCACACAAAGATCAAAAGGACTTTTATTATGGTTGTAACTTGGCCAAGGTTAGGGTGAGATACATCCTAGAGGGGTACTAAGCTAAAATTCAAAGAGTTAAAAGAAAATTGAAAGAATTGCGGGAGTTGAACTAAATAATATCTCAATGGCGATTGAACAACAACCTCACAACTTATTTCTCTTCTCCTTTTCCTTTTATTCTTCTCTTTTTTTTTCTTCCTTTTTTTTTTTTTTTCCAGAAGGACTAGCATTGACATCCTTCTCTATTTTTTTATTTTTTATTTTTTTTTCTTTTGTTTTCCTTTTCTATTTTTTTCTGCCAACCAACATCATAACAACAATGTTCAACCCCACACAACTCTATACAAGACCCTTTCAACCATTTGAATAGGGTGATAACATTGTTTTTCACTTTTCGGCTTGTAATGAGTTTCAAACACAAAAAAGGATAATAGGCTCAAAGGGGCTTCCAAACAAAGGGATGATATTATCAAGGTTGGCTTTTTGGCTAACTAGGTAAAAAAAAACAAAACAAAACAAGATGCCTTTATCATTTCAGTGTGCACAAGTAGACAAAAAGCTTCAACAAGAGTCAATTCAAGTTCTAGAAACTAACAAACATGAGTGAAATCACACAAGAAAGAAAGAGATGGATTTTTGATGTTATCCATCATTAGGCTCAAAATCTCACAAGGGTTAGTGATCTTCCACTAGTGATGTACAATTTAGGATTTAGTCAAACATATAAACTAAGAATGCGCAAAAAGAATCAGTCACATCACACCACAAGTCTTTCGACAAAGAACAGAGAGAATACTCACAATTGTAGCAAGATAATCAACGAAAAAAAACATGCATTTTCCATTTTTTTTATTTTAAGCAAAAATAAACAAAAACAAAAACAAATGGTTCCCTCCCCCACACTTAAGACATACATTGTCCTCAATGAAAAGAACTCAATTATAAAGTAAGAGTGAGAGAAAGGAAAGGGGTGCCCCCTGATCAAGTTGCAGTGTAGTTGGGCGCTTCCAAAGAAAGCTCTTCTATGGTTGCATCTTTAGGCATTGAACTTTCATGGAATAGCTTCAGGCGCTGCCCATTAACCTTGAAAACTTTGTCAGTACCTGCACTTTTAATTTCTACTGCACCATAAGGGAGAACATTAGTAACAACAAAAGGGCCAATCCATTTGGATCGAAGTTTCCCAGCCATAAGCTTAAGGCGGGAGTTAAATAGTAAAACCTGTTGGCCCATAGAGAATTCCTTCCTAGAAATCATTTTATCATGGAAGTGTTTGGTTTTCTCTTTATAAATCCTAGAGCTTTCATAAGCCTCTAGCCTAAACTCTTCAAGCTGTTGTAATTGGAGTTTTCTTTCAATACCGCTTGTTGCATTTCCAAGTTACAACTTTTCACCGCCCAATAAGCACGGTGTTCTATCTCTACAGGAAGGTGACATGCCTTACCGAAAACAAGTCGATAAGGGGACATCCCTATGGGTGTCTTGAAAGCTGTTCTTTGGGCCCAAAGTGCATCTTCTAGACGGCGGCTCCAGTCCTTCCTGTTTGGTTGCACCATTTTCTCTAAAACCTGTTTGATCTCCTTGTTTGAGATCTCGGCTTGCCCATTAGTTTGTGGGTGATATGCAGTAGAGACTCTGTGCACAACCCCATACTTTCGGAGCAAAGCTTCCATGGCGCTGATTCTGAAGTGAGTGCCTTGGTCACTTATGATGGCTCGGGGTATTCCAAACCTGCAAAAGATATTGGACCCGACAAAATCTACAACAACTCTTGAATCATTAGTCCTAGTGGGGATAGCTTCTACCCACTTTGAAACGTAATCAACAAAGCAAGTAAAATGTAGAGAAAACCAAATGATACAGGAAAAGGACCCATGAAGTCGATTCCCCATACATCAAATACCTCACAGAAAAGCATAGGTTGCTGAGGCATTTCACTCTTACGAGTGATGGCTATACCTGCTATCTGGCACTCTTTACAAGTGCGGTAAGTCTCATAAGCATCTTTAAAAACAGTGGGCCAGTAGAAACCTGAGTCTAGGACTTTTCTTGTAGTCCTTTGCGGACCAAAGTGTCCCCCTACTTGAGATGCATGAGAAAAATGTAAAATAGATTCAATCTCATAGTCGGGGACACATCTCCTAATCACCTGATCACTACCAAACTTCCAAAGATATGGATCATCCCAAACATAATATTTAGCATCACTCTTGAGTTTGTGAATTTGTGCCTTGGATGCACCTGTTGGAAAAACATCAGCAACAAGATAATTAACAATATCAACAAACCAAGGAGTAACTCCATGCAAAAGTAAAAGCTGCTCATCAGGAAAGTCATCCTGAATCGGAAAAGGATCTTCATCCCGCTCTATTGCTCAAGTGATCAGCCACTAAGTTCTCAGCTCCACTTTTGTCTTTAATCTCTACATTAAACTCTTGGAGCAACAACATCCACCGAATCAATCTTGGTTTTGCTTCCGGCTTCTTCAACAAGTACTTTAAAGCTGCATGGTCAGTAAAAACAACAACCTTGGAACCTAGCAAATATGATCTGAATTTATCAAGAGCAAAAACAATAGCTAGAAGTTCTTTTTCAGTGGTGGTGTAATTTGACTGTGCAGAATCTAAAGTCCTAGAAGCATAATAAATAACATGGGCAACCTTGTCAACTCTTTGTGCAAGGACCGCTCCAATAGCATAGTTAGAAGCATCACACATAATCTCAAAGGGGAGGGTCCAATCAAGGGGGCTGGATGATGGGAGCGGAGGTCAATGCTTTCTTCAAGAAATCAAATGCTCGTTTGCATTTGTCATTGAAGTTGAAAGTGACGTCATTCTTCAACAAGTTCGACAGCAGAAGAGCTATCTTGCTGAAATCCCTTATGAAACGCCTGTAAAAACCTGCATGACCAAGAAAAGAACGAATCTCGCGAATGCAAGAGGGGTAAGGCAGTGTAGAAATCACATCAATCTTAGCAGGGGGTCAACGAAATTCCTTTTTCGTAAATAATGTGACCCAAAACAATTCCCCGCTCAACCATAAAATGGCATTTTTCATAATTCAAAACAAGGTCAGTTTCGATGCATCTCTCTAAAACCATATTCAAACCTGTTCAAACATGCATCAAAAGAAGAACCATAAACAGTGAAATCATCCATAAACACTTCCATGCAATTTTCAATGAAATCGGCAAAAATGCTAATCATGCATCATTTGGAAAGTGCCCTGGAGCATTGCAAAGACCAAAAGGCATCCTCCCTGTAAGCAAAAGTACCGAATGGGCAAGTAAAAGTGGTCTTTTCTTGATCTTCAGGTGCAATATGAATCTGAAAATAACCTGAAAAACCATCAAGAAAACAGTAATGTGATTTACCAGCAAGCCGTTCAAGCATTTGGTCAATGAACGGTAAAGGAAAGTGATCCTTTCTAGTAGCTTGGTTCAACCTCCTGTAATCAATACAAACTCTCCAACTGTTCTGAACTCTAGTGGGAACAAGTTCATTCTTTTCATTTTTCACCACGATGAGTCCAGATTTCTTAGGTACAACTTGTACTGGGCTTACCCATTTACTGTCAGAGATAGGATAAATGATACACGCTTGCAAGAGTTTGGTTACCTCTTTCTTCACCACATCGAGGATCAAAGGATTAAGCCTCCTTTGGGGCTGCCTTCTTGTTTTCGCACCATCCTCAAGCAAAATCCTGTGCATACACATGGAAGGACTAATACAGGATGTCGGCTAATGTCCACCCAATCGCCTTCTTGTGCTTCTTCAAAACCTGCAAAAGCTTATTTTCTTGATCAAAATCAAGGTTAGAAGAAATTATAACGAGGGAGTTTTTCATTACTCTCCAAATAAGCATATTTCAAGTTTTCAGGAGTTGTTTCAACTCTAAGGACGGGGCTGCTCAATGGATGGAATGTTTGGGGCAACCGGGATGTCAAGCGCATCAGCGGCATAAACAACTTCATCGACAACAACTTCACCTGTAGGAGACATGTTACCCTGCAAGACAGAATCAATCTCAGCACATACAACACAAAGGTTAGTGTCAATACAATCAGCACATGAGAAAACATCATCAAAACCCGATAAAGATGGAAAATCAAGTGAAAATAATTCAGAACAAGTGTCATCAACCAATTCAGAGATCAATTCAATATGAAAAACAGAATGCTCTTCCAAGGGATGTTTCATGGCATCGAAAATGTTAAATTTCGCGACAATGTCACCAAATTCCATGGACATGGTTCCATCGTCAACATCAATTTTTGTTTTTGCTGTTTTCATGAATGGTCTGCCTAAAATGATGGGAGCTCTGCTTGACTTAGTTTCTCCTTCCATGTCCAGAATGTAGAAATCTGCAGGAAAAATCAAATCGTTAACTTGAACAAGGACATCTTCCACTACTCCCGCGGGCGAGCATTGCTCCTGTTCGCGATTGAATGATTAAACTCTGTATCTTGCAAAGGACCAAGACAAAGGTTATTATAAAAGAAGTAGGCATAACATTAATGCTCGCTCCTAAATCAAGCATGCAATTCTCGAATTTACTATCCCCGATGGTACAAGGAATAACAAAAGTTCCGGGTCCTTGCACTTTTGCGGCAAGACTCGAGTGAGGGCTGAAACATTTTGCTCGCGGTAACTTTTTCACATGAAGGCTTGGGCTGAATAAAAGCAGAAACATTTCTTCCCAAGTTGACTCTTTCACTTCCCTTCATCCTCCTCTTATTTGTACACAAATCCTTCAGAAACTTTGCATACTTTGGAACCTGCTTAATTACATCAAGAAGCGGAATGTTTATCGCAACTTTTCTGAAAACATCCAAGATCTCTCTCTCTTTGTCTTCCTCCTCAATCCTTTTATTTTTCAGAACTCTATGTGGGAAGGGGATTGGTGGAACATACTCTTTTTCTTTATTTTTTTCAGTTTCTACCACAATAGAAGAAGGTGGAGAAGGTTCAGATGGAGAAGGTTCAGATGTTGCCTCAATAATTTTTTTTATTTTTTCAGGGGCTGGTTCTGTAACCTTTCCGGATCGCAAGGAAATTGCACTCACATTGGCATTAGGACCTTTTGGATTCACAACTGTTTGGGCAGGAAGTTGGTTCGATCCTTGGGCTTGCATGGCATTCATTAAGGTGGCAAGCTGTCCAACTGTGGTCTGCAAGGTTTGAATGCTAGATTCTGTTCTTTGTTGAAATCGAAGATTGTTAACAGCTAGTTGCTTGACCAGGTCCTCTAATGAAGGTCCGAAGGTACGAAGTGGTAGCTGGTGGAGTGTTACGTGGTTGCGGAAGGGGTAACACTATTTGTTCTTTTGTGTGGGCTCTTTGGTTTCCATATCGAAGGTTGGGATGGTTCCTCCAATTGGGATGGTATTTGTTGGTGGACAGAGTTAGGAGTGTTGTTGTACACATTTCGATTGTTTCCATAAAGGGCTGCTGCATAAGCTTGGGGTAACTCGGTAATCGACTCATCTTGCAAAATAGGACATGTGTCGGTCGGGTGTTCGGCGGAAGTACAAATACCGCACAAGGTTGCTTGGTTGAGGTTTACCTACTACCAATCTGTTTCACTAAGGAGGTGAGCTCGTCAATTCTGGTTTCTAAAGCTTTGTTGGAGGAAACCTGAATTTCGTTCACACTCCTTGTTTGGACCTGAGAATTATTTCTGGTTGTGAACTGTTGGTAGTTGAGTGACATGTTACGAATTAAGGTTTTGGCATCTCTTGGAGTCTTATCAACAAGTGCTCCACCACTAGCAGCATCAAGGATGTTTCTATCCATAGGTAGCAATCCTTCATAAAAGTATTGGATAAGTAATTGCTCGTGTCGACATCGAGGACAAGCTGGATACCAAGCTGTTTGAATCTTTCCCAATACTCAGCCAATGTCTCATTACCTTGTCTAATACCACATATATCCTTTCTGATTGATGCAACTCTAGAGGCAGGAAAGTATCTCTCTAGGAAGATTTTTTTCAAATCATTCCAAGTTGTGATAGAATTCGATTCAAGATCATATAACCAATCCTTGGCAGCACCCTGTAGTGAAAACGGAAAGGCTCTCAGCTTGATATGGTCTTCAGTGATTCCTTCAAGCCTCAAAGGTGTAGAACACACAACCTGAAATTCTTTTAGATGCTTATGCGGATCCTCACCTGCAAGACCATTAAACCTTGGCAACAAGTGTATCAAACCAGATTTTAATTCAAAAGGTGCAACAGCTTCAGGATACTCAATGCATAAACCATTGTAATTCACATCAGGGGCAGCCAACTGCCTTAAAGTTCTTTGGTTAGCCATATCAAAAGAAATCTCAGGATCATAATAAAAAAGATTAGAAAAAGAAGACCTAGTAGCCAGGACTAATGCACAAATGCAGCAACAATTGTCAAAATGCCAACAATGTCTCTAAAATGAAAAAACAAACAAAATGAAGGAAAATGATTAAAATAAATTCAAAAAAAAAATATATATAAAAACACCAAAATTAATCTAATGAAGTGAAATTAGAATTTTGAGAATTTTTTTGGATTTTTTCGACACTATGAAAAGAGTAAAAAATTAATTAAAAATAGAAAAAAGAGGAATTTGGCGAATTAAGGTCAGAATCCCTTAACTCTTTTAGAGTATTCTGGTCCCAGCAGGGAAAAAAGATTTGCAATCGGACACAATTTTTCCAAAAACCGATTTTTTCGACTCTAAACGCGAATTGGCCAAAATCATGGGGAAACTAGGGCCTAAACGCGAGAACACTAAGCCTATGACTCTAATATTGATTAATAACAACAAGAATCCCCGGCAACGGCGCCAATTTTGATCCGCTGTCGCGCACGGATCAAAAACGAGTGATTTTGAAAATGTAGTTATGGTAACGACAACTCGAGTATCGTTCTCAAGGATTCTTGTATTATTATTAATCAATGCAGTAACAGTTAATCGGGGGTTTAGATTATGATTTCAAGAAAAAGGAATTAAAATAAATTGTGATTATCGAATAAGCTAAAGCGAATCAACCTACTGTATCGACTTCCGACTTATCATTGATTCCTATAAATTTCAATTCCCTAAACGGGTCTGATCCTATTCGACTATAATAACCACTGACAAGCGCAATAGAAATTATACGGCATATGATCTTGAATTCCGAATTAAGCAAACGGATTAAAAACTATTGCGAATTAAGCAAACGCAATCTGATCAAACGCGATAATGTAAAAGCTACGTTAACGCGAAATTGTTTCAAGATCAAACAACCAATCGAATTTAAGATTTATATCCCATAACAACAATCAAATTAAGCAAATAATTGAGATTATTGGAATAAATCAAAGGAAACAGATTGACATGGAATTTATAAAAGAACCTCAAAGTGGAATCCGATTGCAGTAGATTGATTCTTCGAAAATTAGTTCTCCATTACAATTGCTCAAAACTCTCCAAGAAATTTCGTGAATAGTGAGTGAGTGAAGAGTGAATGAGTGCAGAGTGAATATATGCACAGCAGCCGGCCCTAAGCGTTTTAATAGAATAAGAGTTTCACTAATAATCTGAACCGGGTCGGAAAATACAAACCAGGCCCATAAAATTGACCCAAAACAAATTATTTCTTAACGTCTGCAACTTCGACGAATTATTCAAGCCTTCTACAATCCGAATCAGCTTCTGACTCCAACATGAAAGTTGTAGCTCTTTCTCTTATCTTTCCAACGAATATTAGAACGCCTCAATCCAATTCCTGTAGCTCCAGTTATGAATTTTTCATTGAAAGCTGCTAATGCTGAAAATAAAATACGAAAATTAAATAAAGCTAGAAACAGACTTAAATATGAAAACACACTAAAATGGTGAAACTAATGAAATAAACTAAGGAAATGCCTAAGAATAATAGTAGAAGAATGTGCATAAAGATGCACTGATCAGTGAGTGATAAGGAGGGTAGGGTTGATTCAGGGCTTTATAATACCAGATTTAAACCTGGTTTGCATAGGATGAATGTTGTTAGGAGGATAGGTTTGGCTATTTGGTGAGGTAGAGGAGACAGAATTATCAAGTGATACTGGAGAGTAAGCACTTGATGAGTTTGTAGGTCTAATTTGGTTTGCAGAAAGTAATTCTACTACAGGTGAATTTTAAGGGTGAGTTTTAAGATCTGTATGGGATGTAGGCTGAGAGTGGGTTGGGTTTTCAGGTGTTGTTTGGCTTGTGGGTTGAGATTGGAGTGGGTTTTTCGGTACTGTTTGGGTTGGAGGCTGAGATTGTGTTTGGGGCTGGATGATAGGTATGGAAGGTAGGTTTAGGGTAGGTAGGTGTGTAGATTTTCTAGAGGAAGGAAAAAAATTTTGTTAGGGAAATTTGTTTTCATTGAATAATTCATCTTTGGAAATGTAGACTTTGCCCTCAGCTGAGAGGCATTTGTATTCCTTTTGAGTAGTAGAATAGCCTAGAAAAATACACTCCTGTGATCTGAACTGGAATTTGTTTTTATTGTAAGGCCTTAATAGTGGAAAACAGGCACAACCAAACACTCTAAGGAAGGAATAAAGGGATTGTTGCTTAAACAATTTGACATATGGTACCTCAAAGTTGATAGAGGTGGAGGGAAGTCTGTTTATTAGATAGACACAGGTGAGAAAAGCATGGTCCCAATATGCTAGGGGTAATGAAGCTTTAGCTAGGAGGGTGAGACCTAGATCAACGATATGCCTATGTTTTCTTTCAATGACACCATTCTAGTGATGAGTGTGGGGGCAAATGAGTCTATGATTGATGCCTAACTCTCTTAGGAAACTGGAAAAGGGGCGAAACTCACTCCCCCAATTAGTTTGGACAGATTTAATAGGGAGATTGAACTGTTTTTCAACCATGGCCTTAAATGTTTGAACAAACTTAAGGACTCAAATTTTGTCTTTAGTAAAAATAGCCAGGTAAACCTTGTGTATGCATCAACAAAGGTTATATAATAATGAAAACCATTATGAGAAGTGAGGGGAGCAGGGCCCTATAAATCACTGAAAATCAATTCAAAGGGTTTAGAGTAGACAGTAGTAGAGGAGTGAGTAGGCAAGCGATGTGCTTTGCCAAGACAGCAAGAGACACAAAATTCATCCTCCTTTTTATTAGAAATAGGAATATTACATGATTGTATGACAATTTTCTGCACATTAGAATTAGGATGACCTAATCTAGAGTGCCAAGTATGGTAAGAAACTATATTAATACAAGGGAAAATAGAATTGAAAACTAATGCAAAATTGGTCCTAGAGCCTTGCACAACTGATAGGAGGTTTGGTGGCTTGTAGAGTCCATCAGACCCAACCTTGCCACTGAGTAGGATTTGGTTAATGTCCTGAGATTTAACCAAACATGTTTTAGGATGAAACTCAAAGAAGACATTATTATCATGAGTGAACTTGCTAACATTAAGCAAATTTTTAGAGATAGTAGGCACATGCAACACATTTTTCAGAGAAAATTTCACATCAGATTTAATGGGAGAGGGAAAAGAGGTACAACCAATAGATTTGATGGGCAAACCTTGACCATTATCAATTACAACTTGGTCAGGTCCCTCAAATGGAGAGTGTTGAGTGATGTTCTCAATGTTGGAAGTGACATGGTGAGAAGCTCCTAAATTGGGATACCACACGTTGGTTGGTCCAGCAATCATAGCCTGTGGTGAAGGGTGTTGAGCCGAGGTAGGAGGTGGATATGTAGGCTGGGGAGAGTACTGTATGGGTTGAGGAGGGTATTGGTAGGGCTGAGGAAGATATTGTATGGGTTGAGGGGGTGGGTATTGTATAGATGGGACACCATAGTAAGGAGGTGGTGCAGGGTAAGTATTGGGATAAGAGTTTTGAGGTACTGGTGGGTATTGTATAGCAGGTGGAGGGTGTTGGTAGGGCTGAGAAGGATAGGTAGGATATTGATAAGGCTGAGGAGGTTTGTGCCAGCAAATATTCACATCATGACCAAATTTGTGGCAATAGGAGCATTGCACATTGCTCCGGCCACCACGGCCTCAGCCTCTGCCACTACCATGGCCACCACGACCACCATGATATGAGTTATTGGACTGATTTCCACTGTAGTTGCCATTGGTTTGGCTATTAGGTTGGTTTTGAGGCTGAGGTGAGTTTTGTTAAGCAAAGTTTGCTTGAGCAGGGGTAGTGGAATCAAATTTAGGGTCAATAGAGGCAACATTGATAAAGATAGTGGATTGCTTCCTATAATTCTCAATTCGAGACTCATGTGCAAGGAGGATTAAGTGAATTTCATCAATCGAAAATTGCGGACACTTGCTGCTAATGAGTGAAAGAGATGAGTCATAAGCTTCAGGCATACCTCCAACAATAAGATCGACATGCTCCCTATAGCAAATAGGATCACCAATGCCGGAGAAGACTACCGGTACTGGAAAAGATGACCAAAGTAAGGAAAATACTAGCAGAAGTGAAAAAAAGAGACCTAATCTCTAATACCATTTTAGAATTTCAGAAACCTAATTGAGTTTCTGTAACTGATTTTTTATTGATAACAGAATTCTTACATTTACAATTGAGAGCACACTATTTATAGAGTTCCTATCTAACTTAACTAACTAACTGCAGTTCTAACCACCTGACTACAATGGTTAGACTTAATGACTAACTATACAATAAACTGAAGAGTAAAACTACTCTAATAACAAGGGATCATATACTTGAGTCTCACCATGTATTATTGAAGGAAAAAAAGAAAAAATCAAACAAACAACCAAATGCGGGGGAGACTAAACCAAAAACCCACCATATCAATAAAATCTATAATTGGGAAGACCAACTCTATATTTAAAAAATGATTCCCTAATAGTTTGAGGCATTGATAAAGGGCTACCTAAGGAGACCAAAGAGCTAGAAGGGCTACATGAGTTGAGGGATTCAATAACAAGGTCCAAGAACAAACTTTTACAAGAGAAAATGGTCAAAATGATCAACGATGGAATGCTCATGATATGCAAGGAAGAGGGAGGTAAAAAGAGTTGAATTGGAGTAATTTAGAGTGTTTTAAGCTCTTGTTGTTGGCTAATGCCATGAAAATTTCTTATCTTAGGTTATAACCTTTCTATTTTCTTTCATCATAAAAAAAAAGTGTTTTAAGGGTGACACATCCGTGTCAAGCTCAAAAAATTGAAACAAGACTAAACACGATCGTGCTCATGATCAGCTCGACCGTGTTTGACTGCTGAGTAACATCCTAGATTAACATGATTAATAGAATTCAATTTTAGAGATTTTAAGGATGGTTTACTTTTAAAAAAATAATGATTTAAATAACTTTTAGGTTCCAAATAAATATTTAAATTTTGTTTCAGGTCTTTTATAATTTTTATTATTATTTCAAGTCCCTAATATATTAAAAATTCGTTCTGGACCTCTCTAATAACATGAGATCATCTCGACAATTAAAATATGTCAAAAATATTTATGATGTTCTATCATCACTTAGTTAACAAGGCGTCAATAACAAACTTTTTAAATAATACATTGAACAGATTTATCAAGATACAAAGCAAAATTCGAGTATTTATACTGTCATAAAAGTTTTTAAGCCAAAATAATAAAATAAATGTGTAAGTCGGGAATAAAAAATAGAATAGATGGAAAAAAAATCTTTAAAAAAAAGTCAAAGTTTGCAAGCATGTGTATTGTGTCTAATTTCATTTGATTTTATCAAAGCCACCTTGCATTTAATTTCAATGGGAGCTTATATGAAAGTCAAAACTATATGATTCCACATCAAGACAACCTGTCAGTTGTAGTAGTAGTTACATATCTCATCAAGTAGAGTGGCCCAAATTAAGGTTGTGGTTAGGACCTTATCAACTTCCTTGTTCTGTGTGGTCCCTCTTTTCATTCATGTCATAACTCGCACTGACCCTTTCTTATAACATGTTGAATTTTCACACTACTGTTTCAGGTAAAAAAAATTGTGTTCATTTCTCTCTGCTTAGAAATTAAATATATAGGACCATGTCAAAAAATAATCTACCTTTAAGATAGAGAGAGATACATGCAAATTTTTCACATGTAATAGTGGTGTAAAAATTCAACATGAGAGAATTTCAATTTTTTCACTTTTTTTTATTGGGATGTCGGTCCAAAAATGCAGCCTCAATGTTAGATTGAAGACTTTTCAATTGAACACTTCACTCACCCTTATCTTCCAATGAATTTTGGTTAAATGAACATGAAGGCTTTTGCAACTATGCCAAACCAAGCCATCATAACACAAAATGTTAATAATGGTCTGCTTTTTCTTCTTCTGTCTGATTTCCTTGTTGTCCACACAAAGCACAATTACTAATATTACTCCAAATGACTCAATCCAAGGCAATAGGACCCTAATTTCTTCTGCTGGAACTTTTGAAGCAGGTTTCTTCAACTTTGGAAACTCACAAGGCCAATACTTTGGTATATGGTACAAGAACATAACACCAAAGACTATTGTGTGGGTTGCCAACAGAGATGCCCCAGTGAAAAACTCAACAGCATTTCTCACACTATCAGATCAAGGAGATCCTGTTATTCTTAATGGCTCAAAGGATGTTGTATGGTTCTCCAACTCATCAAGAATTCCTGAGAAACAACCAGTTATGCAGCTTCTAGACTCAGGAAACCTTGTTGTGAAAGATGGAGACAACAAAAAAGAGAATTTTCTGTGGGAAAGTTTTGATTATCCTGGTAACACTTTCCTTGCTGGAATGAAACTTAGGACCAGCTTAGTCACTGGTCCTTATAAGTCTCTTACATCTTGGAAAAATGCGGAAGATCCCAGTTCGGGTGAGTTTTCATATCACATAGATGCTCTTGGATTCCCTCAACTGGTTACCACAAAGGGAAAGGCTTTGATCAGTAGAGGAGGGTCATGGAATGGATTTGTTTTCAGCGGAGTTTCTTGGCGAAGAATGCTTAGGCTTGTAAATTTTTCTCTAGTGATCAATGACAAAGAAGCCATTTACCAGTATGAAACCCTGAAGGCTGAAACTGTGACTCTGTTAGTTGTGAATCCATTAGGCTTTGTGCAGCGTTTGTTGTGGTCGGATCGAATCCGGAGTTGGGAGATTTTGTCTACTCGTCCCATGGATCAGTGTGAATACTATGCCTTTTGTGATGTCAATTCTGTGTGTAATGTTACTAACTCTCCAAAAATATGCAAATGCTTGGAAGGTTTTGTACCAAAATTCTATGAGAAGTGGAGTTCATTAGATTGGTCTGGTGGGTGTGTTAGAAGAGTAAACTTGAGTTGTGATGATGGTGGTGATGGTTTTCAGAAGCACATAGGAATGAAGTTGCCAGATACTTCTTCTTCTTGGTATGACAATAGTTTGAACCTTGAGAAATGCAAGCAAAAGTGTTTGAAAAACTGCTCTTGTACAGCATATGCAAACATAGATGTGGATGGGAGAGGATGCTTGCTTTGGTTTCATGACATTGTGGACTTGACAAGACACACAGACCAAGGACAAGATATTTACATAAGACTTGCAGCTTCAGAGTTAGGTACTATTTTCATTTCCTATATTATCATCTTTTAGATTTCACTTCACACAACATGGCAGAAAGAGATATATAAAATGCATTTAGCATCTGTTTGACTAAACTTTGAAAGAAGAACTCATGCAATAAAAAAAAAATATATGAAAAGAAAAAATGAATTTTTTCATAAGTTAAAATTAACTTCTTCATTAACTATTTTGTAGAAGTTTTCTCTTATAACTTAAGTTCTCTAGTATACCCAAGCATACTTAGTTGAGTTTGTTCAATTAAAATCCACATTGGGGTTTACAATTTCTGAAAGAAATTTATTTACTTGATGTAGAAAGCAGAACACAAGAAAGGAGAAGGGATGTTTTGTGGTGACAATAATAATAATTAGGTGGCTCTTGTTGCTGAAATTGTGACAATAGAAAATAGCTTATACACCAATGCTAGGTAGTGAAACATTTTGTCACAATCAGCTTCCAAATTGAAGTGTGATCTAAGATGTTTTTATTGTCCTTTTTTTCTTTGTTTTTCTTTTTCTACTAAAGTGGAATCTTCATGCAGCTTTTTTGTTGACATAGAATGCTTTATTATTCCTCAGATCATAGAGGGATTAATAACCAGAGCTTTGATAACAAGAAGCTTGTAGGAATACTAGTAGGCATTGGTGCATTCATCGTGGTACTTGGATTGGTCACATTCACATATATGAAGAGGAAGAAGCTCTCAATGACAGGTGAGTTTATGAAAAGACTTCAATAATTTTTAGGTCTATGATAAATATTCAAAATTTTGTTATGAATTCCTAATAAAAAAATTTATTATTCCGGGTTCTTGATAAATTTGTATTTTTTATTTAAATTCTACTGTTAGTTAAGTAATGATATGACATCATCTCGACATATCTTTCCAACATATATATGGTATCCATCCATAAATATTATTTAAGACCTATGAAAAAATAGAATTTTACTCTTTATTATATACTCCAATATATTAGAATGTAACTTCACTGCTAGAATGAAGAGAAGTGTTCAATTTTAAAGTCTCTTTCATCATGTTCTTCATATTATCCTTTACTTTGTTTACAATAATTGTGAATCATATCAAACTGGTATCTCCTATCATTATTTCAGAGATGCTAAAAGTATTTCACTTGAAGTACAAAGGGGAGAAGGAAGATGTGGAGTTATCAACAATATTTGATTTTTCAACCATTTCTAATGCTACAAATCACTTTTCACCCAGAAACAAGTTAGGAGAAGGTGGCTTTGGACCAGTATACAAGGTAGTCAAATTTTACATCAAATAAGCTCTGGTTAGTAGGGTAAATCATCTTCACCAAAGTTTCAAAATTTTCAAAATTTGTTGGCAGGGTGAATTGAAAGATGGACAAGAGATTGCAGTCAAGAGGCTTTCAAAAACTTCTGAGCAAGGAGCAGAGCAGTTCAAAAATGAAGTAATGTTGATGGCAAAACTTCAGCACCGCAATCTTGTAAAACTTCTTGGTTGTTCTATTCACCAAAAAGAAAGGCTCTTGATCTATGAATACATGTCCAACAGAAGCTTGGATTACTTCATTTTTGGTTTGAAATTTCACCCTATGCAAATTTTGGCTATTCATTTTGCTCTTGCTATTTTGTAGTTGTCACACTAACTTAAAAAAGAAAAATTTGTTAGATTCAACTCAAAGTAAACAACTAGATCTGAAAAAGCGCCTTCAAATTATTGATGGTATTGCTCGAGGATTACTTTATCTTCATCAAGACTCTAGATTAAGAATCATCCATAGGGATCTTAAAGTTAGCAACATTCTTTTAGACAACGATATGAATCCGAAGATTTCAGATTTTGGTTTGGCTAGAACATTTGGAGGAGATCAAGCTGAGGCCAATACAAATAGAGTAATGGGAACGTAGTAAGTACTTAATGAGTCATATTTTTACTACGTTTCTACTACAAATGACATCATAAATTTTATTTTATGGTTGTGTGCAGTGGTTATATGTCTCCTGAATATGCATTACATGGACATTTTTCAATCAAATCTGATGTATTTAGCTTTGGTGTACTTGTATTGGAGATAATTAGTGGGAGAAAGAATAGGAATTTCCAAGACGCTGAGCATCATCTTAATCTTCTTAGTCATGTAAGTTTAAAGTCTATGTATTTCTTTATCTTTATATATTATTTATAGTTGTAAATTGTAATCATCTGTTGTATTCTAATAAAACATCTAAATGCTATAATCTGAATAGGTAGCAATGAATAGGGTAGAAATTTTGAATAAAAACATATTTATACTTTATTCATATAACAAAAAAAAGTCAAACAATTGAAAGTAAACTCATTTATATTCAACACCTTGACTTTTGGCCACTCCTTTAACATGAAATTGAGCTTAAAATAGCTCATCAACCTCTAACAAGTAGCTATATTTGAAAATGAAGAATACTAATTATATTTTCTTAATCATTTCTTTCATTTAAAATTACAACGTATTTATTTTTTAACAAAAATATTAAAATTGTACAAATTTAAAATTTGAAAAACCAAAATTGCACAAAAAATAAATTGAGACAAAAATCGTGAAAATTACAAATTTTGAACAAAAATACAATTAAACCTAAAAAAGTTGAATAGGCTTTGACTTTCACTTGTTGGCTTTTATGTCATTTCAGGCATGGAGACTTTGGACCGAAGAAAAACCACTCGAGTTAATAGATGACCTATTAGATGATCCAGTCAATCCACAAGAAATACTGAGATGTATTCATATGGGTCTTCTATGTGTGCAACAAACACCAGAAAATAGACCCAACATGTCCTCTGTTGTTTTAATGTTGAATGGTGAAAAGTTGTTACCTGAGCCAAGTCAACCTGGGTTCTATACAGGAACAGTTCAGTATCCAATTCAGCTAGTATCTTCTTCAAGAAGTGTTGGAGCTTTTTCACAAAATGAAGCCACAGTGTCCTTGTTAGAGGCACGATAGATTAATGCCATTGTGTTGATGAAACATGGAATATTGATCTACTAGGTAGGAAGAACTTATATTTGCACAACTTGTAATATAAGCACTTGTGTAAGTATTTGAGAGAGATAGTGTAGAAAAATAACTTACTATATGTCCATAAATTGTTTAGTTTATCATAATAATGCAAATATTTTTAGCTATGATGAAGAATGCAAAGTGTATAGTGCTCATTTAAATCTCTAATCTGATTTATTGAAAATAACTTTTTTAATATATTGTTTGAAGTAAAGCTTGTAATAAATGAAAAATAATCAACGAGGCATAAAATAAAGATATTAAAATAAATGAAAATTAAGAATAATGTACACGATAGCTCATGTCAAAAGTTGAACTGATTAAATGAAATGTTGAAATAAGCTAATTAGGCAACAAAAATCTCAATACTCAATGTTCACGTCACAATTTGGACATATATAAATATACTAGGTAAAGTGGCATGAAAATAGTAAAGTTGCCAACTAATTAAAATCCACGTGAAGACTAGCTGATAGAAATGCTTCACCAACTAAATCAACAGCCAATATTTTTTATTTTTAGTTTAAATAAGTTTTTATCCTTAATATGATACATTATTGATAGAGACTCAAAACAAAATTAAAAATTTTTCAAAAATCCAAAACAATAAAAAAAAATTTAGGAACTCAAATTAAAAAAATGGATATTTTTTAATAACGCAACCTATTTAAACCTTTTTTATTTTTTACCAAAAAGCCAAGATTTTTCTTAAGCATGAAATTGCCAGAGATTGTATATTAAGTAAAAATAACTGCAAAAATGGGCTTTTTTGGGAACGAATCTTAAATTCTTGATTTTTAAATATATCATAGTTTTTTTTTTTTGTGGGTTTATATATGTCAACATTAATGAATTCAGCTGCCAAAATGAAATATCAAGCTCGGTAGACAATATAAGAACACACAAATATAAACAATACATAGAAGTGCTAGTAACACTCTCACTTATTGGTTTCATAGAAAATTACAAAATCAAGAGTTGCTACATAGTATGAGATCCACAAAATTTTGTGATTTCTAATAAATTTCAATCAAGAAAAGTGTTCAAAAGAGTATATTCCTAGCATTTCTCAAACATTAAATTCTAAAAAATAATTTTCATCCAAAAGCAAGTGCATTTCCATTTTCATTTGCTCATAACTTTGCTGTGTCAAAAAGTGTTACACAAGTTTCACTAAAAAATTTTTAGCTTGCTTATCAAGCTAGCTAATCAACTTAACATCCTTAAAAGTACAGTCAGTGAAATCCGAGCTCAATGTATAATCATATGGTTTGGCTGCACGAACACTATGCTTGCATCAATTGCTGAGAAATTTCCGCTTTTTAGTTGTGTTCATGTAAGGTCTGATGACCCATTCTATTTGAGCTTCAGCTTGATCCACCGTTCCCAACTTTATCTGCAACAAAGATTTTGAAAAAATGAGGAACTGATTGTATTGTTTAACAGAGTTGTTGTATGAGGAATAGGCCCAGTTTCAATAACAAATTAACAATCGACTTAAGAAGAATACTCGAGTTTAAGGTAAACTAAAGTATGAACTAGTATGATCTTATTTAGGGTCTGTTTGGATACACATTACTCTAAAAAAAACTTCTGGAAAAAAAATATAAAGAAAAAATAAAATTAATTTCTCTAAAAACTAAAATTGACTTTTCCATTAGTTAATTTGTAGAAGCTCTTTCATATAACTTCTCCTGAAAGATGTCGGAAGTAGTTATTGGAGAAATCAATTTTAGCTTATGGAGAAGCTAATTTCATTTTTCTTAATATTTTATTCTCTTAGAAGTTCATATTTATGCAAACAGGTCCTTAATCTTGTAAGTTAGGATGCAAAATATCAACTTTAAACGTCTATAATACCAGTGACACAAATAGCCAGTGGTTCACCACTGCATTACAAAAATTAAAAAGCAATGCTTGATCACAATTTAAAAGTGATACTACTTATTGAATTAGTCTAGATTCTGTCAAGCAGCTGCATTCATCATGATTTACCAAAATTGGTGGATGTTACAAAACCAAGAAATTTACATGAAAAATAAATAATACAAAATCAGATCAAAATTAAGTTTATGAGTAATATTAATAATGATAACCGATTGGAAGTATATCATATAACCCATGCAAAACAATCACTAAACTACACAGATTTAAGCAAAAATCTTAAATCCTAGTTGCAACAACAATGTGTTCAAGTGTAAAAGGAAATTGTAGTTTTTTTCTTAATTTTACAAGCCTGTATGTTGTGCATGGCTCATATTGGGAAGATGCTAAAGCATAGTGGAGCGAAGTAAAGTGATAGCATCTACCTTTTGGGTTTGAGTCACCTATTGTTGGGTTATTACTTGGGTTGGGGGTGCAAGGGAACCCTAGTGCCAAATTTGAAGTAGGGAAGTTCGATGGAACTGCGAATTTCGGATTGTGGCAGAGGAGGGTTAAGGATTTGTTGGTTCAACAAGGTTTTCTAAAGGCGTTGCGTGCAATGAAACCTATAGGCATGGAGGACCTGGATTGAGAGGAGTTGAAGGAGAGGGCTGCGGCAACTATACAGTTGTGTTTGGCAGACGAGGTCATGGATTTGAAGTCTTCGAGGGAAGTATGGACGAAATTGGAGAGCCAATTTATGTCCAAGTCCTTGACAAACAAGCTATACATGAAGCAGAAATTGTACGGGTTGAAGATGCAAGAGGGTTCTAATTTATAACAACACGTCAATGCATTCAATCAAATTATTGAGACTTGATGTGAAGATTGAGGACAAGGATATGGCAATAATGTTGCTTTGTTCTTTGCCTAATTCCTACGAGTATTTAGTGACTACCCTAACGTACGGGAAAGACACCATCAAAATGGACGAGATCACGGTCGCACTTACATCCCACTGTCAATGTAAGCAAAATACAATGGAGTGTTCTCAAGGTGAGGATCCGTATGCAAAGGGGAATCAAGAAAGTGGGAGGAAGCAAGGCAAAGGGGGTTTTGGGAAGAGGAAAAAGTCCAAACTTAAGAACATGAAATCAATTCAATGCTACCATTGCCAACAACAAGGGCATTTTAAAAGAAATTATCCACAATTGAAGTAGTTTGGTGAAGGGGCATCTCGCTCTGCAAATGTGGCAGAGACTGACGATTCAGACTACTACAGTGAGGGAGATGTTCTCTCAGTTTCATGCAATCAGATGACAGATGTATGGATTCTTGATTACGGATGTTCTTACCACATGACTCTCAATAGGGAGTGGTTTACTTGGGTGATGATAAAGCTTGTGTTGTTGTTGGAATGGGACAGGTGCAAATTGTTATAGATGATGGTGGAGTGAGAACATTGTGTGATGTTCGACATATTCCTGAGTTGAGGAAGAATTTGATCTCGCTTGGCTTTCTACAGGCTAATGGTTTCAGTTACAGGACTGATGGAGATCGAGATACCTTAAGAGTGTGTAAGGGTGCGTTAACTGTGATGAAAGCACACTGGACTGTAGGCAATATTTACAGACTGCTTAGGAGTACAATTGTAGGCCGAGTTGCATCTGTGGAATCTGATAATGATGCTACCAAATTGTGCTACATGCGTTTGGGCCATCTTAGTGAACGAGGGATGATGGAGCTTCATAAGAGGGGTCTCTTGAAAGGAGTTCAAAGTTACAAGCTAGACTTGTGTGAGTACTGTGTGCTTGAGAAACAATCTAGAGTGTGGTTTAAAGCTACGAAGCACACCACCAAAGGGATTCTAGACTATGTGCATATTGATGTGTGTGGTCCTATTAGAGATCCGTCCTTGGGTGGTTCCCATTATTTTGTGACTTTTGTTGATGATTTTTCTCGCAAGGTTTGGGTGTACTTTTTGAAATAGAAATCTGAAGTCTTTGAGAAGTTCAAGCTGTGGAAGGCCGAGGTGGAGAACCAAGCAGAAAAATTAGATACTTGAGGTCTGATAATAGTACGGAGTACATAGACTCACAGTTTCAGAAATTTTGTGAGGAACATGGCATTCAAAGACACTTCTTAGTGCAAAAAACACCACAATAGAGTGGCGTTGCAGAGAGGATGAATAGGTCTCTTACTGAAAGGGCTTGATGTCTGAGGTTAAATGCTAGTCTCTCCAAAGGTTTTGAGCAGAAGTAATGAATATGGTGTGCTATTTGCTCAACCGATCACCACAAGCTTCATTAGATGGGAAGGTTGTAGAGGAAGTGTGGAAAGGTAACCCAATTGATTTTAATAATTTGAGAATATTTGGGTGCCCTTCTTTTGTGCATATATCTAATGATGAAAGATCTAAACTTGATCCAAAGTCAAAAAAGTGTTTTCGTAGGTTACTCCAAAGCGTGAAAGGGTACAAGTTTTAGGATCCAGCTTCCAAGAAGATGGTGATTAGTAGGGATACAGTATTTGATGAGCAATCCATGATGCCACATACAGTTGAGACATATGTGCCAGTGTCTGATGGAGCTTCCCCTAGCTCCATAGAGGTTCAGGTGGACCATGAACAACCGTTAATGATTCCTAAGTGAGCAATATCATGCAGTCCAAAACCAAAAGCACCCACACCTGAACCTAGACCAGTGAGTACAGGTGGACCGCAGGAGTACACTCTTGTTAAAGATAGAGAGCCTCGCACTGTTAAACTTGTTGTTCGATATAGGTTTGAAGAGTTGGCTGCTTTTGCACTTCTCACCAATTTTGGAGATCCTTCTATCTTTCAAGAGGCTATGAACAGCCAAGAGAAAGATAGATGGATGGGTGCTATGGTGGAAAAGATGGAGTCTTTGGGTAAGAATCAAACATGGGAGCCAGTTGAGCTTCTTGCAGGCAAGAGAGTTATAGGGTGCAAATGGGTATACAAGAGGAAACCTCCAGTATCAGAAAAAGAAGGGGAAAAGTTCAAGGCTCACTTAGTAGCAAAGGGATATTCATAGTAAAAGGGGGTTGATTATGATGAAATTTTCTCCTCGATCATTAGATATACTTCTATCAGGGCAGGGCAGTGCTAGCCTTGGTAGCCAGTTGAGATATGTACTTGGAGTAGATGGATGTAAAGACAGCTTTTCTTCATGGTGATTTAAAAGAGCAAATTTACATTGAGCAACCAGAGGGGTTCACTAAAGGTGTGCCAGGTCGGTTGGTTTGTAAGTTAAAAAAGTCTTTATATGGATTGAAGCAATCTCCAGAGCAATGGTACCAGCGATTTGATTCCTACATGCTTCAGATTGGCTATAAACGATGTGAGTATGACTGTTGTGTTTATGTGAGGAGCCTTGCTGATGGCTCTTTTATTTTTCTGCTACTTTATGTGGATGATATGTTGATTGTTGCTAACCATTTGCATGATATAAATGAGTTGAAATCCATGTTGGGCAAGGAATTTGACATGAAGGACTTAGGTCCTGCCAAGAGGATTCTTGGGATAGAGATTCACAGGGATAGAAAGTCCAGAAGACTATGGCTCTCACACCAAGGTTATATTAAGAAGGTACTAGACAAATTTAGCATGAGCAATGCTAAGCCAGTGAGCACTCCACTTGCAAACCACTTAAAGCTTTCGATAGATCAATGCCTGAAGACAGGAGGTGAAATACATGTCAAAGGTTCCATATGCTAGTGCAATTGGCTGCTTGATGTATGCTATGGTTTGTACGAGACCAGATTTGGCACAAGCTGTAAGCCAAGTTTGTAAGTTTATGTCGAAGCCAGGAAAGCATCATTGAGAAGAGGTGAAATGGATATTGAGGTACCTAAAAAGTACAACTTCTCATGGTATTCTGTTTGGCAATCAACAGGGTGATCCTTTATTTGTGGGATATGTGGATTCTGACTATGCTGGTAATCTAGATGACAGGAAATCTACAACAAGGTATGTCTTTACTCTTGTAGGTGGGCCTGTTTGTTGGAAGTCCAATGTCCAATCTGTTGTGGCAATGTCAACAACTGAAGCGGAGTACATGGTTCTAGCAAAAGCTAACAAAGAAGCTGTTTGGCTCACAGGGCTAGTAAAGGAGCTAGGCATTGAGCAAGGTGGAGTCCAATTGCATTGTGATAATCAGAGTGCTATCTGTTTGGCAAAGAATCAGGTGTATTGATCCCGCTGTCGCGCACGGATAAAAAATGAGTGATTTTGAAAATGTAGTTACGGTAACGACAACTCGAGTATCGTTCTCAAGGATTCTTGTATTATTATTAATCAATGCAGTAACGATTAATGGGGGGTTTAGATTACGATTTCAAGAAAAAGGAATTAAAATAAATTGTGATTATCGAATAAGCTAAAGTGAATCAACCTACTGTATCGACTTCCGACTTATCATTGATCCCTATAAATTCCAATTCCCTAAACGGGTCTGATCCTATTCGACTATAATAACCACTGACAAGCGCAATAGAAATTATACGGCGTATGATCCTGAATTCCGAATTAAGCAAATGGATTAAAAACTATTGCGAATTAAGCAAATGCAATCTGATCAAACGCGATAATGTAAAAGCTACGTTAACACGAAATTGATTCAAGATCAAATAACCAATCGAATTTAAGATTTATATCCTATAACAACAATCAAATTAAGCAAATAATTGAGATTATTGGAATAAATCAAAGGAAACAGATTGACATGGAATTTATAAAAGAACCTCAAAGTGGAATCCGATTGCAGTAGATCGATTATTTAGAAATTAGTTTTCCATTACAATTGCTCAAAACTCTCCATTACAATTGTTCATGCCATATATGGTTTAGTTTATTGTAATAATAATTTAAGTGTTTTGAAATATGTTTTATAAAGAGATCTTGAGACTTAAAAGGAGCCTAATTATCTAGATTTAAGGAAAATAACTCATACAAGAAATGGAAAATGGTCTTTTATGTGAATTATTATAAATTATAATTGTCATTAATTGATTATTTATTATCATTAATTATAATTATGATTTGAATTTTTTCTAGGGGAGGGTTCAAGAGGCTGGTTTGGAGAAGTTGGAAGGCATTAACAAAGAGACTAATAAAGATCAACTTATTAATTCTATTTTTCAATCAATTGTAGGAGAGAGATCCGACTATTGTCATGGTCTTGGTGTTGGCATTCAACTAATCAAGGGAACTTCTGTTACATGAAGAGATAACAAATGAGCGTCAAACTATAGAGATGAAATTGCAAGAAGTTGAGAACCAACTTGAACAAGAGTGCTAGATGAGGAAGGATATGGAAACACGCTATGAAGAAAGTAAGAGACAAATGTTAGAAACTCAGAGAACACTCCAAGAAAGAACTAGCAAGCAAATTGAGGAAAAGATAGCATCTATATTTTTCATAATGCTTACATTTTCGGTAAGTATGAATAGTAATTAAATATTATAAAAGCATAATAATTTACTCATTTTGCATGATAAAAGATTGTTTAATTGAAATTTAAATTATGGGTGCTTTAAATACTTATACAGGGTGGACAAAGTTGCAAAGAACAATTTGTCTCTACTTGATGACAAGATTGGAGCTCTTACACATTAAAAGTAAGTTGAATATTATTTATTTTAAGTTTTAACACATTGATCCGCTATTGCATACGGATCAAAACGAGTGATTTTGAAAATATAGTTACGGTAACGACAACTCGAGTATCGTTCTCAAGGATTCTTGTATTATTATTAATCAATGTAGTAACGATTAATGGGGGGTTTCGATTACGATTTCAAGAAAAAAGGGATTAAAGTAAATTGTGATTATTGAATAAGCTAAAGTGAATCAACCTACTGTATCGACTTCCGACTTATCATTGATCCCTATAAATTCCAATTCCCTAAACGGGTCTGATCCTATTCGACTATAATAACCACTGACAAGCGCAATAGAAATTATACGGCGTATGTTCCTGAATTCCGGATTAAGCAAACGGATTAAAAACTATTGCGAATTATGCAAACGCAATTTGATCAAATGCGATAATGCAAAAGCTACGTTAATGCGAAATTGATTCAAGATTAAATAACCAATCGAATTTAAGAATTATATCCTATAACAACAATCAAATTAAGCAAATAATTGAGATTATTGGAATAAATCAAAGGAAACAGATTGATATGGAATTTATAAAAGAACCTCAAAGTGGAATCCGATTACAGTAGATCGATTCTTCGGAAATTAGTTCTCCATTACGATTGCTCAAAACTTTCAAAATAATTTCATCCACCATGAATGAGTGAACATCCGTGAAAATAAGTGAACAAGCCGGCCCTAGAGTTTTAACAGAATAAGGGTTTCACTAACAATCCGAACCGGGTCGAAAAATACAAACCAAGCCCATAAAATTGACCCAAAACAAATTATTTCCTAAGGTCTGCAACTTGAACGAATTATTCAAGCCTTCTACAATCCGAATCAGCTTCTGACTCCAACATGAAAGTTGTAGCTCTTTCTCTTAGCTTTCCAACAAATATTAGAACGCCTCAATCCAATTCCTGTAACTCTAGTTATGAATTTTCCATTGAAAACTGCTAATGCTAAAAATAAAATACGAAAATTAAATAAAGCTAGAAACAAACATAAATATGAAAACACACTAAAATGGTGAAACTAATGAAATAAACTAAGGAAATGCCTAAGAATAACAGTAGAAGAATGTGCTTGAAGATGCACTGATCAAATTCCCCCACACTTAAACTTTTGCACTCCGAGCAAAATTAAAAATTCAAAACAGAAAAACTTCAAAACAAAAACGAAATAGAGCATGCAAACTTAGAGGTTATCAAGATACAAAGTGCAAGCAAACTCCTAATTCTAAGCTTAAAGAATATGATATTAGTGAGTAACTCTTTTGTGACAGTCAAAGTAAATATGAAAAATAGATTACCAAAAAGTACATCAAAAGCATCAAGATCCTCACAAGATAAACTGTTTTCACTCAACTCTCAAGTGTTTAGGTTACTGTTTACACTCAAAGCACCGCATGAGAGATAGTACTACCATAAGCTTGAAAAGACTCTAACATTCACAATTTGAAATACATTGCACACAAAGATCAAAAGGACTTTTATTATGGTTGTAACTTGGCCAAGGTCAGGGTGAGATACATCCTAAAGGGGTACTAAGCTAAAATTCAAAGAGTTAAAAGAAAATTGAAAGAATTGCGGGAGTTGAACTAAATAATATCTCAATGACGATTGAATAACAACCTCACAACTTATTTCTCTTCTCCTTTTCCTTTTATTCTTCTCTTTCTTTTTTTTTTTTTTTCAGAAGGACTAGCATTGACATCCTTCTCTATTTTTTTATTTTTTATTTTTTTTCTTTTGTTTTCCTTTTCTATTTTTTTTTCTTTTCTGCCTACCAACATCATAACAACAATGTTCAACCCCACACAACTTTATACAAGACCCTTTCAACCCTTTGAATAAGGTGATAACATTGTTTTTCACTTTTCGACTTGTAATGAGTTTTAAACACAAAAAAGGATAATAGGCTCAAAGGGGCTTCCAAACAAAGGGATGATATTATCAAGGTTGGCTTTTTGGCTAACTAGGTAAAAACAAAAAAAAAAAACAAAACAAGATGCCTTTATCATTTCAGTGTGCACAAGTGAACAAAAAGCTTCAACAAGAGTCAATTCAAGTTCTAGAGACTAACAAACATGAGTAAAATCACACAAGAAAGAAAGAGATGGATTTTTTATGTTATCCATTATTAGGCTCAAAATCTCACAATTAGTGATCTTCCACTAGTGATGTACAATTTAGGGTTTAGTCAAACATACAAACTAAGAATTCGCAAAAAGAATCAGTCACATCACACCACAAGTCTTTCGACAAAGAACAAAGAGAATACTCACAATTGTAGCAAGATAATCAACGAAAAAACATGCATTTTCCATTTTTTTTTAAAGCAAAAACAAACAAAAACAAAAACAAATGATTCCCTCCCCCACACTTAAGACATACATTGTCCTCAATGAAAAAAACTCAATTATAAAGTAAGAGTGAGAGAAAGGAAAGGGTGCCCCCTGATCAAGTTGTAGTGTAGTTGGGCGCTTCCAAAGAAAGCTCTTCTATGGTTGCATCTTCAGGCACTGAACTTTCATGGAATAGCTTCAAGTGCTGCCCATTAACCTTGAAAACTTTGTCAGTACCTGCACTTTTAATTTCTATTGCACCATAAGGGAAAACATTAGTAACAACAAAAGGGCCAATCTATTTGGATCGAAGTTTCCCAGCCATAAGCTTAAGGCGGGAGTTAAACAGTAAGACCTGTTGGCCCATAGAGAATTCCTTCCTAGAAATCATTTTATCATGGAAGTGTTTGGTTTTCTCTTTATAAATCCTAGAGCTTTCATAAGCCTCTAGCCTAAACTCTTCAAGCTGTTGTAATTGGAGTTTTCTTTCAATACTTGCTTGCTGCATTTCCAAGTTACAACTTTTCACCGCCCAATAAGCACGGTGTTCTATCTCTACAGGAAGGTGACATGCCTTACCAAAAACAAGTCGATAAGGAGACATCCCTATGGGTATCTTGAAAGCTATTCTTTGAGCCCAAAGTGTGTCTTCTAGACGGCGGCTCTAGTCCTTCCTATTTGGTTGCACCATTTTCTCTAAAACTTGTTTGATCTCCTTGTTTGAGATCTCAGCTTGCCCATTAGTTTGTGGGTGATATGCAGTAGAGACTCTGTGCACAACTCCATACTTTCGGAGCAAAGCTTCCATGGTGCGGTTACAGAAGTGAGTGCCTTGGTCACTTATGATGGCTCGGGGTATTCCAAACTTGCAAAAGATATTGGACCTGACAAAATCTGCAACAACTCTTGAATCATTAGTCCTAGTGGGGATAGCTTCTACCCACTTTGAAACGTAATCAACAGCAAGTAAAATGTAGAGAAAACCAAATGATACAGGAAAAGGACCCATGAAGTCGATTCCCCATACATCAAATACCTCATAGAAAAGCATAGGTTGTTGAGGCATTTCACTCTTACGAGTGATGGCTGTACCTGCTATCTGGCACTCTTTACAAGTGCGGTAAGTCTCATAAGCATCTATAAAAACAGTGGGCCAGTAGAAACCTGAGTCTAGGACTTTTCTTGTAGTCCTTTGCGGACCAAAGTGTCCCCCTACTTGAGATGCATGAGAAAAATGTAAAATAGATTCAATCTCATAGTCGGGGACACATCTCCTAATCACCTAATCACTACCAAACTTCCAAAGATATGGATCATCCCAAACATAATATTTGGCATCACTCTTGAGTTTGTGAATTTGTGCCTTGGATGCACCAGTAGGAAAAACACCAACAACAAGATAATTAACAATATCAGCAAACCAAGGAGTAACTCCATACAAAAGTAAAAGCTGCTCATTAGGAAAGTCATCCTGAATCGAAAAAGGATCTTCATCCCTCTCTATCCTGCTCAAGTGATCAGCCACTAAGTTCTCAGCTTCACTTTTGTCTTTAATCTCTACATTAAACTCTTGGAGCAACAACATTCACTGAATCAATCTCGGTTTTGCTTTTGGCTTCTTCAACAAGTACTTTAAAGCTGCATGGTCAATAAAAACAACAACCTTGGAACCTAGCAAATATGATCTGAATTTATCAAGAGCAAAAACAATAGCTAGAAGTTCTTTTTCAGTGGTGGTGTAATTTGACTGTGCAGAATCTAAAGTCCTAGAAGCATAATAAATAACATGGGGAGCCTTGTCAACTCTTTGTGCAAGGACCGCTCCAACAGCATAGTTAAAAGCATCACACATAATCTCAAAGGGGAGGGTCCAGTCAGGGGGCTGGATGATGGGAGCGGGGGTCAATGCTTTCTTCAAGAAGTCAAATGCTTGTTTGCATTTGTCATCGAAGTTGAAAGTGACGTCATTCTTCAACAAGTTCGATAGCGGAAGAGCTATCTTGCTGAAATCCTTGATGAAACGCTTGTAAAAACCTACTTGACCAAGAAAAGAATGAACCTCGCGAATGCAAGAGGGGTAAGGCAGTGTAGAAATCACATCAATCTTAGCAGGGTCAACAGAAATTCCTTTTTCAGAAATAATGTGACCCAAAACAATTCCTTGCTCAACCATAAAATGGCATTTTTCATAATTCAAAACAAGGTCAGTTTCGATGCATCTCTCTAAAACCATATTCTAACTGTTCAAACATGCATCAAAAGAAGAACCATAAACAGTGAAATCATCCATAAACACTTCCATGCAATTTTCAATAAAATCAGCAAAAATACTAATCATGCATCATTTGGAAAGTGCCAGGGAGCATTGCAAAGACCAAAAGGCATCCTCCCGTAAGCAAAAGTACCGAATGGGCAAGTAAAAGTGGTCTTTTCTTGATCTTCAAGTGCAATATGAATCTGAAAATAACCTGAAAAACCATCAAGAAAACAGTAATGTGATTTACCCGACAAGCCGTTCAAGCATTTGGTCAATGAACGGTAAAGGAAAGTGATCCTTTCTAGTAGCTTGGTTCAACCTCCTGTAATCAATACAAACTCTCCAACTGTTCTGAACTCTAGTGGGAACAAGTTCATTCTTTTCATTTTTCACCACGGTGAGTCCAGATTTCTTAGGTACAACTTGTACTAGGCTTACCCATTTACTGTCAGAGATAGGATAAATGATACCTGCTTGCAAGAGTTTGGTTACCTCTTTCTTCACCACATCGAGGATCAAAGGATTAAGCCTCCTTTGGGGTTGCCTTACTGTTTTCGCACCATCCTCAAGCAAAATCCTGTGCATACACATGGAAGGACTAATACCTTGGGATGTTAGCTAATGTCCACCCAATCGCCTTCTTGTGCTTCTTCAAAACCTGCAAAAGCTTATTTTCTTGATCGAAATCAAGGTTAGAAGAAATTATAACAGGGAGTTTTTCATTACTCTCCAAATAAGCATATTTCAGGTTTTCAGGGAGTTGTTTCAACTCTAAGGACGGGGGCTGCTCGATGGATGGAGTGTTTGGGGCAGCCGGGATGTTGAGCACATCAGCGGCATAAACAACTTCAACGATAACAACTTCACCTGTAGGAAACATGTTACCCTGCAAGATCATTGGAGAAGTTCGAGCTCTAGTGAAAACAAGATCATCCTTCCAACAAACAACTCTATTGTCTAAGATAGAACCCAAGCACATTGATGATGTCATGCAAGATGAAAGTTGGGTACAAGAAATGCAAGAAGAGTTGGATCAATTTCAAAAGAATGATGTTTGGAAATTTGTGAAGCTGCTAGACAACAAGGAAGTTGTTGGTGCTAAGTGGGTCTTTAGAAACAAATTAAATGAGAATGGTAAGGTTGTGAGAAACAAGGCTAGATTAGTGGCCAAAGGTTACTCACAACAGGAAGGTATTGATTATACGGAGACATTCGCTCTATTAGCCAGACTTGAGGCAATTAGGATTTTGCTTTCATTTGCTGCTCATAGAAATATAAGACTCTATCAAATGGATGTAAAATGTGCATTCCTTAATGGTGTAATCAAAGAGGAAGTTTATGTAGAATAACCCTCTGGGTGTGAAAGTACTATCTTTCCAGACCATGTATTTAAACTAAACAAAACATTGTATGGTCTTATACAAGCTCCCAGAGCATGGTATGAAAAACTCAATTCATTTTTAATAAAACACAATTTTACAAGAAGAAAGATAGATACTACATTGTTCCGCAAAAACTACTCTTCTGATTTTATTATTGTTCAAATCTATGTGGATGATATTATCTTTGGTGCCACTAATGAAAAACTCTGTGAAGAGTTCTCAAAGTTGATGCAACTGAGTTCGAAATGAGCATGATGGGAGAACTGAAATTCTTCCTAGGATTGCAGATCAAGCAGATTAACAAAGGAATATTCATACACCAGACCAAGTATGTGAAAGAACTCCTGAAAAAGTTCAAAATGGATAATGCTAAATTTATGAAGACTCCAATGCATCCAACAACATCACTTGGACCTGATGAAGATTCAAGGAAAGTAGATGTCACTCAGTTCAAAGGAATGATTGGGTCACTACTCTACTTGACTGCATCTAGACTAGACATAATGTTCAGTGTCTGCTTCTGCTCTAGATTTCAATCTAACCCAAGGGAAGTGCATTTGTCTGCTGTTAAAATAATTTTTAGATATTTAGTTGGAACTTCTAATCTTGGTCTTTGGTTTAAAAGACAGAAAGAGTATAAGCTGACAGACTATTGTGATGCTGACTATACTAGAGACAAAATTGAAAGGAAAGGCACCAGTGGAGGCTGCCACTTCATTGGAGGCAACATGGTGTCATGGCTCAGCAAGAAGCAAGGAACAATAACACAATCAACAGCAGAAGCAGAATACATCTCAACTGCAAGTTGCTGCTCTCATATATTGTGGATCAAGAATCAACTTAAAGACTACAACATATTTGAGAGTAACATTCCTATCTTCTGTGATAATACTGTTGCTATATCTCTTTCGAAAAATCCTACCATGCACTTTAGAGCCAAGCATATAAAAATAAAACATCATTTCATAAGAGACCATGTTCAGAAGGGGACCATTTAATTGGAATTTGTCAAGACAAACGATCAGCTTGCTAATATTTTTACAAAACCCCTTACTAAAGACAGACTGATCTTTTTGAGAGAAAAGATTGGGATGGTCTAGGTGAATTAATGTTTTATCATTGTCTGCTATTCACTAGTAGAACTAAGGACACATCGTCTGATGTGATACTTAAGTGAGGCATGTGCATGCTATGTGTTTCGCGCTCAAAATATGAGCCAGACCATGTGATTTTTTAAAAATCGTTTTGTAACTTAAGCATTCATTTGGTTCTGAGTCATTTAAGCCCAAAACGCAAGCCACAATAGACACACCGTTTGTTGAACCCCTATCGTCTGTGTCACCTACATAGACTATAGTAAGCCAAACAGTTGCTGCACAATTTGATGCCCAAGCACAGACTATGCAAGAGCCACTGTCTGAACCCACTATTCAGACAGAAGATCAACCTACGTCTGCCCCCCACTGGACAAATGATCACCTAACTGACTGAACCCACTGTTTAATCTGAGACACAATCTAATCCCACAACTCAGACTATTATATCAACAACATCCCCACAAACTACACCAGACAATAGACCATTCAGTTTGGACGACAACACTCCTCTGTCCAAATTAAAAAAAAACATACCTCCTTCTCTACCTACCTCAGCCTGCTGCTACAACAGTCAACCCCACCTTCCAAACTATGACTGTGATGACATTTTCTACTCCATCCTCCACCTTTTTATTTATGACAAAGGGGGAGAGATTTTTGGATGTATAAAATATTACCAGACAATGCTTGAGATTCTTTTACTATCTAAAATTATCTAGTTTAATTATTTCATGCCTTAATCTGTCATATGCATCTGCATGATAGACTCAGGGGGAGTTCATCATGTTAATAACTGTGCATACTTAATTATCATGAAATAATTCACACTCTGATACATAAATGTATGTGATTCATTGTCTGTTAAATCAAAATTATAACATGTGTTGTCATCATAAAAAAGGGGGAGATTGTTAGAACCAAGACATTTGATGATGTCTAACCCCTAATACCTTGATAGGTTTTGATGATAACAAATGTGATAATATTTAATCAACTAATGATTTAAGATTAAGTGATTTCAGGAAATAAAGTAAGAACAGACAATGGTATAATCACTCTAACTCTTACTTTTGTCTTGATTGTCTAATAACTGATGATGATTAAATCTAGCACTATAATTGCTTATAAATAGACTAAAATAAGCTTTTTAACGGATCATGCAAAGTCTCAAAGCCAGACGATGTCTGATGCAAGGCCAGATGATGTTTGATGTTAGGCTAGACGATGTTTTATGCAAGGCCAGACGATGTCTGATGCCAAGCCAGACGATGTCTGAAGCTAAGCCAAACGATGTCTAAGGCTAGAATAGACCATGTTTTTTCATTAAGAATGTGTTTGTTAAGCCAGATGATGTCTAAAGCTGAGCCAGACGATGTTTGAAGCTGAGTCAGACGATGTTTAAGGCTAGAACAAATCATGTCTTTTAATTAAGGATGTGTTTGCCAAGCCAGATGATGTCTGAAGTTGAGCCAGACGATATCTAAGGTTAGAACAGACCATGTCTTTTAATTAAGAATGTGTTTGTTAAGCCAGACAATGTCTGAAGCTGAGCTAGACGATGTTTATTAAGCCAGACTTTGTCTGTGCAGGAATAGGACATAATCTGTCATATGTGCTGTATAATTAATTCTATATACAAATAAAGGCACTGCTGCAACAGAAAGAAAGGGAGACTCTCTTTGACGTTACTTTATTTGATTCCTCGTATTGCTTGTATGTCTCGTATTATGTGAAGTGTGTAGGTACAACCAAAAAAACCAATTAGCATTGGGATGCACACTTTTAGCTAAAAGACAACTGTAACAGAGACAAAAACCTGCTCCTGTCACATCAAGCATAGTCAAAGCTACTTCAACACTCTATTGTGTGAGACAACGGAAAGAAGTCTTCTGTGACGTTCAAATTCATGAAGCTCACTTTATAAGGGTGCCTCCATGAAAGGAGAAGACTAATGAACGAGAACAGAATAACAAAAATCAATCTAGACAATGAGAGAAAGCATTTTGAGACAAGGTCTTGAACACGAGCCGAGAGAAAAAGAATATCCATCCTCTACAAGCTCATGTAGATTCAACATTTGTTTATATCCTCTCTTTGAGAGTTATCTGAATCTTATACATATTTGTATAAAAACAAGCTCTCATCTGCTGTCTTGTGATTACATATATTTATCTTGTTCACTGTGCTCTTTTGGAAAGACTTTCTAAGCTTTGCCTTGCAAGGATATATTTGCTGATTTAAACTAACATATATCCAAGAAGGTAACCTGTGAACTAATAGTATTTATGAAAAAGTTTTAAACTTACTATTCAACCCCCCCCCTTCTAATGTGTTCTTGTGTATTTCATGATTGCCAGTGAGATGGTAAAAGGTTCACAATGCATTCCATCCGTCAGTTATTTCTGGTCTTTCAACATTGCAATTATAAGAAAAACCATAAATTCGTTAAGTCGAAGGTCTATTAATCTCCATGTCCTACCTAGTTCATCTCCAAAAGCTTTAGCAAATATAGGATCAACCAACGCAGTTTCCTAAAATTAAACCTAAATAAGAAACAAACATGACAAACTAAAAAAAAAAAAAAAAACTAACTTCTGACCTTATCGATTTGGTGAACAATGATCAACACCCATTTTGTGGTTCATATAACCAACCCTTTTGCATTGTCCATTTTTTGGGCTTAGTTGTTCAATCACTATTAACAATGTAGTGACCAATGATCAAAGGTAAAGTCGTAAATGTTCACTAAAGGTCTATTGTTGAAGAGAATCAGATAAAATACCAAATTCCACCAATAGATTTATACTCTATTCGCAACCAATGGGAATGAAGAGAAAACCCAAAAGATAATGCAGTATAAGATATAACCTAACATCTAAAAAGATTGGAATGAGAATAGTCTCTTTAAAATCTGTTGATTAAAAAACGACGTCTACTATGGAAAATTAATAATAATAATAATCTATAACAATAGATAAAGACGATACCTCTTTTGGTAACCGCTCTTTCTTTTCCACTTTTAGGAGATGATTTTGCCCTTAATAAATTAAAAAAGTTATACAAATTTTTATACTAATATTGTCCTTTTAACTAAAAGATAAAACTCTGAATAAAAAAATTATAAATTAAAAAAAAAAGTACCGAGAGTGTAACAGCCCACTCTCTTAGGGAGGTTTGTTTGTTCACGTTTTATACTTAGTAGTTAATAATAACTGCATTGCAGTTGCAACCTTCTAAAGGAGTTCATGCACCTTCTCCACTCTTTCAACCTTTATAATACTTTGTTTTTTATTCTTTTATTCAATCCATGTTGACACATAGTGTTCAGTATCATTCCTTACATGGAATTGTGTGAGAACAAAACAAACAATTCTTTTATGTGAAACTCTTTTCCTTCTTTCTTTACGTGGAACTCTTTTCCTTTTTCATCATATTTTGTTATAAGATAGTCTCACCCAAAGGTAAATACTATATTCATCTTCATTTCTCATTTATGATTTGTTTTTTGCATTCAAGATTTCTCTAATTTGATTGCTAAGATAAGTTTTTTTTATAATACTCTTGATAATGATGGTGAACCCAAGAAAACCTTCCCTAATTGGTAACATAAAATAGGTGAACCTCATGGATTGAACTTCATGTTTTTTTTCGTTATTTGCTTTTGAAAGTATTTTGCCCAGTGATTATTTTAAAGCATTTTTATTTCATTTGTTTAGTTGTTTTTATGGTGGGATGGATTAAGGATATTAATTACTTCATCTCATTGTATGGTTTAGTATGTTTTCTACGTCGATGTTATTTTTTCCCTTTTATTTTTTCATATGGATATTTATATTTTGATTTACCTTTTTTCTTTTATTTGCATAATGAGAGTTGATTACAAAGAAGAAATCAACATTTTGTCCACTCATTCTTACTTTGTCTCACACTTTTCATAAATTATTATAGTTTCTTAACCCTTCTCACTGTTTTAACATGTAAAATTTAACGTTTTTTTAATAGTGTTTTTCTTCCTCAATGTATTGAAGTAGTAAATATAATAGTCACAATCCATGACAATCCAAGAGAGGAGAGTTTCTACAACTGGTTATACTTTCATGTTATCCACCCATTTGTTTGTTTTATAAATTCAAAATTTATAAAATAATTTATTATAACAAACTTTGTTATTCTATCCCTTAATTTACTCTAAATGAAATCATCATATAGAGATTATTTTTTAATTTCAAATTATTATAACCAACTTTGTTATTCTATCCCTTATTATTCTTTTCATTTCTTCCCCTTAATATATCTTTAATATTAGTTTAAAAGAGAATAATTGTAAGGAAATGCATTGACTTATACAATAAGTTTTAAGGATTTGGCCTCTCTAAATTTTAATTCATTTTTCTCTAATTTTTTTCTTAATTTATACCCTTTTTTCTCTCCAATTTTTGCTTAATTACATTTCTTAATTTTACAGTTGAATTGAAGAATTAGAATTCAAATTGGTGAAGGACATCTTTGATTTCAAAAATTTTGTTTTATATTAATTTATAAACCTTTTTGTATTATTTTTCTCCCATTATTTGCTTAATTCTTTTTCTTAATTTAAAATCCTAAATCTTAAATATTGTAGAATTTTAAACCAAAATAAGTTTTAAAATTAAAAAAATAAGAAGGAAACTTAGTTTAAAATTATTTTTCGTTTTATAAATTTAGATTTTTTTTTTTAAAATTATTTTGTTTTTATCTTTTTACTTTTCTATTGTTTATATTTGTTACTTTGTTTTTGAAAATTTCTTATAATTATTTTTCGCCCAATTCTTTTGTTTCTCACATTTAAGTGATTTTTTTAATAAAATAAAATTAAGAATATATATATTTTTTTTATTTTAAAAATTAGTGGGGGACTACGTTTGAAATTCTATTTGAGTATTCTAAAATACTTGATGATTTGTTTTATTTGTTGATTAATTCTTATGTTTATTGACTTATTTTCTTATTATTTTTCAATCAACTTTATGATAAAGAAGATAATAATGTTACTTTTTAAATTTATTATGTAATAAATATTTACAATTTTGAGTGAATGGTAAAAACAAAATAAAAAAAATGAGAATTTGTTTGAGAAAGAAATTTTCATATATACTTACAATATTTGTAACTGCACACTAATGAGAAATAACCATAATTTTGTTCGAGTGCAATAGGAAAATAATAAAAATAATTATTTTAACTAAACAAATAATCAATCATTAAACCAACCATACACAACAATAAAAAAATAGAACTAAAGTAATTAATAAATTTAATTTATATGTTAATATATAATAAAATGAATAAAATATCATAAAATATATATTAATTTTAACATATAAAAATATAACAATCGCATAAAAATCGCTTGGCCTGTTGATTCATTTTCCTTAAACATATATCAACCCAGATAATAATTGGCCCATATAAAAAAATTACAGAATTATCACAATTACATACATACATATTAAAAAATTAATACAATAAATTATACTAATGATAATGAAAAATAGAAATACTAATAAAAATTTCATTATACAATTTACCTAGAACAATTGTTAAAGAGTTTATAGAGCAATTATCTAATAAAAACCCTTATCTAACAACAACTTTGGTTCTCCATGCTCTTACATAATGTAATATGCTTTAAAAATAAAATCAACATTCAATACACATATCACAAACCTACCAAATTAACATGATAGATAAGATTCAACTTTTACAAATCCTAAATACAATTGTTATAATTCATAACATTAACTCTGATACCTATCAAAATTAGATTTTATAAAAAAATTCTTTATACACAATATTGTCAGTAGTGTATAATGTATGCCCAACATCATCACATAAAAGCACCTTTAAACCAAAATTTGATTTTACATGAGATAAAGCCACATATAGACCATACGAAAAAATTGGGCGTTGAAAGTAAACGCCAACATGTGACAATGTTTGCCCCTGACTTTTGTTAATTGTCATTGCAAATGAAATAGTTAATAGAAACTGTCTTCTTTGAAACTTGAATGGCATCACATGATTAGATGGTTGTATGACTTTTTTTGTTAGAACCAAGACATTTGTTAATGTCTGGCCCCTAATACCTTGATAAGTTTTGATGATAACAAATGTAATAATATTTGATCAATTGATGATTTCAGGAAATCAAAGTAAGAACAGACAATGATAAAATCTCTCAAACTTAAACCTACGCTCTAACTGTCTAATAACTCATAATGGTTAAATCTAGCACTAAAATTGCTTGTAAACAAATTAAAATAAGCTCTTAACGGATCATGCAAAGTTTATAGACCAGGCCATATAAACAGTCTCAGACAAACTATGTGAAGTCTTGGGACAGACAACACAAGTCTTAGACCAGACTATGCATATGCACTGGACCAGACCATGTATGGAACTCGTAAGACAATGCATAATTCGCAAGCCAAACGATGTCTGAAGCTAGGCAAGACGATGTCCTGTTTGAAGCTGAGCCAGACGATGTCTAAGTCTAGGATAGACCATGTTCTTCTTTCCAAATCTTAGTTAGTTAGACCAGACTATGTTTGTTAAGCCAGACGTTGTTTGTGTACGAACAGACCATAGTAAGTCAAACCAAACTATGCCTGACGTTGTCTGTGTAGGAACAGAATGAAGTTTGTCATATGTGCTGAGGAATACGTGCTTTATAATTAATTCTTTACACAAATAAAGGCACTGTTGTAACAAAAAGCAAGGCAGATGCTTTTTGATATTACCTTATTCTATTCCTCGTATTGCTTGCATGTCTCGAATTATGAAAAGTGCGTAGGTACAACTAAAAGACAAATTAACATCGAGATGCACACCTTATGCTAAAAGCTAAGTGTGACAGAGACAGAAACCTGCTCCTGTCACATCAAGCACAATCAAAGCTACTTCAACACTCTATTGTGAGACAACGGAAAGAAGTCTTCTCCAACGTTCAAATTCATGAAGCTCAATATATATATAAGGATGCTTCCATGCAAAAAAGAAGAAGAAGAGAGACAAGAATATATACAACAAAGCTATTTCAAATAAAAAAAGCAAGCAAAAGCACTCTAAGAAAAAGCCTTGAACATGAGCTGAGAGAAAAAGAGAATACCATCTTCTACAAGCTCATAAAGATTCAACATTTGTTATATCCTCTCTTTGAGAGCTATCTGAATCTTATACATAATTGTATAGAAAGCCAGGAGTGGCTTAGTGATAAAAGAATACTTGGGAAGTATAATCTTAGGAGGAGATTCATACTTGTAACTAGAAGTGGTTTAGAATACTTGTAGCCAGCAGTGGCATAGAGAATACTTGTAGCCAAAAGTGGTAGTGAAGAATACTTGTTTTGTAATCAATTGATTATAGTGGAACCCTTTAACAATTGTTAAAGGAGAACTGGATGTAGCTCAGGTTGAGTGAACCAGTATAAAAACAAGCTCTCATTTGTTGTCTTGTGATTACTATATTCATCTTACTTGCTGTTCTCTTTTGAAAAGGTTTCTTAAACTTTGCTTTACAATGATATATTTTTTGGTTTGAACTTACATATATCCAAGAAAGCAATTTGTGAACTAATAGGGTTTAAAAGAAAATTTTCTAACCCACTATTCAACCCTCCCTTCTAGTGTGTTCTTGTGTATTTCATTTTTTTCATGTAAAATTTTTTTTTGAAAACTTTTAGGAACATATTGATATTATTCAACATCACATCATCACACTTTCTCTATCTTTCTTACATCTCATTCGTATCTACAACATAATATTTTATATTTTTTATGAGAAGCTAAAAAAGGGTTTTACCCTAATCAAAGCCTCTCCACTTCTCTCGCTGCTCGCTCTACTTTGCTAATGCCACTTTGCTTCTTTCACTTTTTGTCATCCTCTTGCTGTTGGCACAATGGCATTGTGTTTTGAAACTGTCCTCCGTTGGTGTCTCAATATTCTGCGTGTCATTTACATGGTTGCTGCCATAGCCTTGATCAGATGGTTGTAAATCCATCCTAGAAATGAAAACCTTTGTACTACAATTTTTTCCAGTGATTACAGTTGCACCAACTACATTAACACCAAGGAAGTTTACAATCAGCTGAGTACCATTACACAACCCAATTGACATGTCCAAATTACGCAACGACATGATCGGAGATCCAACTTTTGAAACCAACTTATGATTAAGAATATCAGAACATTTAACCCCATTGAAAAATTCAATAGTTAACCAATTAGAATGCATTGCAACGTCTTCATCAATCTTGACAATCATATTAGAACTTAGATAAGTCCTCTCTTCAAAATTTAACATTGATAACACATAATGATTTACAGATTCAATAACATCAAGTGTTGGCACGAAAATGGAACGATCTTTGAAAAAATCCAACTTATTCAGATTGTGAACTAAATCTGGGTAGATAATATCAACTAAATCACCAATTGGAGTAGACAAAGAATTTACCAAAATATCCTTATGAATAGCAATCAATGGGTCTTCATAATCAGCTGAACTCAATGTACCATCACCAATAGCTAATAACCAATTACTAAATTGTGATCTACTGACTTCTTCGAGGTCACTTGATGCTTGATTCAATCGTATGTTCTTTTTTTAATTTATTACCTTGCAGTATCTCCAAAGAATTGACAAATTTATAATGGCCATAACAATTGCTGCACAATCTCCATCAGGGATAATCGGTAGAATTTGCCGAAAATCACCACCAAGAACAACCACTTTTCCACCAAAAGGTTTATTAATGCTATCTAGAACTTTGAAACACATTATATCCTTCAAAGTCCTATCAAGTGCCTTAAAAGCCCATTTGTGTATCATCAATACTTCATCCCATATAATGATAAATGTATTCTCTAGTAATTCAGCCTTATGATTACCTTGTTGAATACCACAACATGTATTTTCGTTTAGTACCAATGGTATTGAAAATTGTGAATGAGCTGTCTACCACTTGGTAGAAGCAAAGATGCAATGCCATTGGAAGCAACATTTATAACAACTTTCCCTTCGGATCTAAGCCTATAAGACAATGTCTGCCATAAAAAAGTTTTCCCAGTACCATCATAACCATGAACAAAAAAGAAACCTCCATCAGAAGAATAACACTTTTCAATAATTTGATCATATGCATTCCTTTGATCATCATTGAACAATCGCAAGCATTCTGCATGCTTCCTAAACATTTCACCATGATCATAATTTAATTCATTAAACAACAACATATTGCCAAACGATTTCAAAATATCATCAGAAGGAAATGGCATTCCCTCAAAATCCTTAAGCGATTTACCATACACTATGATCAACTTCTCAATTTCAATAACACACAATTGCTTCAACGTTTCCTCAAGTATGTTTAAATCTACAAAAGAAACAGCTTTTAAGAATGCTACTAATTAACCTGTGCGCACGTAAATATAAATAACAAATATGAATAATATGTATTTATTGCTAATTTAAAAACTATTAAAGAGCAACTTAGATTTAGCAAAATAGTACAATCCAACTTGAAATCATCAATAGACGTCATTGTTCGTATAATATACCATCCGCCAAAAGTTCCCAAGTGTTCTCCCACACATTTAACGATTAGAAATTGTGTTGGATAACAACAAATTCACAAATAATTGCCTAATAGAATAACTAGATGTTAACTAAGAAGATTCTTTAATACATTCAATAAATTCCTTATCATGAGAAAGTAATCCCAAAGCCTGACATGCATCACAATATGTTTCATACACGATTTCATTTACTATTTGCAAACTCTCATAAGATATACATCCAACCTGAACATTAAGCAATAATCTCATATAGTACAACTCACCACAACTAGCTGAACAAAAATTCAATCTTCTAATCGATGAACCATGTTTCCTAGGGTGCTACTCTTGAATATTATGGTCAAAGACAAACATCTTTAGAAATTGTGCAAATGTAAGTTTACAACCAATTTCATATTTATTGTTTGCATCAAACCAAGCCGTAAATTTAGATTTTTTACTGACATTTTGAGCAAGAACAGAATCCAATGGCTTGTCATCTCTGAATAAAATGGTTTCTTCCTTAGGCATGTAAAATGAAAGTCAAGCAACTGATGGCCACCTCATATGAATATCGTATGCAAATATCTTGCAAGTAGATTCATAAAGGGGACAAGTACCTACAATCATAGTGTTGTTTTATTCCATTATCATCATACTTTGAGCCTTGCACAAACATCGTCACTCTATCAACACCCTTGTTAATGTACTTAAACAAATACTTAATTGAACTATTTTTGTTACAAAACTTGATATTGATATGTGCTCGATACTTAATCAATAATGAGGCATTGTAAGGGACAATAAATTGATTGTCAAGCATCACATCATTTCTTGTTATTGATATCCCAATATCACGCCGTTTGTACATAACAAAACCATCATTCTCAACATAAGTAATAGCCTAAAATTTCTTTGGAGAAAATTTAGAGCACCTTCCATTTTCATACAAGGAGAGTTCGGTCGAACACAACCACATGGACCATGGACCATGAAAGAAGCGACAACATCAAATAGCATTGGATACTTTCGGGGATCTGGAAATCTTGTACATATTATTGAATCAATAGTCTCTACAACATTAGTCCTAATTGATTGTTCGAGCCATAGCAAAATGTGAGCATGTGGTAGGCCCCTCTTTTAAAACTCAATAGTGTACATACCTAGATAAAATACAAATGAAAAAGAACAAATATTATAATTCATGATATTACCAAAAAATATCAACTTATTAAACATGTTGTTCAGCACAGTTTAATCACCTACAATTACTTTCCCAAACAAAATTCCACTTTTGAAATCATCCATCATAGAATGTAACTTCAAATGAAATATTCTATACAGTATATCAGGTCTATCAGATGCAGACACTCTATTTTGTTCACAATATCTCTGAATTTTAGGCCATTTTAGGTTACAAGTCATTGTAAGAAAAAGATATGAATAACCATATTTTTGACATATGGCCATTGTATCTTGACAATTGTTAAACATATACCTATAACCACCAACAAAATATGAAGGAAGAATTACTCTAATTCCAATTGAAGAAGGTTCAGTATCTCCATGACCAATAGCTTCTTGTATACCACTAAAAAATTCCCTATGAATGGACATTTCATTCTCTATAATGTACGACAATCTTTGAGACTTAATCATAGTAAATGAATCAATAATAAAATGTTGAAAGAGTCTACAACTTTTCAGCAAAATATTATCGTCGTTATACTTATGTTGTATCCTAAAAGAAATGTACTAACGTAACGATATTCTTTTTCTCTTACCAATTCTACGTGTTGGACATCCATTACAAAAAGGAATATCTTCTTGATAACCATCTTCACCGTTGGGGAATAATAAAGGATATTGGAGTGGTAAGTAAATTGTATGTGTCTCATGTATCCTCTGTAACTTGCCATCATTTAAACAAACAATAATGTCTTGATCACATTCAGTTGAGTCAAAATTGCCAACAATTAGATCAACGACTTCATCAACAGAAGGAAGGTTATAAACACGTGATCATCGGATCTTTTACAGAATAATCTCAAGGAAAGATTAATGTTACAATCATTGGATATATATTATTTCACTTTTCTGAATGACTTGGCAAGAACATTAAATTTATCAACCATTTGCAACAAATCACTCACCAAAGATTCATCCAACCCATTATTCTCAGACGTTGGCTTAAAGAAAAAAGAAAATAGTTAGCTACGAAAATGATTCATTCTATGAAATGAATAGTATGTTAGAGTAATAAATTCACTCAAGACAATTAACTCTATTATGAACTTCATTTTCAAGATCATATATATATAACTGTGCAAACTTTGATCTTTCTGATTCCATTGGTAATAAACTACCAATACAATGATAGTTTTGTCCACTAATGATAAATTGAGGAGGACCAAAACTAGTGTTGATTTTTGTATTTATTTTAGCACCGATAGATCTAAAAGCAAAGATGGAATTATATGCTCGAATATTCTGCAAAAAAATTATGACTTTAAGAATCAACTCCATTGATTAAATTCCACAAAATATCAAGTGGTCGTTTGATTAGTGGTAAAATTTTTTTACTACAAAGACAACATAGTAAGAGTTCATCTATAGAAGGCTTATTGTTTACTTGATGCCCTTCTTGTAATCAAAAAACTGCTAGATAGTATTTTCACGTTCTGGTCATGTAACCGAAACCAATATAAACTAAAATAAATAAATGAAAAGATATTATAGACAATGCAGTCAATTAATGACGCAAAACGGCCAAACAACTCCAAACACTAATATGATTACCAATAGACTTTGCTTGTGAAAATGTAAAAGACAACTCAGCCACAAAATTACTCTCAATGTTATAACAATATGTCATTGACAAAACAATACTCCTGCTAGATGATTCTCTTGCTAGGAGAAGCAAGAATCACAAAATCCAAGAAGTATTCAAAACAATAAAGACCTATTAAACTACTTAAGTTATAATATATAAATACTAATCTTAACTGAACAACTTTATTGTAACTTGTATTATATTTTGATAATTTTACTTAAGATTATAAAAAATATAATTTCAATTACAAATAGGATAAGTCTAACCACAACTAAATAGCCACAAAAATCATAAACCAAATTATAAACAAAAATTAAGATGAATCTACCTGGGAATGTGGTGGAATTATGGATGATTGACTCTATTGTCGTTGTATATATAAAGTTAAAAACAAGTAAAAAGTCAAATTAACAAAAACATAAATCAATTAAGCTAACAGTAGTAACAATATGCATCTAAACAAAATTAAAACTGGAAATATAATATGGTATATAATTCTCTCAATTTCTATGTATTCAACTGCGTCGACTATTGTGTGCATATTCCTATTTCATATTTTGAATATATTCGGGAAGACAAAAAAGTACTGCAAAGATGTAAAACAATAGTGGTTATGCAAAAATATAAACCCTACATATAATATGTAATGTAATATAAACTATGAATACAAATAAATTATAAATACAAATTCAAAAAAAAATACTCAAGAAGAGCTCATAAACAAACACTCAATAGAACCAAATGAATCAATAAACAAACTTAGACACAACAACAAATGTGAATATCACAAAAAAATTATTAAATATGGAATAAAAACTTATCAATACAACAGTTGTATAGTTACAATGAAAAGATGTAAACACAACCTATAAATGTTATATGTTTGAATTTCAATCTTCAATGCAAAAGTCACGAAATACAAAGAAAAATATCCTTTTTGAACAATACCAAATAACATATCTATAGAACTGTATTTGCCAAAACCACCAAGTTTTCCAATATTTCAAAATTTAAATCCGAAAAGTGACTAGGAATGATAGTAACATAGATTTTGATGTTGGCGTAGTTACTAACATACCCTACCAAGGTAAATAAACCACAACTACAAGACATATTATAAAACAATCAATTAATAATTTTACAAAAACCAAAGTACATTGTAATAGACAATGAAAATATTTACAAACCAAGAGATGATACTCTTTCAAAATATCATTCAATATCATTACATCATCTTTGAAATAAAAATGTATTTTCAATTTGTTCTACAATATCATTATAAACAACGTATATTAATGTTATTTTAGTACCAACATCCTTCTTTAAAAGTCCTTTTTTAATATTGATATACTATTGTTTTGTTTTTAGTTTTTGTTATCTTTTTTTATGAAATATATGTATTTTCGTTTGATATTGTATGTTATAGTGTTAAACTATTTTCCAATTATTAATTCTTGGCTTTTTTTAGCATGTGTTTGAATATACGTCAATTTCACTTAGACGTGCATTTTTACAGGTCAAAAGTAAAAATTTTAGTTGACAATCATGTTTGGTATTTTAATGTACGCAATACACTTTAATAAAATCTATTTCTGCTAAAGTTATCACAAAGTTGCTTATGTGTTAAATTAAAATCAGTATTTCGATTCGGGTATTTAATTTCTTATAGTTGCTCTTCACCAATTTATAGTCATTTTCTTTCACCATTAAAGGTGTTTCACAAAATACCACTATTAAGAGATAGCTCAAACCATCACCATACTCGCGTAATTGCTCGACTCAAAGTCCAAAACTGAGAAGCATCATTACTAAGATGAATCATGATAAAGATGAAAAGAAAAGGAAATAAGAATTGAAAATGCAAACTGAAAATAAACCATCATTAAAAAATAAATATTTTATTGAAATGATTAATATAACATTATCGTCTTTAGTGGAGTACAATAACCCAAACAGTCAACAAATTGGTTGTAACAAAGTCATTACTATTCAAATTTTAACGTATTATACACAAGGAAATACTTAAGTAATATATATTAAAATTACAATATACTATATTGTTGGGTTCCTAACGTAGTGAAAGGAAGAAGCCGATGATGACTAACTGAATGAATCATAATTCATATCAACACTATATGTATCAATATGATGTGTCTTCCTTTGCCAACAATAAACATATACATCAGCTGAACGTTGAACATTTTCCAAATTCTTTGATCTTCCCTAAGAACATGCCAAACTCAACTCATCAGAAATAATATAAAACTAAAATAAGTGTTAAAAATAATAGAATATCCATTCATATATCTGCCTTTATTTATATTAATTACTCTACACATATAAAAACACCAAGACAATCAATCAAATTTAGTATGCATACTTGATTGAAGTCTACTAACCGAATGAATATAAAATTAATAACAGATAAGTAAAAGTAATAAAAATAGAACTGCATATCAAATATTGCTTAGTCAAGTGTAATACCTCGTCACAAACAAATGGAAATTTAGACATGTGATACATCCTCAAAATTTCAGGATCGTGACAGATTTCCTTAACCTAAAAAACTTCATCATTTGTAATATATCGCTTGGATGATTTATCAATAATGCAAAGCAATTTCAATCCTACCAAACCATATAAAATAGATGAATATTTGTGGTACAGATTACCCTACATTGGAATTTCATGGAAAAATAGATAGATATGAGTTAAAAATATCATTTTTTCTACAATTATAGTAAGGAATACTGTCAACAACCTAATTCATCATGAACATGTTTTGGCATGAGGTACCAATCAATTTATGTACATCATCGGCTAACATTAGAAACGTAGTACCCAAATCATCAATTGCCTTGATCCAAATGGAATATCTAACGATCAACAAAGCTAATAAATAAACATACAAAGTGAATAATTAATTGTACATTAACCAATAAATTACGATGATTAACTGCATAATATTTAAAAATTATATAAAAAATTAGAGAAATAAATATATTCTATAAATTAATTGTACTGCATAGTCGAATCAACACCATCACACAAATTACACGAAACAACAGCAGAATCTCTATCAACAGTTTTAAATCATGGTCCAATTTCCATAACCTCAACAAATAGAACCCACACAACACAAGTATATTCCTACAAGTTAATAAAAATAAGCAATAAGAATGGCATATATATCTAATTACAAGTAATGCAGTTTACTAAACATTTACAATATTGAAATTATAAAGTTATCGAAAAATAGTAAAATATTTACCAAACCCCTGTAATGAAGAAAATCAACTTTCCTTCTTGGACTAGTAATCAAGAAGGAGTCACATATCTTGCTATCAAAGGGTTCAATGGACAAAAATGAACCTTAGGACCAGTAAGCATATGCTTGTTAATCAGTCTAAACAAATAAAAAATCAACAAATTGACAATATTGTATTGTCAACAAATAAATTACTAATAATAAACAAATCACGAGTACCTTTCGTCTAAATTCATTAACTTCCAATAATTAGGATTGCCAACAATTTTAGAAATCAAAGGAGCAACCTCAACATTGACGTCCCCTAAACATAAAAACAGATTAATAAGTATTTATTGGTAAAGTCACAGTAGATATTTATTGTGGATAAGGTATACAAAAAATAATATAGAAATATCACTATAATTAAACACTTGAGCTAACAAAATGGTAATAAATGTATATGAACCCTTAATTGGAAAAGTAGAAAGATCAACTAAACACCTTCCTATTAAAATCTAATAACTATCAAATATAACAATAACAATATCCAACTCAAGTCCACAGATTAAAATGGAAGTGAACCCAAAAACATTGAAAAAAAGTAAATATATCACAAATATACCTAACAAACAAAGACCAAAAAAAAAAAAAAAAACTAATTGCACATTACGACCTACCAAACTTAACACCTCCAAAAGTGTTAACCTTCAGGAATTGAGCAAACATAATAGGAATAACACTTTTGTCTTTCAAACATTGTTGAACATATTTAACATCATTGCCTGATACAGCTAACTCAATATTATCCTTACATGTAAAACAAAATATACAATTAAAATAAATACAACATATAATAACCAAATAAATCCAATTAATTCAATAAAATAAAAAATAACAAATCAGAATTATAACAAACATTTCATTAGTTAATTCAACATAGATCCTTCGGATAGAAATCCCATCCTTGAAGTACTCGTGCTCGATAAATACCCCAGTAATAAGGCTAACAACATCTACAAAATTACCCAATATGAATTTATACATGAACATATTTTTAAATTTAATATGAAAATTAAATTTAACAAATAAAAATAACATTCTATAAAAAATATTGATAGTAAAACCAAACATCAAACGACAATACATCGCCAAAAAGTATCTGATTAAAATACCTATCAGATAGTTAAAATCACTGACAAACTTTTTGATGGTACCCATTTGAACATTAGAAAAACCTTCAAAAGTCAATGTCTCATATGAAACAAAAGAAACAATAGATTTTGGAGTTATAACAACTCTATAATATTGATTTGAAACACTAGTAAACCCATGGTTCCCAATGACATCAACTTTTTCAAATCTATAAGTACTGCCTTCAATAAAATCAAGATTCAAACAATTCATCACATGATAAGAAATAGTTAGTTCGCATTTGCAACCCTACAGAAGAAAAAGAGCAACAAAAAAAGGACAAACACTTTATTAAAGATATCCAGATGGCTAAAAGTAAACAATCATAAGAAATACATTAAAGATAACACCTCACTGTCTAAGAGAATCATTCTCATTGTTGAGAAATTTCCATTTGAAATATGATTATCGGATACCCAAATTCAAATGATACGGGCTTGAAAGAAAAAACAAACTCTGGAGATATATCCTTTAGTTTGAACTCTTCCATCTTGGAGAACTTCATTCTATAAAGAAAGTAATGCAACACTAAGAAATAGATAAAGGTCTTCTAAAGAGACAACAAAGAAGATTTCACAAAAGAATATGAGAACTCCACAAACATATATATAGAGAAATAGACTAAAAGAGAAAAACATTATACCACAATCGTGTAAACTTGTAGGTCACATTTCCCAATATCAAATACTGTGATGTAATGTAATTATAAATTATAAATATTATAAGTATAAACATAAACATAAAATATATCTTTATCTTTATTTAGCATGTCGTAAATGTCATAATCAATCATATCAAGCAAATTTTGTGTTCAGGATAGGTACCTTATTAGTCTACCATATAGATGATACAGAAAAGAAAAAGTTGAACATCGATATATTCGACATGATGTAAAACATAATAGCACTATAAAAAAAGCATAAAATAAAATAGCACAATAAATTACCATAATTATAATAAAATTATTTAAAAATAGAATGCAACAAAAGATGAATATCTATTTTTCTATAGATTATTAATAATTGTGGAAATTATATGTAATAACTTCGTTATTTCATCTTGAAAAATGCAGAAGAACATAATTCTATATGAATACACCTGATTAGGATAATAAAAACAATGAACTCAACTGTAAAGGTAGATAAAAGATAAAATAAAACATCAAGAATAGATTAAAATTATTACTCTAAACATAACAAACTTACAAATATTATTAACATGAAGCATAAACAATTAAATGAAAAAAATAACATTAACCATCACACTTAATACATAGTGCACATAACAATAAACAAACTCATCTAAATACTTTCCATATGAAATAACCGTTAAATATTCAAAAATATAAAATTCACAATTCAAGATAAAAAAAATGTAAATCTAACATTAAATCACTATTTTAATTTAAACACACAAAATAGACATGGTAATAAACGAAGACATAACATACAATATTCGATAACAATAACCAACCAAACTAATAAATATTAACAACAAAAGTCCAAGGCTAATAAACAATGGGTCACTATAACAATTACTAAACATATCCCAAAATAGTGGACAGCAAAAACTAAACACACGTTTACACTAATATCTTCTTGATAGACAGTTAAATCAACATATTACGTTTCACAAATGTAGACTCATCAATTTCCTTTGGAGGAGATGCTGCATTGACAAAGTCATCTTCCAGATTGTTACGAATATCAACAACATTAACGGCTTCATATGCAATAGTAGACATTATCACAATTTCCTTTCCATTGCTTGAACACTCATTAGGTACGCAACAATTGATGTTGGCTTGATTCCCATCATGCAGATTACCATATATAATATTCGATAAGTAGTTGAAATGATCATCACCTTGAAATAAATTTAAAAAATAAAATAAATAATAACAATCAAAGTTGACAGAGGATTGTCTAAGGCACATGAGGACCTAGGGGTACTTTAAGAATTAAAGGGACCAATGACAATATCCAAGGCCAAGATTCTTCAAGAAGAAATGACCAAGAGACTAAATGAATGGTTATTCATCAAAGGCCAAGAAGAAAGAAGCCAAAATGAGCTTAATTGGAGCACTTGGAAATTTGCTGAAGAAGCTCGCTCAGCGCCAAATCTCGCTTAGCGAATTTCCGAGACAAAGAGATAAATTCACTCAGCGCGATTTCTGGCTTAGCCGCGAGCCTCGCACCTGAAATGTTCGAAAATGCATTTCTTTGTGTTTTTGTGCAATAGGACTTCGTATAAGCTTGTAATAGGATCCTAGAACACTATAAATAGAAGAAACCTTTTAGTTGTAATGATATAACTCATTTTGTGAATGAAATAAGCTTTGGCTTAGTTTGAGAGCTTAGTCTCTTCTTGGTTCTTGAGTGAAACCAAATTGATTCTTATTAAGGAAGCTTTCCTTGTGGCGAATGCACCTCGGCTTATCATTCTCGTGCGGATCGTGGCTTCATTCTAGTTCATCTTCTTCTTCTTTTTGCTTTTCCTTTTTGTTTGAGTTCTTGATTGAGCTTCAATGGAGCTCTTTTGATTTGCTTCCGAATGATCCAAACCAAGCTTGTGTGGCTTGGAACTGCATCATGCATGCATCAAAAGTTCAACATCTAATCAGATATTATAAAATTAATGTCATTTTTTTAAATGAACAACCAATATAAGACATAAAATCAACATACCATTAGATTCCAAGAGTATTTGACAGATGGATCAAACTCTTTTACTATATTTTTATCAACACAAAGTCTGAGCACAATAAACATATGGTGATAGAGGACTGTCTAAGGCACATGAGGACCTAGGGGCACTTCAAAAATTAAAGGGACCAATGACAAGATCCAAGGCCAAGATTCTTCAAGAAGAAATGACCAAGAGACTAAAAGAAGGGCTATTCATCAAAGACCAAGAAGGAAGAAGCCCAAAGGAGTTAAATTGGAGCACTTGGAAATTTGTTGACAGCTCGCTCAGCGTAAGCTTGAGCTCAGCGAAGTTTCGCTTCGATCAAGCAGCTCGCTCAGTGCAAGATTGAGCTTAGCGGAGATTCGCTTCGATCAAGCATCTCGCTCAGGTCAACGTTGAGCTCAGCACAATTTGCGCTAAGCTCAAGGTTGAGCTTAGCGGAAGGTCTAACGTGGGAATTTTTGAAAACCTTGTTTACTTGTGTAAAGGGGTTCTTAATTGTGTAATTAGGCCTTAAAATATTATGTTTAAGTGGAGATTAGTTACATAACCCTCTTCTAAGGCCTGACTCTATAAATAGTTGAGGAGAACCTCATTTGTAAACACATATAACTCATTTGTGAATGACATAAGCTTTGGCTTAGTTTGAGAGCTTAGTCTCTTCTTGGTTCTTGAGTGAAACCAAATTGATTCTTATCAAGGAGGCTTTCCTTGTGGTGAATTCACCTCGGCTTATCGTTTTGTGCGGATTGTGGCGTCGTTCTAGTTCATCTTCTTCTTTCCGCTTTTCCCTTTTGTTTGAGTTCTTGATTTAGCTTCAATGGAGCTCTTTTGATTTGCTTCCGGACAATCCAAACCAAGCTTGTGTGGCTTGGAACTGCATCATGCATGCATCATATGGGGCATATTTGAGAAGCATTCCAGTTTAACCAAAACACTTTTGCCCTCCAAGCTTCTCAAAATGATTGAATGTTTAGAGAAGGATAGTTCCTATACAATACAAAGTCATTAATAACCAAATGACAATGTTAAAAACCGAGACAGTAGAGTCAAATATTGATTATCACTACGTTACCTTTCCCTGATCAAATAACTCTATATATGATAAACCAACCATATGGTTGACATCAGAGCTAGGAACACATAGAGCAGGCGATTCGACTTCATTCAACAACTTAATTTCAATAGAATATCTATATTAAATACCCAAAAATATAACAGATTGTCACCACAAATTTAAAACAAATATACCGAACAAACAAATTGTTGATTGAACCCAAAAAACCATTATCAGTAAGAATACTTGGAAATCAAAAATCCATTTGGCCTATAACAAATAGGACAAAATGAATCATCTTGACCATGCTTATTTTCGTAACCACACTTGCAAAAAAAATTCCACCACTTCCCAATAAAGAGTACCTTTGATATCCTTCCCTTAACAACATATGTTCCTTCTTGTCAAATAAATTTAATGATAGTCAAGCTGAAAACATGATAAATCATCAAATTACAAATTTCCATTGAATAATATATAATTCATTAAACCATCCAAACCTTTAATTCAAACATCAAATCCTTGATCTTAGTCCTGGAACGTGAGAATATGAATTCATCCTTCAAAGACAGGATTTTCTCATACTCCCTAATCAGGGGAAGTTGCCCATACAAATGCAACCCACCAAGTAATATACTAAAATAAATGAAATATAAAAAGCACAATAAGAAAATCTTAAACATTCAAATGAAACATAAATATATAATTCGGAATAAGCTACATTATTTAACATAACATACAAATGCTTGAGGGACTCCACTTCATTCATTACAGGGTTGAATCTCACTTTAGTATCAATCAAACTATTTCCCAAAATAGTATCACCTACATTATGAAATGATAGTGATAAATACAACACTAATATCTCAAACAATGAACATGTAGTCTTTAAACAACAAAAACACAAACAAAAGTAAAAAAAATAAAATAACTCATTTACCAAACAAATAGCTGCAATATGGAGTCGCTATCAAACCAATGATCAAAATCAATGGTTTTTGATCTTGTGAAATCAGAAAACTCTTGGCCTATTTAGCATACTCGTTGAACAAAACAACTTCAACCTTACCACTGAATAAATAAATTATACAACAAATAAGAAACTTGAAAAATGATAATGTACTGGAATTTCAACATTCCTAGTTTACAATTAACCTCTCATCAGACACTTCAAGACTGACAAACTTTTTAACGCCATTATGTATCCCATAATGTTAGGATCAGTCGGGTAATCAATCAAGGGGGGGGGGGGGGGTGAATTGATTTAACATAAAGTGATAGATTTTTTTCCTCAAAAAGATTTTTCACCACTGCTTTTGAGGTTTTAATAAAAGCGTTTTTCAGAGAATGTTATATTGATTGAATAAACCAAAAAAAAATCTCAACTTAAGATAGAAATGATTTAGAACGAATTATCTTGATAAAGATTAAATGCTAAATTGAAATAGATCAAGGGATAGAGAGATAAAGCCTGTTGATTTATACTGGTTCGATCAACCACCGATCTACATCCAGTTCTCCCTTTCACCAAGGGGTTCCACTATGAATTTGATTACATACACCATGCATACACAATTCACAGCAAATCCTGATTTCACAACCTAAAATAGGAAAAGATTGAATGTGAAAACACCATTCATCATCCAATTTCTAAACACAATACTACAAACAAAATTAAAAATACCATCTAATTTCAACACAACATTTAGGAACGAAATTCCCACAATGCTAATCAAACAAGATCAATGAAAAAGATTAAAGAATGAAAACACCTTGATGTGCTAATATAGCTTATATGAGATCAGTTCAAGAAACTTCAATATGAGCAAAGTTAGCAATCAAGAACTAATGTTGAATCACCTCAATTCATGAAGGAACAAGAGAGGAATATAGCTGTATAGACTCAGAGGTTGAATCTCAAATAGGTATAACAGTAAAAGCAATATTGAGTTTTTTGAAACTCAAGAGATTAGAGAATGTGCAAAAGAAAGAAGAGAATGTTTAAAGCAATATCAAATCTGAAAATCAAATCAAAGATTTGGATTTTGACAATTGAAGGAATGAAAAAATATTGTGAATGTTTGTTGGTTGTTCTGCATAGAATGATATGGATTCAAATATATGGCATGGGTCAAAAAGATTTGGAGTTACTTAGACAAAGAATGAGTCTTGGAGATCTTTAAAAATGACCGTTATATCAGATATAATTGATTGCAATAAGGTGTAATCGATTATCCCATGTATCAGAATATGATTTACACTTGTTGTTAACTGTTGTAATTGATTGCAGTAGACTTGTAATCGATTGCAAACAAGACAGAGCCAATTTTGAATATTAGAGATCATCTAGTAATCGGTTGCCACAAGATGGTAATCGATTGCAAATGAAACAGAACAATTTCTGAATCTCAAAGATTGTCTTGTAATTGATTGCAGCTCGATGGTAATCGATTGCAATGGATATAGGGCAATATCTGAACTTTGAAATTAACATTGTAATCGATTGCAATGGTTGGTAATCGATTAACCCGATACTAGAGATGGTTTCAAAACTGATTAGGCCATTTGGTAATCGATTCCTACAACTTGTAATCGATTGCAATCACTCAGAATTAGTTCATAAGAAGTAAATCATCTAGTGATGTTAGAGATAATAGAAAACAGGGCAAATCAAAACAACAAGCAAGAAAGATATGGCTTAGTCTATAACAAGCAATACAATGCCATCATCCATACATGTTATGACATAAAAGAAAATACTAGACTAAGAACGGAGAAGACTTAAGGTATGAAGATACCAAAAATCTAAATGAAGAGGCGAGGCGTCAATCTTCGCATAATCTCGATCAATCGCGACGAATGTCACCATGCCCTTCATGTCTAAACAAAAGCATAATGACAATCATATATATTAATAACAATAAATAAAAATAGTATAAATCATAAAAGTAACAGAGTTAACACAATAATAGACTAAAAAATTTGGAAAATGGGTGTATTAGCTTTAATACAAAAATTTATATTTAATTAACATATAGAAGAAGAAGTGTTCAATTGTATCAAGCGACGAAGACTTATTGACTAAGAAATCTACCCTTTCATGTGCCCTATTAATTTCAACACACTTCATGCAATCCGAAGCAACTGAATATGGTATATTGTTGAATGTTGGTTTAAAATCAGTTGATGCACAAAAATATAATCTGAAAGGGTGGGTCGTTTCTCTTTGGCTGCCGCTATTTCTTACAACAGAGAAGTTTCTAAAATAATAAACATAATCTACAATCAAGTTGAACTTCCTGTGCACAAGACAATTGGATGGAATAGATGCTTGGATTTTCCTACCCTAGTTTTACATAAAACATGCAAACCTATATATCAAAAGAAAATGAAATATAGATTTAAAATACATAATAGATTGTGGATGAAGTAACTGACAAAAATAATGAGAAAACAACAATTTAAAGAATATTTAATCATTTTGAGAAATAGTAAATCAAAACAAAATCATTAAAAATAGACACATACAAATGAATCTAATAATACAACATCCATTGACTCATATTCGCCTAACATAGTTGAATCGGGTGTACTCCACATTTTTATAACTCTACATTTTATCCACCATTTTTCTAATACATTAGTAAGCTCAACAACAAGATGACAACTAAAAGAAGTGTTACATATGGTCATTCTCAATGAGAATCAACAATGTATATGGATGAAAGACAATAGAAGAAGGAGAAATGGAACAGATTGTAACCAAAATGAAAAAAGCATAAACAAAACAAAGAAGCAAAAACTAGTGAAGTTTGAAACTATTACAATATATAAATAGAAAATGTAATGGAAATAGTAATATTAATAATTAATAATAATAGCAATAACGTACAATATATATATTCTACATTGGTAACCACAAATAAATCAACATCAACTCTATAAAAGTTGACAATTTATGAAAAGACTTTCCACACCTAAAAATGAAAATTATAGATTTAAAAAAGAATTAAAACATAAATAATTCACAATGCAAAACTGAAATTTATAATATAACAATCTTAATTCACAATTGGTAACTAATCATTAAATTTTTTTTTTCTGAAATCAAAGTCTAAGGGGAGAAGGAGGATCCTAGAATCCCAACTAGATTGGCACCCCAGGATTTAACACTCCCCACTTAGTTGAGTATATTAAGAAGAAAGGGAGAAAAAGGAAGGGGAAAAGAGTCAATTACAATGGGGGACAAGAACCAAAACCCCTATAAGAAAAGCTTAACAGAATCTATACTTAGGAAGACCATAATGGTTTCTGGCCATACATGAAGAAAGGAAACTAGGCCTATCACAAAACCAAGTTAATGCTAATCTATTTCTAAGACCATGAGCAACCATTAAATCAACACACATATTGCCTTCACGGTAAAAATATGTGATATCTTAATACGGAGAGAACTAGCTTTGACCCTTGTTGGATAATTTTGGCAAGCGTACCAAATATCGTACAAGTAGTTTAAAAGGGAAGATCCCAGTATCGAATCCACAGGGAATTGTCCGTATTTGACTATTAGTAGAGTAATCAATTCCTAAACACTAGTTTGGTTTTTAAAGTTGGTTGTTCGTGAAATATAAGTAATAACAGAAATTAAACTAAACACTACAGTTAACACTAACGATAAACAATAAAAACGACAATGTTGATTCAGGACTATGATCGAACAGTTGGTGTGCTTGAGTTTTAGAATGGAATAATGGATATGTTGAGGATTTGGTTCAACCGGTTTGCTTCCCATGTAAACATATAAGATATATTCTCCATTCACATTAATAGTTCAGATTAACTTCAATCTAAAAGTGCTCAAAATGTGATATCTCATCAAATCAAGCCTAAACTGCTCAACCTCACTTCCGATGTCTCGGTAAGTTCAGTTGAGTGGTTTGATGAAGCTTAGAGATCTTTACGAAGCTAATGAAGTCTATCCTATGTCTAGAAATACACTCCATTAGAGTTCAAACTCAGTTCCAAGTTCAATAGCATCTGTCAATGGCAGGTAAACTCTAAAACATGCATATATAACTGATCCAATCATATAATAAGAATAAAGATAGAGAGATGAACATTAAACTGAATATTTCAATGAATAGATGTGAAGAAAAGCGTTTACATGATTCGCACCTAGTTCCAAGTCCTCAACACTAATAGATTAGCCTCTCATTATCATGAGAAGCTTTGGAAAGGTTACAAAATGGAAGAAAGAGAACAGAGGAAAACAGAGGAAGCAGCTCCAACAAAATCAACCAAGTCTGAATGCTTCAAAATTATTACAAGTGCAGCTTATATAGTCGAAGTCTCGCTTAGCGCAACCTTCCGCTAAGCGCAGGACACTGCATAATGCATCTCAGAACAGGTGTTCCGCTAAGCACAATCTTTCACTCAGCGCATATTTAGTTCGAAAGGATATTCCACTAAGTGAGTCTTCAGTTCGAATGAAAATGTCGCTTAGCGCAATATGGCGCTCAGCGTGTCATAGGCCGCCTAGCTCGCGTAGCTTGATGTTGTGCTCAGCGAGTGAAGCACTAAGCGAGATGTGTCGCTTAGCGAGATTTGTCTTCTTCTTGTATTCTCCCTTTACTGTTGAATCTAGGCCTGCACACATAAATTAGAGTATATTTCTCACAAAATAACTTCCTAGGGTTAGAATTATCAAACTATACAAATCTATATTAAATGATTTCAAACTAAGCTAAAAATCTTGAGAACATTGGATAATCACTACAAAATATGATGCAATATTTACGTATATAAAGCGATTATCAACCCTCATGTTGCTCCAACATTGACGTAGCTTCCAAGGCACAATATTTGCATTATGGAAGGCCTGAACAACATAAAGAGAATCACATTCGATCCATAATTTGTACTAGCCCTTGCTGTCCGCGTACTCAACAACACGAATAATAGCAAAAAGTTCAGCAAAATACGCAAATTGAATGCCAATGTATTCCGAAAAAGCGCCCCAAAAATAGTCCAAATGATCCCGGAAAATACCACCGAGGGAAGCATGATCAGGAGTGCCTTTAGCCGCACCATCTGTATTGCATTTAATGTAACCACAAGATGGGGGCAGCCAATGCACAAATTTTATGACAGGAGCCTTAACAGGATGGGCAGCAATGTTAAAGTGCTTTATAAAACAAAATTCAAGAATAGAATTGGTAGAAGTGCCTTTGCTTAAAAATCCAATAAGTGAGACAGCAGCCTTGATCTCATTTAGAAGTTGACCATAACGAATTCTGAAATTTCTAAATCGAATATAGTTGCATGATTTCCAAATGAAGTATATATTGTGGATGTAAGCTGAAAAAAGAGAGTTAGCAGCCAAGGTTCCCTTAACATGCTTAATGGAAGATATCAAATTACTAAGTGAAGTAGTATCAATATGCACCGGAGAGATACTAGATAGCCATATCCATAATTTTTTTGGCAAGAACACAATGCAGAAAAAGGTGCTCCAAGGATTCTTCCTATGCATAGCAATGGCTGCAAACTGAAACAACAAAACAACCATTTTTCCGAAGAAGGTCATCAGTAGGCAGGGCATGATGCATGCCTCTCCATAGCATAAAACTCCTGGAAGGAGGAATGGTAGCACGCCAAATAGGAGAGGCCTAATGATCAGTGCATCTTCATGCACATTCTTCTACTGTTATTCTTAAGCATTTCCTTAGTTTATTTCAGTAGTTTCACCATTTTAGTGTGTTTTCATATTTAAGTCTGTTTCTAGCTTTATTTAATTTTCGTATTTTATTTTCAGCATTAGCAGCTTTCAATGGAAAATTCATAACTGGAGCTACAGGAATCGGATTGAGGCGTTCTAATATTCGTTGGAAAGATAAGAGAAAGAGCTACAACTTTTATGTTGGAGTCAGAAGCTGATTCGGATTGTAGAAGGCTTGAATAATTCGTCGAAGTTGCAGACGTTAAGAAATAATTTGTTTTGGGTCAATTTTATGGGCCTGGTTTGTATTTTCCGACCCGGTTCGGATTATTAGTGAAACTCTTATTCTATTAAAACGCTAGGCCCGGCTGCTGTGCATATATTCACTCTTCACTCACTCACTATTCACGAAATTTCTTGGAGAGTTTTGAGCAATTGTAATGGAGAACTAATTTCCGAAGAATCAATCTACTACAATTGGATTCCACTTTGAGGTTCTTTTATAAATTTCATGTCAATCTGTTTCCTTTGATTTATTCCAATAATCTCAATTATTTGCTTAATTTGATTGTTGTTATAGGATATAAATCTTAAATTCGATTGGTTGTTTGATCTTGAATCAATTTCGCGTTCACGTAGCTTTTACATTATCGCGTTTGATCAGATTGCGTTTGCTTAATTCGCAATAGTTTTTAATCCATTTGCTTAATTCAGAATTCAAGATCATATGCCGTATAATTTCTATTGCGCTTGTCAGTGGTTATTATAGTCGAATAGGATCAGACCCGTTTAGGGAATTGGAATTTATAAGGATCAATGATAAGTCGGAAGTCGATACAGTAGGTTGATTCGCTTTAGCTTATTCGATAATCACAATTTATTTTAATTCCTTTTTCTTGAAATCATAATCTAAACCCCCCCATTAACCGTTACTGCATTGATTAATAATAATACAAGAATCCTTGAGAACGATACTCGAGTTGTCGTTACCATAACTACATTTTCAAAATCACTCGTTTTTGATCCATGCGCGATAGCGGATCACCTAACTAAGGGGCTGAGAATGAGGAGACAGAAATTCATATGCCACTTTAAGAGTGAGTTTACCTGAATCCGAAGGGGCCCAAATTGGAGTATCTGGTTCAAGAGAGGTAGGTAAAGGTACTGCATCCATACAGGTTCTAAGTTGGGGCAGCAACTGTTCAACCATATTAGGAATTAACCACTTATTATTTGTTGTCATAGACTTTACAGAAGAGGTAAGCTGTCTTCTGGTTTTTGTGGAATATGCAGCTGATCCGCAATGCTATTATCTGTACACCAATTGTCCGGCTAGTAATTCATATCCCCACTATTAACAATCCATCTAGTATTAGCATCAACATTCAGCCTAGCCCTACTGTCGCAACCGGGGTCACGGCGGGACAACGATTAAAAATCGAATTGTGGATAAGAGGAGTCGCCACCAATGTTTATTAAGGAAAACATCAGAAAAACCTTTTTTTTTAGAAAAAATGGTCTTTGAAACCAGATTTGAGTTCGGGAGTCCATTACGTGTAGGGAAGGTATTAGCACCCTACAACGTCAGTCACAAAGACGGTTATCTCTAATTAATTAAACAAAATCTTTATAACTTTTTAGATATTTATCTCACCAAAACATTACTAGAAAAGAATAATTTATTTTTATGAAGATCAATTTTATTTAAGGAAAGAAGGAGATTTACTATTTTTATTCTTTTTATTTTTAATTTAAGACTCTTGAGCTATCGCAACTCATTTATCCTAAAAAGACACTTGAAAAATTGACAGAGGTGTACACCCAAGTCAATTCATCTTTATTTTTTTTAAATGATTTTAATTTAAACAACTATTGATAATTAAAAAAAAAGAAAAGAAAGTGCAACTTAGTAATATGATGGTGTAAATAGAAATATGGCCCAAAATAAATGCGTTGTAATTTAGTAATATTGGAGGTGTAAATAGAAGATGGGCCCAAAACGCGAAAGCTGTACTTTAATAATACTGGGTGGTATAAATAGAAATCTGGCCGAAAACAAATATTAGAAACTTAGGGATTCTCAACCTCCATCATTCAGTTGCTTGGTTGCTTGGTTCACGCCCCAGGGCTTGTGGTGGTGGTGCGAGGGGGTGAACGGGTGGTTCGCGCGGTGGCCAGAGTGCCTAGGTATGGTGTTTTTCTTTCCCTATTTTCTCTTTCACTTTCTTTGGACTCCCTTATCTCTGATCATTTTTGGTCTTTTGATGACTAGGTTTGTGGCTTGATTTGGTCTAGGGCTATGAATTTGGGTTTGGGATGATTGTAAAATGGTGTTTTGTGTTCTTGGTATGAAGTATTTGCCTTTGTCTCTGTCTCGGTTCCTTATTGGAACTCAGAGTTCTGCTTATGTTTCTAGTTTTCTATTTTGTTCATGTCTCTGATCACGCTTATGATTCTGATGTTGGTATGTTTGTCTCTGCTTATGATTGTGATTTGTTGATTAATTAAACATAGTACTTCTCTTTCCAGATTCATATCTTTTTATCATTTTTTTGAGCAAATAGATTCAGACAACAAATGGATTGCAAAAATAGTATATTGCTTACAATCAAACATAGAAAAAAAGCTAATACACGATGAAGATTACATGAAGATTGAAAGATTGAAAGAAACCTGTTAGCCTTTGTTCTTGTTGTTCTTCTCTTTGTGCTCTGCTTTCTAATCTTGATTTCTTTCTTTTCTCTTTGGTCTCTTTTTCTGTATTCTGTGTATATTTTTTTCCTCAGCATTCTCTATTGCTATATATAGTGAAGTTTTCTTCACCTCTTTTCTTAATCCTCCTTTTTTCTTGTAGCTGCAATGTTGGACAAAATCAACACCTAGTGCTGTGCCTACATGATGATGAAGCGGCTAAGTGATGTGCCTCATGATGGAGCTACTTAGGGATTTACTAGTGGATTGATGAAGCTGCTAATGGAATTGCTCCATTCTTCTTCTCTTTCTTCTTTTTCCTTCTTTTTTCTCTTCTGGCTACTTCTTTTTCCTTCTTTTTTTTCTTCTCGTTGCTTCTTTTCCTTTTTCTTTTTCTTTGTGCTTGATTTGGGCACTTATTGTAAACTACACTTCAATTTTTAAAGAAGTTTGTAGCAGTGTAACTTGGAGGAAAATGAGAAAAAAAAAAGGGTTTCTTGCCTATTATATTATTGTGTATTCTCCTTCATTTTTTCTTTCCCCTTTCATTCTTTCATTTTTTTGATGTAGCAAGATAAACTTGTGGGATAATAATAATAATAATAATACTAATAATAATAACAACAACAACAATAATAATTATAAAAGATAATTAGACAGACAAAATTGGGTGTTGACACCTACAAATGGAAGTCCAAATTGATGAAACATTATAGGTAGTCACAAGCTGCCCATTCCGAATGAGTCTACTTCGCAAAAACAAAGCCCAATCAAGATCTGAATATTTAAATTTCCAATATTGCTTGAGTAGTGCAGCTTCATTTAATCTAGTAAGAGATTTGATACTAAGTCCACCGCAAGAAAATGGGGGACCTTGTGCCAAGAAACCGTGGCCAACTTGCATATATGAATATCACCAACCCAAATAAAATTTCTAATGAAATGCTCAAGCTGCTTGATGTGGCCTTTATAAATGACAGTTTGGACCAGCAAGACCTTGCCCATAAAAAATGAAAAAACATTTCTTAATAATCTATGAAAAAAATATTATAAAAAATGGTTTAAAACGTAGGTTTAAAAGCATAAGATGAATAGTTTGAAAAAAAGAAAAAAAAAATCACGAATAACTTAATAGCAAAATTTCAAGCCCAATCTTCTCAATATTAGAATAACAATGCATTAAAGAATTTAGAACTAACATAATTTACCAATGCTATTCACTAATAAAATAATTATCGAAGCAACAAATACATATATAATAGACAAAACTATCCAAAGAAATCAAGTTAATTAAATAATAATTTTGTAAATCAAGAAACACGTCAAAAAATGATTAAAAAAAATCAATAATTGAGATATCATGTAAAAATATTACCCACTAGGAAACATTTATTATTGATACATGAGATTTGACTTTAATAAAATTATATAACATTTGCAAACATCACACATTTTAGAAGTACATAGTAATAAACAATCATTAAATGAACATCTACAAGCCAACATAAGCCAAAAGAAATAATTGTCTCACAAAAATCAAATTTTCGAACTAAATTAGCAATTGGTGCAACAAAAAATAGAAACATTATACAATTTAACATACAAGTTTTTATTGTTAAACTAAACAAAAAAAAAAACAAGAACAGAGACACCAGTGACATACTTTATAAGACTAAAGGAAAAACAATGTACAAGGTGAATCATATAAGTGAATGAAGAAAACTAAAAAATGATTAAATATCAACAAAACAAACTACATCTACACCAAAATGAAATTATACTTTTTAAGATAATAAATTGAAAAAAAAAGACCCTTAAAAAAATTGTGAAAATAGATAATAATACAATGACAAAACACAATAATAATACACTATTATAAAATACGAAGATTAACAACAAAACATTACAAAGATTATTAAAAACAAAATAACAACATTATATATGTAAAACTTAAAGATCAATAATATAATTCAATGGAAAAATATCAATTAAATTTCTAAAAAGAAATAAACTATTTTCCTAAAAAATGGTCTCGATATTAGATATTAATAATTAATAAAAAAAAATATAATCAATAGAACAAATTAAATAAGAAATCCTAAATATGTCAATTAATCTATATAAACAAATATACTATTATATATAAATTCAGAGATTACACTTTTTAATAAGTTAACAAAATATTTAAATTACATTACATATCTCGAAAAATATATTATATCGATAATGGATATCGATAATCGATAATAAAGGACGACGGTACAATTACAAAAGATAAAAAAAAGCTCGTTTGATGCATATCCATTAACTATACATCAACTAGCTATTTGGAACTGGCGATACAGGAAAGATATACTTTGGGACGAAATCAGTACTTTGCTCACTACACACCAGGCCTATTTGTGGACAACTTCAAATTTAACACAATCATTAACTAAAACCGTACAGCTCACAAAATTAGACCTGTACATGAAGTCACTTGCTCACACCTACACTGGGAATAGCGAAAATATTAAATAATATATTTTAATCCATACGTGTGTTGTTTTTGACTTTCTGCACACATCCACAAAGATCACGATATCAGCCAAAAATAAAAATATCAACTACACATACATACTAAAATGCATTAAACAACTCAAAGAATGATTATTTGAAATAAACAAAAGATCATGTTGGATTAAATATAATAACAAATAAACTAAGACACACAACAACAATATACAATTGTAGATACAACAATATCAATTACACATCTACACATACATAGTAGAATTATTAATCACATTAATTACATCATCATAGGTAGCATTTAAATTATACTAAACACAAAAAATAGTATGACAATTTCCTGAATAATGTCAACAATATAATGAAATACACAAGAACACACTAGAAGGGGGGTAGGGGGTGGGGGTTGAATAGTGTATTTAAGAACTTTTTCGTAAATAATATTAGTTCACAAGTTGCCTTCTTGGATATATGTAAGTTTAAATCAGCAAATATATCCTTGCAAAGCAAAACTTTGAAAGCCTTTTCAAAAGAGCACAGTAGGCAAGATAAATATATGTAATCATAAGACAGCAAATGAGAGCTTGTTTATATACTGGTTCACTCAACCTGAGCTACGTCCAGTTCTCCTTTAACAACTATTAAAGGGTTTCACTATAATCAACTAATTACAAAACAAGCATTCTTCACTACCACTTATGGCTACAAGTATTCTCTATGCCACTACTGGCTACAAGTATTCTAAACGACTTTTGGTTATAAGTATCAATCTCCCCCTGAGATTATACTTCCCAAGTATTCTTTTATCACTAAGCCACTCCTGGCTTTCTATACAAATATGTATAAGATTTAGATAATTCTCAAAGAAAGGATATGAACAAGTGTTGGATCTATATGAGCTTGAAAGCATGGGTATTCTCTTTTCTCTCAGCTCGTGTTTCTCACTAGGTTTTTCTTTTCTCAGAGTGCTTTGCTTGCTGTACAGTTTGCTTTGAATGAATTTGTTTCAATTCATTAGCATTTCATCATCTCATCATTTTCTTCTAATTGCATGGAAGCATCTTTATATAGTGAGCTTCATGGATTTGAACGTTGGAGAAGATAGGTTTTCTTTGTCTCACAGAATAGTGTTGAAGTTGCTTTGATTGTGCTTGATGTGACTGGAGCAGGTTTTTGTCTCTGTCACAGTTGGCTTTTAGCTTAAGGTGTGCATCTCAATGCTGATTAGTCTTTTGGTTGTACCTACACACTTAACACAATTTGAGACATGCAAGCAATACGAGGAATAGAAGAAAGTAAGTTCAGAGAGTATCTCCCTTTCTTTTTGTAACAACAGTGCCTTTATTTGTGTAAAGAATTAATTATAAAACACATATTCCTCAACACATATGATAAATCAAGTTCTGTTCTTACATAGACAGCATCTACCTTAACAGACTCAATCTGGTCTGACTAAGCATGGTTTGTTCCTACATAGACAACGTCTAGCTTAACAAACATAGTTTGATCTAACTAAGCATGGTCTGGAATGAAAGACATGGTCTGGCCTAGCTTCAGACATCGTTTGGCTCAGCTTTCAACATCGTCTGACCTGACTTAATCATTGTCTTTCTTGGCTATGCATTGTCTGACCGTGTTCCATACATGATCTAGTCTAGTACATATGCATAGTCTAGTCCTAAACTTGTGTTGTCTGTCCCAAGACTTCACATAGTCTGTTCGAGACTGTTGTATGGTTTGGTCTTAGAATTTGCATGAGTCTTTCCAAGACTTAGCATGGTCTGTTCCAGAGTTTATTTTAGTTTGATTATAATGCTTGATTATTTGTTACAAGTTATCAGACATTTAAGACGTAAGTGAGAGTTTGAGTGATTATACCATTGTCTGTTCTCACTTTGATTTCCTGAAATCACTTAGTCTGAAATCATTAGTTGATCAAATATTACCACATTTGTTATCATCAAAACCTATCAAGGTATTAGGGGTTAGACATCATCAAATGTCTTGGTTCTAACAATCTCCCCCTTTTTGATGATGACAACATATGTTATAATTTTGATTAACAGACAAGAAATCACAAACATGTATATATCAGAGTGTAAATTATTTCATGTCAGATAAATATGTGTAGTTATCAACATGATGAACTCCCCTTAAGTCTATCATGCATATGCATATGACAGATTAAGGCATGAAATAATTAAGGCAGATAATAGCAGACAGTAAATGAATTGAGAAGAAAATTAGTGAACTAATCACTATTTTTATTAAAGAACTCAAGCATTGTCTAGAAATTTTATACATCTAAAATTCTCTCCCCCTTTGTCATTAACAAAAAGAGTGGGAGATGGAGTAGAAAATGCCATCACAATCATGGGTTGGAAGGTGGGGTTGACTGTTTGGTTGAGGATTCTCCAACTTTTGATGGAGCATCTATAGCAGGAGGATCTTCTGGTGGTAGTAGTGGAGCTTGAGTAGCAGCAGGTCATGGATTAAGAATAGCAGCTATGGAGGTATTGAAGGCAATTGTCATCTCCTTGATGATGCTAGCTCTATGCTCGTCTAATTTGGTGTTGAGTTGAGCTTGGACTTGAGCAGCAACTTCAATAGATATTCTTGATCCCAACTTTGATTCCAATGCAGACTCAAGGGCAGCTAAGTCAAGTTGAGGGTTTGACCGTTCTACAACACTTAGTGGTATGGTTGCAATTGAAGTGCTCAACCTTGATTGAGTGGACACTAGATTAGTGCACTGGTGGGCTGGTGTTGATTCTGTAGACTTTTCAGCCAAGTCCGTAGCTTGCTTAGCAGCAAGTGCAGCAGCCTGAGCTACCTTAGCCTCTTACTTCTAGGCCAACTCCCTAAGTCTTTTGTCTTCTTCTTCCTTGGCCTTCTTCTCTTGAGCCAGATCATTAGGTCTTCTTTGTTCTTCTTGAGCAGCTAACAAAGCTCTTAGTCTGGTAGCCTCTTCTAAGATTCTTGCTTCTTCAGCTGTTGCCTTGGTTGCAGCAATCAGTGCTTGAGCAGCTTTGTACTCAACATAGTACTCAACAAGCATCTTCTTAGCTTCAGCTTCATCTCCAGGGGTATGAGGGGTCAGCAAAGTGGGCACAACCACTATGTCTGACACATGAATGAAACTGTTGGAGGAAGAGAAGCCTTCACCAACAATGTTAATCTTCTACTTTTCTTCATCTGAGAGATTGGATGACCCTGTGGTGTGGAGTATGTTACTCAGCACGTTCTGCTAGTAGATGCTAGCGTCTAATTCTGTGTTCTCTAGTGGTAATACATGTTCTTGTTGAGGTAGTGGCTCAATGTCTAGTATGTGTTGTGGAAGATTGTTTACTCTTGCAATCTTCTTCCCCTTCAGCTTGTTGGGGTTGACAATTGGGAGCCTGGGAACTATATGGTTTGAAGCAACATGTATATTAGTTTCTTTAGAGATGTGCAGGCTTGGTGGATACAACTATCTAGGGGCTGTGCCTTGAAACTTCAGATTGCACAGAGCCTTGTATTCATCACAAGTAGCTTGGAAGGTTGGATGATTTGGGGCAACTCCTCGTGTGATCAGCCGAGGAGGTCGAATTGAGACTCTTGGTCTCGATGCATTGTTCTGATAGTGGCCTCCAGTTGCTTCTTCTCATCGTTTGTTAGTTCAACTGGTAGTCCAATCCCTCTCTTACACAATTATACCAGTGTGCAATCTCATGCACCAACTGACACATCTAAGGGATGGTAGGGGCATATTCTTCTTATTGTAGCCTTCTTGCAAGATTGGCGTCATCTTCAACAGTGTCCAGAAGAATTGTATTATTAGTGGGCCTCTAAAAGGGAATTATCCCTTGATCGATCTGCAGAGGAGGAAGCTTCTTCAGCTTTGCTTCCTTGACAACAGCTACCATTAAGTGCTCTACAGCGGGCTCCAACTGAGTCCCTTCTTTGTATGCAGCAAACTCAGCATTCTCTCCCACATAGTACAAGGAGAATCTTTGCATCATCTTCTGATGCCAGGAGCCTGAAGGAGGAGGAGGAGGAGGAGTGTCTTCTCTGAATCTGGATAGAGGTGAGGTGGCATCCAGACTGAATGGTCTGTTGTCCCATGAGGGAGCAGCAAACGCTTCAGGAGATAGAATGACTATCTCTTCATCAGACCCAAAAGAGATGTGGACAGACTTTGAAGATGTGGTAGAGGATGAACATGTGGAGGGCATATACATGATCCCTAGACCCAATCTTGTGCAAGATGGTCTTGTTGATGATGTTCAGCAGCAACTTAGACAATGGTGGGAAGTTGGCTGGATACAACTTCTTGACGTTCTTGGCCATCTCACAATTAGGTCCAAGAATGAACCTTTCTACTGTCACTTCAACAAGGTTGGTGTCCCATCCTTTTGCAAAGTAATTAGAGTGCAACTCGCACCCTATTGCTTGAGCAATGGAGGAGAGAGAAATAGACATGCCACATCCAAACACCTTACTGGCTACCTCATTTCCTTTGATCGTAGCATTCGTCCAGAACTCTCTGATCAGTCTAGGAGTGATCTTCTGATGATCATTAAAGAAGCCTTTGATCCCAGCAAACTCAAAGTACCTTGAGATGTTAAGACCACATTCCTCAAGGTGGGGAATGTCAATGTAGTACTCCACATGAATGTTCCCGGTGTAGGAACCTCGTGGCTTGATCAGAATGTTCTCCATGTCATTGAGGTTTCGTTCTCTCTTGACCTTCGAATCAATGTTGGACATTGAGCTATTGGTGTCTGTGGTACACTCTTGGCATTACGTCTTCAAGACGCTCATCAAAAGCTTGAGAGGATGACGGTGAGGTAGGTTGTTAGGAAGAGGAAGAACCCTTGGACAGGTTACCTTTGGCCATGGTGAGGGTTTGTGTTTAGGGTTTCTTGGAGTTCTTGGTTGCAAAGAGGAGGTTTGACAGAAATGAGTGTATTCGAAAGCTTGGGGTATACGTTTTGCAACAATAGGCTAGAATAGGTAATGAGTGTGCATTAAATATGATGGTACGGTTAGGAAATGATTGAAATGACACATTAATGACAGACTTGAATGTGCATTTTGGGCTTTAATGACTCAGAACCCAACGAATGCTTAAGTTACAAAAACATTTTCAAAAATCCACATGGTTTGGCTCATATTTTGAGCGCAAAACACGTGGCATGCACATGCCTCACTTAAGTACAATACCATACGACGTGTCCTTAGCTTTACTAGTGAACAATAGACAGTAATAAAACATTAAGTCACATAGACCATCCTAATCTTTTCTCTCAAAAAGATTAGTCTGTCCTCAGTGAGGGGTTTTGTAAAAATATCAGCAAGTTGATCGTCTGTATTGACAAATTCCAAATTAATGGTCCCCTTCTGAACATGGTCTATTATGAAATGATGTTTTATTTCTATATGCTTGGCTCTAAAGTGCATGGTTGGATTTTTCGAAAGAGATATAGCAGCGTATTATCATAGAAGATAGGAATGTTACTCTCAAATATGTTGTAGTCTTCAAGTTGATTCTTGATCCACAATATCTAAGAGCAGCAACTTGCAGTTGATATGTATTTTGCTTTTGCTGTTGATAGTGCTATTGTTCCTTGCTTCTTGTTGAGCCATGACACCATGTTGCTTCCAATGAAGTGGCAACCTCCACTGGTGCTTTTTCTTTCAATTTTATCTTTAGCATAGTAAGCATCACAATAGCCTGTTAGCTTATACTCTTTCTGCCTTTTAAAGTAAAGACCAAGATTAGAAGTTCCAATTAAATATTTAAATATTCTTTTAACAGCAAATAGATGCACTTCCCTTGGGTCAGACTGAAATCTGGAGTAGAGGCAGACGTTGAACATTATGTTTGGTCTGGATGCAGTCAAGTAAAGTAGTGATCCAATCATTCCTTTGAATTGAGTGACATCTACTTTCTTTGAATCTTCATCAGGTCCAAGTGATGTTGTTAGATGCATTGGTGTCTTCATAATTTTGGCATCATCCATCTTGAACTTCTTCAAGAGTTCTTTCACGATAGTTTCCTATCAGGTTGAGTGTCATTAAATCTCACATGAATGGCTTCTTCAACATTTTTGGTTCTAAAGTTAAACACTCTATATGCCTTAGATGTTACAGAATATCCAAGTAAGATTCTTGTATCACACTTCAAATCAAACTTACCCAAATTATATTTTGTGTTAGTAATGAAACATTGACATCCAAAAGGATGGAAGTATGATATGTTGGGTTTCCTTCCTTTCCACAGTTCATATGGAGTCTTTTTGATAATAGGCCTAATATAAATTATGTTTTGCAAATAATAGGAAATATTTACAGCTTTTGCCCAGAAGTGCTTAGGAGTTAAGTTATCATTCAACATGGTTCTAGCCATTTTTTAATGACCTATTCTTCCTCTCAACAACATTGTTTTGCTATGGTGTTCTAGGTGTTGAGAAGTTGTGAAGAATTCCATTCTCTTCACTAAACTTTTGAAAACTTTTGTTTTCGAAGTCTCCTCCATGGTCACTTCTGATAGAAGTTATACATACTCCTTTTTCGTTTTGAACACGTTTACAAAATTTATAGAATTCCCTAAAAGCCTCATCCCTGTGAGTGAGGAATATAACCCATGTCCATCTAGAATAGTCATCAACTATAACCAGTCCATATCTCTTCCCTCTAAGAGAGGTTGTTCTTGTTGGACCAAAGAGATCAATATGTAACAATTCTAATGGTCTAGAAGTGGAAATAGTATTTTTACTTTTAAAAGAGGTTTTCACTTGTTTCCCTTTCTGATAGGCCTCACAAAGTAAGTCATCTTTATATGATATTGTTGCCAGTCCTCTTACGAGGCTATTTCTTTGCAATTTTGAGATTAATCTCAAACTTGCATGGCCAAGCTTCTTATGCCATAACCAATGACTTTCTTTGACAGACAGTAAACATGATACATTTTGATCCTTTAGTTCACCAAGGTTGATCTTATAAAAATTGTCTTGTCTCTTTGTAGAGAAAAGATGTGAACCAATAGAATCTCTGACTATGCATGAATCCTTGTTGAAGGAAACATCATATCCACTGTCGCAAAATTGACTTATGCTCAATAGATTGTGTTTTAGCCCTTCAACAAATAACACATTCTCAATAGAGAGACTAGGAGGAATACCTATCTTACCAGTACCCCTGATTCTCCCTTTCTGATTACCTCCGAAAGTGACTGTACCACCACGCATTGGTGTCAGGTCTAGGAACATAGACCTTGCGCCCGACATGTGATGTGCGCAGCCACTGTCCAAGTACCATGATTGGTGTTTCTTTCCTGCCATCAAGGACATCTGCAACAGGAATTATTTTATTTTTAGGTACCCATATTCTTTTGGGTCCTTTGGTGTTAGTCTTAAAATTAGATGATTTGCATCTTGTAGGCAATTTCTTGCTTTTGGACTTTACATGTCCATTTTCAAAATATGATCTACTGGAAGAAGCTTTATTCTTGGTTGCTTCTTTTTTTCCTGTGAATCCAAGGCCAGATTTGTCATTTGGATGTCTATTGTATGAAAGAATTTTCTTTAAATTTTCAGACCCACTAACAAATTTGCTTAGAGTGCTCTTGAGAGATGCAGCTTCTTTGCGTAGATGAGAAATTTCAGCTTCATCTTTGCTCAAGGCTCTCACCTTGTTTAATTCATCAGTTTCCTTAATCAATTCATTCAATTGCCTTCTATGTTGTTCTTTTTTATCAAGAGTTCACTTTTGCTTTTAATTAAGCATTGGTGATCTATGGTTAATTTTTGAAAATCACTTATTAGAGCATTATTAGCTGTGACTAATGTAGAACATTTATCAGATAGCTCAGTGAATGAAGACCCAAGTTCTTCATGCTCTTTTGAGAGTTTTCTTAATTTCTTTTTCATAGATAAATAGGCTTTTGAAAGAATAGATAAATTAGAAAGAAGTTCTTGACAAGCTTCTTGAAGAGAGATAAGATCATTGAGGTCTACCTCTTGTTCTTCATCATTTGAAGCCTTAGACACATATGCAGAGGAGGTGTTGTCTGATGCATTCTCACCATCAGACGCAAATGATGTGGAGGTTGCATCTGCCATCAGACAGAGATTAGCTTCCTCATCTGATGCTTCAAAACCTTTTACATCAGTTGAATCATCTAGATCTTCGCATGTGGACATCAGTCCTTTCTTTTTCTTGGGAAATCTCCTCTTGACTTTTTCTTTTCCTTTGTTAAGCTTTGGACATTCTGACTTGAAGAGTCCAGGCTTCTTACACTCATAGCAGACAATAGGATTCTTCACTTTCTTCTCACGGTCTATTGAGTATTTCTTATTGTAGTTCTTCCATCTCAAACCACCCTTCTTTCTCCACATCTTGTGGATTCTTCTTGAGATGAAGGACAACTAATCATTTTCTCTTGACTCTTCTTCACTTGAAGAAGTGGACTCTACTTCTGATTCTTCTACTTTTAGAGCGTTGGTAGTCCATCCTTTGGGTGGTCTGGAAGACTAACTTTTTGATGAAGATGGCTCTTTTGGTGTTATCTGATTTAGCTTATGAGCTTTCAAAGCTAGAGACTTGCCCTTTTTCAACTTGGCATCTCCTTGTAGCTCTTGCTCTCCCACAAGCTATTCGAGAGGCATATAGTCTAAGTCTTTGGAAGCTCTAATGGCTGTGACCTGAGGTCACCATTGTCTGGGCAAGTTACGAAGGATTTTGTCAACATGTTCAAAATTTTCGGAACTTTTACCAAGGTTTCGAAGCTTATTTAAAATAGTTTGAAATCTAGACATCATACTAGCTATGGTTTCATTTTCTTCCATAGCAAAGAGTTCATATTCTCTGGTGAGAACACTTACCTTGTTCCTTTTTACTTGTGAGGACCCTTCATACATTATTATGAATGTGTCCCATATGTCCTTGGCAGATTTGAACTGGCTTATCTTTCTTTGTTCAATTTCTGAGATGCATGCATGTATTTCATATCTTGCTCTGGAATTGAGGACAAATCTGTTCTGTTGTGCTTCAGTCCATTGTTTTTTGGAATTTCAATTCCACTTTCATCAACTTGAATGTAGTATCCATTTTCTACGACATCCAGCATGTTTATGTGACATGACCCAAAGTATGTCTCCATTCTTTGTTTCCAGTATGTGAAGTTTTCATCTTTGAAGATTGGAGGTTTGTGTAGGATCTTTAGCTCTGTATTTGTGAAGATAGTTATCAGAGATTGAGCTTTGATACCAACTTAAATACACAGAAACACACTAGAAGGGGGGGTTGAATAATGTATTTAAGAACTTTTTCGTAAATACTATTAGTTCACAAGTTGCCTTCTTGGATATATGTAAGTTTAAATTAGCAAATATTCCTTGCAAAGGAAAACTTTTTCAAAAGAGCACAGTAGGCAAGATAAATATATGTAATTGATCAGTGCATCTTTATGCACATTCTTCTACTGTTATTCTTAGGCATTTCCTTAGTTTATTTCATTAGTTTCACCATTTTAGTGTGTTTTCATATTTAAGTTTGTTTCTAGCTTTATTTAATTTTCGTATTTTATTTTCAGCATTAGCAGCTTTCAATGGAAAATTCATAACTGGAGCTACAGGAATCGGATTGAGGCGTTCTAATATTCGTTGGAAAGATAAGAGAAAGAGCTACAACTTTCATGTTGGAGTCAGAAGCTGATTCAGATTGTAGAAGGCTTGAATAATTCGTTGAAGTTGCAGGCGTTAAGAAATAATTTGTTTTGGGTCAATTTTATGGGCCTGGTTTGTATTTTTCGACCCGGTTCGGATTATTAGTGAAACTCTTATTCTATTAAAACGCTAGGGCCGGCTGCTGTGCATATATTCACTGTTCACGCAGCACTATTGACTCACTCACTATTCACGAAATTTCTTGGAGAGTTTTGAGCAATTGTAATGGAGAACTAATTTTCGAAGAATCAATCTACTGCAATCGGATTCCACTTTGAGGTTCTTTTATAAATTCCATGTCAATCTGTTTCCTTTGATTTATTCCAATAATCTCAATTATTTGCTTAATTTGATTGTTGTTATAGGATATAAATCTTAAATTCGATTGGTTGTTTGATCTTGAAACAATTTCGCGTTAACGTAGCTTTTACATTATCGCGTTTGATCAGATTGCATTTGCTTAATTCGCAATAGTTTTTAATTCATTTGCTTAATTCGGAATTCAAGATCATATGCCATATAATTTCTATTGCGCTTGTCAGTGGTTATTATAGTCGAATAGGATCAGACCCGTTTAGGGAATTGAAATTTATAGGAATCAATGATAAGTCGGAAGTCGATACAGTAGGTTGATTCGCTTTAGCTTATTCGATAATCACAATTTATTTTAATTCCTTTTTCTTGAAATCATAATCTAAACCCCCGATTAACTGTTACTGCATTGATTAATAATAATACAAGAATCCTTGAGAACGATACTCGAGTTGTCGTTACCATAACTACATTTTCAAAATCACTCGTTTTTGATCCGTGCGCGACAACGGATCAGTAATCACAAGAAAACAAATGAGAGCTTGTTTTTATGCTGGTTCACTCAACTTGAGCTATGTCCAGTTCTCCTTTAACAACTGATTACAAAACAAGTATTCTTCACTACCACTTTTGGCTACAAGTATTCTCTATGCCACTATTGGCTATAAGTATTCTAAACCACTTCTGGTTATAAGTATGAATCTCCCCCTGATATTTTTATTACTAAGCCACTCTTGGATTTCTATACAAATATGTAATTGGTCAAGATAGCTTTTATTTAGTGGGTTCAGACCTTGTGGGGGGGGGGGGGGGGGGAGACCACTGTTTTGGCTTTTTGTTTTAAGCTTTTCCCCTTTTGCAAGACAACATTACACTACACAACACTAGACATTCAATAAAAATTACACCTTTGCTCTCTTCTCTCTCTTCTCTTCTCTTCTTTTCCCTTTCTCCTTCAAAAATTTCATGCAGCCTCTTGCAGCCACCATGAGGATCTTCATGGAGGGCTAAATCCCCTTTGCAACCCAAGAATCATGTGCTTGTGGGTAAATATGAGTTCCTCTATTCTCAATTTTGAATTTTGCTCATGAAAACCCTTTTCCCCCTTATTATAATTTTTAATTTCCTTGTTTAATGTATGATAATGATTAGATTAGGGAATTGAAATCTGAATTTGGGTAAATTACAATCGATTGATTGTGATTTAATACGATATGTGCTTGAATTTGGGAAAACTAGGAATGTGATAGTAATTCGGATTTTTCCAAATGAATGTAAGGTGATTGCCTTAAATTTCGTATTGTTGGGAATTTCATGAGTATGAATTTGACTTATCCTTGTTGGAACTATGATTATTTATCCATAAGCATAGGTTCTTGAGTTGCATCTCTTTGATTTTGTTTTCATTTATTGTTTAGAAAGTTGTTTTGTTGCTTTAATTTATGAAAATCACACAAAATTTCCCCCTATTTTGAATTGAATGCAAGGTTTTTGATGAATTGTATCTTTGATAAAATGACTTGAGTTAGCCCTATATTGCAAAATTTATTGGGGAACTTAGTTGCTTTTGACGGCGTGTTCGACGCGCTTCGTCAAAACTAGCGCCGTTGCCGCGGATACAATTTATCGGTTCCTTATTTCAATTCTTGTAATTAGTTTATTTTGGTTTTTAGTTTTAGTTTTTGATTCCATTTTAGTTTTTGCATTTTTGTTTCAACCTTGTGCAATTTGGTGTGCTTTGATTTTGTACAATTGTGCAATTGTGCCATTCGGTTTCAATTTGCACATTTCTGTTTCAACTTGTGCATCCTCTATTTTAGTTTGCAATTTAGTTTCATTCACTTATGCAATTTTTGATTTTGAAGAGTAGTGCTCTGTTTTGGTAGTTAGTTCATATCATTGAGATTATGTTTTGAGTTTCCCTTGTCGGTTTTGTTCTCGCATTGTTGTAGGTACTTGAGGATTCGGAAAAATTTTCACTGACTTGGATTGGGCTGAATTTTGGTATGCAAGGTTTATCCCCCATTTTGAGCAAAAGCAGTCCCTATAAGGGACTGGGTGTAGGTTAAAATTGCCAAATTCTTTCTCTAAGTTCTGTTTTTGAATTTGTTTTTATTTTCCTGATTTATTTTTGAATTTGTTTTTGATTTTCACGATTTTTAAAAATCACCGAAAAATTACAAAAATTCTAAAATCATTTTTAGACTTTTTCTATGGTGCTTTGGTAGTTTTTAAAATCATTTTTATAGATTTTGAAATTTCTAGGTCAATTTAGCTCATTTCATCCTCTTTTTACTATTCACTTGTTGTTTCTTCAATTATGCATGACTAGGTCTGCTCCTAGTAGCTTTTATGCATTTGATCCTGAAATAGATAGAACATTTCATAGGTTGAATAGGCATGGTAGTAATACTGTAGCTGATCACCATAGGATAGATGACTTGAGTAGTGTAAAACTTGATAGTGTTAGTGTTAGTCTTGTTTCTAATTCTGTTGATTCTGAACTTGGTATTGTTTTTACTTATCCTTATTTTGACTTCATGGCTGACCATCAACATCAAGAAAGAACTTTGAGGGAGTTGGCTGCACCTGACATTGGTTTCCAACCTTTGTGCATCCAATATCCTGAAATTGATGTTGATTGTGAGCTCAAGTCTGGATTAATCCATTTGTTACCCAAGTTTCATGGTCTTGTAGGTAAAGATCCTCATAGGCATTTGAATGAGTTTCATGTGGTCTATTCCACTATGAAACCAAATGGTGTGCCTGAAGACTACATTAAGCTGAAGGCTTTTCCTTTCTCGTTGGTGGACTCTGCCAAGGACTAGTTGTACTTCAATCCAGTTCTTGTTAGAAGCTGGAATGATTTGAAGAGGCAATTCCTGGAGAAATTCTTCCCTGCCTCTAGAACTGGGACAATCAGAAAAGACATTAGTGGCATTAGACAACTTTCTGGAGAGACTTTGTATGAGTATTGGGAGAGATTCAACAAGCTGTGTGCTAGCTATCCTAATCATCACATTAGTGAGCAACTCCTCATCCAGTATTTCTATGAAGGATTGTTTCCCATGGAGAGAGGCATGGTTGATGCTGCTAGTGGAGGAGCTTTGATAGATAAGACCCCAACTACTACTAGACAGTTGTTTTCCAACATGGTAGAGAATTCTCAATAGTTTACCACCAGATCCTCACCCATTATTAGAGTTCATGAAGTCACCACTGATTCTGCTCACGGCTAGAAAACAAGGTCTCAAAGCTTACTTCCCTTGTTAGACGGCTAGCCATTGGCCAATAGTAGCAAGTTCAGGCAGTCAACCATCATGGGTGTGGCATTTGCACTTCAACAAAACACACTATAGATGCATGTCCCTACACTTCAAGAGACTGAAGATGTTGTTGGAATCAACACTGGCCAACAGTTATAGACCACCTTATCAAAAATATGATCCTTATTCTTCTACATACAATGAGGGATGGAAGGATCACCCTAACTTGAGATATTGTTCTAGTCCTGTGTAGCAACAACCACCATATGTAGGGCAACCCCAACAAAGATACCAACAGCCTAGTTCAGGTGGTAGATACCAGCCACCTCCATTGAGACAACAACAAGATCCTCCTATTCAAAAATCCCCTCCTTCTACAGGACCTTCATTGGAAGATTTGGTGAAGCAGATGGCCACAAGCAACATTCAATTCCAACAGAATGTGAATGCAAGCATCCAGGATTTGCAGACTTAGATTGCCCAACTGGCCACCACTGTGAACCACTTGTAGTCACAAGGCTCGGGCAATATTCCTTCCCAAGCAATCCCCCCTCCCAATCGGAATGTGAGTGCCATGACTTTGAGGGGAGGCAAGGAGCTGAAATCTCATGTAGTGGATTCAAGACCTCAAAAGACTAGTGATGATGATGCTGCAACAAGTTTTTAGAAGCCAAGTGGTGTGGATGCAACTATTCCACAAAAGACTCCTCCTCTACCTTTTTCATCCAGAGTGGCTCAACCCAAGAGATTGGAGTTGGATAGTGAGTTGATGGAGACCTTTAGAAAGGTTGAGATCAACATTCCTCTCCTTTATGCCATCAAGTAGATTCCGAAGTATGCAAAGTTTCTCAAGGAGTTGTGCACATACAAGAGGAATCTAAGGAGTGACCAACAAGTGAAGATGGGAAGAAATGGATCTGCCCTCATTCAGAGTACAAATGTTTTTGCCATTCTACAAGCTTCCATGCATTAAAAGTGCAAGGATCCAGGCACCTTCACCGTTCCATGCACCATAGGCGATTGCACCTTTGTAGATGTTAGGCTGGATTTGGGTGCCTCAATCAACGTCATGCCTTCATCTGTGTACAGATCATTGAAGCTTGGGGATTTGAAGCCAACCACTGTGGTCATTGAATTAGCAAACTGGAGCACTACGCAGCCACTTGGAGTCTTGGAGGATGTGCTCGTCCAAGTCAACAAGTTGATTTTCCCTGTAGACTTCTACATTTTGGACATGGAGGATGAGTCTTCCATTCATGGCTCCACATTGATTTTGGGCAAACCCTTCTTGATGACAGCCAGGATGAAGATTGACGTGCATGCAGGAATGCTCTCCATGGAGTTTGGTGATAATGTGGTGCAGTTTAACATTTTTTATGCCATGAAGCACCCAATAGAGAACCATTCTCTTTTCTATTTAGATGTGATTGATTATATGGTTGATAGCTGCATGGATTTGCCATCTAATTTGGAGGAACTAGCTGAGTTTACTGATTTTGATCGTGGTTGTAATGATGCGTCTGTTTGTGCCATTTGTGTAGTGATCGAAGTTGCTATTGCCGTGAGTGCAGACTCAATGGTGGATGATGATGTTGCTATTCCAGATGCCATGCTGACTGATATCATGGTGGCTGCAAGCAAGCCCCCTTTGCCCTGCATTGTGCAACCACCAACCTTGGAGCTGAAGCCCTTGCCGGATCATCTAAAGTATGCCTATTTAGAGGCAGATACCCAACTGCCTGTGATCATTTCAAGCACTCTCCAGCCTGACCAAGAGGAGAAGTTGATGACAATCTTGAGAGATCATAGGAGAGCCATTGGGTGGACACTAGTTGACCTCCTTAGAATTAATCTAGCCATCTACATGCACAAAATTTTGTTAGAGGAGGAATTAGCCAATGAGACAACCATAGAGACGTCTTAATCCTACCATACAGGATGTGGTAAAGAAAGAGGTCATGAATTTGCTAGCGGTAGGGATCATTTATCCCATATCAGATAGTAAGTGGGTTAGTCCTGTTCAGGTTATCCCTAAGAAGTCTGGCATGACTATGGTGAAGAACCAAGACAATGAGTTGGTTCCAACTAGAGTGCAAAACAGTTGGAGAGCATGCATAGACTATAAGAGACTCAACCTGGCCACTTGTAAAGACCACTATCCTCTTCCATTCATTGATCAGGTCTTAGAGAGACTAGCAGGGAAGGCCTACTATTACTTCTTAGATGGATTTTCAGGCTACATGCAGATTCACATTGCACCAGAGGACCAACACAAGACCACATTCACCTATCCATTTGGCACTTATGCCTACTCCAGGATGCCATTCGGCCTATGCAACGCCCCGGGCACCTTTTAGAGGTGCATGGTAAGCATTTTTTCTGATTTACTTAAGAGTGCATGGAGGTGTTTATGGATGATTTTACTGTTTATGGTTCTTCATTTGATACATGCTTAGAGAGCCTGGTTAGAGTTTTAAATAAGTGCCTTGAGACTAACCTTGTGTTGAATTTTGAAAAATGTCATTTTATGGTATCTGAGGGGATAGTCTTGGGTCACCTAGTGTCTAGCAGGGGTCTTGAGGTTGATAAGGCCAAGATAGATGTCATTTCTTCTCTCCCTTACCCCGTGTCTGTGTAGGAAGTTCATTCTTTTCTTGGACATGTAGGTTTTTATAGAAGGTTCATCCAAGATTTCAGCAAAATTGCCTTGCCCCTGTCCAGCTTGCTTCAGAAGGATGTGGAGTTTCTCTTTGACCAGTCATGTTAGGATGCTTTCCTAAATTTGAAGAAGAAGCTCACCACAGTTCCCATCATCCAACCACCTAATTGGGACCTTCCATTTGATGAGGGCTTTTTAGTTATCTCTAAAAGTTATATACCCTCCATTTTCCCTTTTTCAAGATTGAGAAATTTTCTTTTGTCTCCAATCATATGTTTGGAGCATCCACTATCTAAGTACTACAACTCTCTCCTATTGTTGTGAAGCTGACATTCTTGCTTCAGAAAGTAGTAATGCTTTTGGTACCTCGACTTTCTTGGGTCCTATGTTGTTAGTTACCCTTCTGAAGGGAATGTTTCTCTTCTTGCAACAACTTGAGGTCAGTGTTAGAACCAAGACATTTGATGATGTTTAACCCCTAATACCTTGATAGGTTTTGATAATAACAAATGTGGTAATATTTGATCAACTAATGATTTCAGGAAATCAAAGTAAGAACAGATAATGGTAAATTCTCTCAACTTAAAACCTATGCTCTAATGTCTGATAACTTATAATGGTTAAATCTAGCACCGGAATTGCTTATAAACAGACTAAAATAAGCTCTTAACGGGTCATGCAAAGTCTCAAGGTCAAATGATGTCTGAAGTTGAGCCAGACGATGTCTAAGGCTAGAATAAACCATGTCTTTTAATTAAGAATGTGTTTGTTAAGCCAAACAATGTCTGAAGCTGAGCCAGACGATGTCTATTAAGCCAGACATTGTCTGTGCATGAACGGAACATAATCTGTCATATGTGCTGAGGAATATGTGTTGTATAATTAATTCTATACACAAATAAAGGCACTGCTGCAACAGAAAGAAAGGGAGACTCTCTTTGACGTTACTTTATTTGATTCCTTGTATTGCTTGTATGTCTCGTATTATGTGAAGTGTGTAGGTACAGCCAAAAGAACCAATCAACATTGGGATGCACACTTTTAGATAAAAGACAACTGTAATAGAGACAGAAACCTGCTCCTGTCACATCAAGCACAGTCAAAGCTACTTCAACACTTTACTGTGTGAGAGAACGGAAAGAAGTCTTCTCTAACATTCAAATTCATGAAACTCACTTTATAAGGGTGCCTCCATGAAACGAGATGACTAATGGATGAGAATAGAATAAAAAAATCAATCTAGACAACGAGAGAAAGCATTCTGAGACAAGGTCTTGAACACGAGCTGAGAGAAAAAGATTCAACATTTATTTATATCCTCTCTTTGAGAGTTATCTGAATCTTATACATATTTGTATAGAAAGCCAAGAGTGGCTTAGTGATAAAAGAATACTTGGGAAGTATAATCTCAGGGGGAGATTCATACTTGTAACTAGAAGTGGTTTAGAATACTTGTAGCCAGGAGTGGCATAGAGAATACTTGTAGCCAGAAGTGACAGTGAAGAATACTTGTTTTGTAATCATTTGATTATAGTAGAACCCTTTTACAGTTGTTAAAGGAGAACTAGACGTAGCTTAGGTTGAGTGAACTAGTATAAAAATAAGCTCTCATCTGCTGTCTTGTGATTACATATATTTATCTTGTTCACTATGCTCTTTTGGAAAGACTTTCTAAGTTTTGCCTTGCAAGGATATATTTGTTGATTTAAACTAATATATATCCAAGAAGGCAACTTGTGAACTAATAGTATTTACAAAAAAGTTTTAAACCCACTATTCAAACCCCCACCCCCCCTTCTAGTGTGTTCTTGTGTTTTTTAGTTGGTATTAGAGCTTGGTCTCTTATAACTATCTTCACAAATACAGAGCTAAAGATCCTACACAAGGATGGAGAAGGGTCTACACAAACCTCCAATCTTCAAGGGTGAAAACTTCTCATATTGGAGACAAAGAATGGAGACATACTTTGAATAATGTCATATAGACATGCTAGATGTTGTAGAAAATGGAGATTATATTCCAATTGATGATAATAAAGTTGAGATTCCAAAAGAACAATGGATTGAGGCACAGAAGATTAGATTCGTCCTCAACTCTAGAGCAAGAAATGCAATACATGCATGCATCTCAGAAATTGAGCACAGGAAGATAAGCCAGTTCAAATGTGCCAAAGACATATGGCACACATTCATAATAACCTATGAAGGGTCCTCACAGGTAAAAAGGAACAAGGTAAGCGTTCTTACCAGAGAATATGAACTCTTTGCTATGGAAGAAGATGAAACCATAGCTAATATGTTGTCTAGATTCCAAACTATTTTAAATGAGCTTCGAAACCTTGGTAAAAGTTTCGAAAATTTCGAGCATGTTGACAAAATTCTTCACAGCTTGCCCAGACAATGGAGACCTCAGGTCATAGCCATTAGAGCTTCCAAAGATCTAAATTATATGCCTCTCGAAGAGCTAATGGGAATTCTAATGTTGCATGAAAAAGGGCAAGTCTCTAGCTCTGAAAGCTCACAAACCAAATCAAACAACACCTAAAGAGTCATCTTCATCAAAAAGTCAATCCTCCAAACCATCTAAATGACACATGACCAAAGCTCTAAAGGCAGAAGAGTCAGAAGTAGAGTCCACTTCCTCAAGTGAAGAAGAGTCAGAAGATGATGATGAGCTATCCTTCATCTCAAGAAAAATCCACAAGAAGTGGAAAAAGAAAGGTGGTTCGAGATGGAAGAACTACAACAAAAACTACTCAACAAACCATGAGAAGAAAGAGAAGAGTCCTATCATCTGCTATGAGTGTAAGAAGCCTGGAGACTTCAAGTTAGAATATCCTAAGCTCAGCAAGGGAAAAGAAAAGGTCAACGGAAGAATTCCCAAGAAAAAGAAAGGACTGATGTCCACATGGGAAGATCTAGATGACTCAACAAATGAAAAAAATTCTGAAGCATCAAATGAAAAAGCTAATCTCTGTCTAATGGCAGACGCAACCTCCACATCGTCTGCGTCTGATGATGAGAATACACCAGACAACACCCACTCTGCATCTGCGTCTGAGGCTTCAAATGATGAAGAACAAGAGGTAGACCTCAATGATCTTATTTCTCTTCAAGAAGCTTATCAAGAACTTCTCTCTAATTCATCTATTCTTTCAAAAGCCTATTTATCTATGAAAAAGAAATTAAGAAAACTTTCAAAAGAGCATGAAGAACTTGGGTCTTCTTTCACTGAGCTATCTGATAGATACTCTACATTAGTCACAACCAGTAATGCTCTAATAGATGATTTTTAAAAACTAACCATTGATTACCAATGCTTAATTAAGAGCAAAAGTGAACTCTAGATAGAAAAGGAACAGCATAGAATGCAATTGAATGAATTGATTAAGTAAACTGATGAATTAAACAAGGTAAGAGCCTTGAGCAAAGATGAAGCTAAAATTGCTCAATTACGCAAAGAAGTTGCATGTCTCAAGAGTACGCTAAGCAAATTTGTCAGTGGGTCTGAAAATTTAACGAAAATTCTTCATACAATAGACATCCAAATGAAAAATCTGGCCTTGGATTCACAAGAAAGAAAGAAGCAACCAAAAAGAAAGCTTCTTTTAGAAGATCTCATTCTAAAAATGGACATGTAAAGTCCAAAAGCAATAAATTGCCTACAAGGAGCAAATCATTTGCTTCCAAGACTAACACCAAAGGACCCAAAAGAATATGGGTACCTAAGAGCAAAATAATTCTTGTTGCATATATCCTTGATGGCAGAAAAGAAACACCAATCATGGTACGTGGACAGTGGCTGCTCACATCACATGACGGGCGCAAGGTCTATGTTCCTAAACCTGACACCAATGCATGGTGATACAGTCACTTTCGGAGGTAATAAGAAAGGGAGAATCAGGGGTACTAGTAAGATAGGTATTCCTTCTAGTCTCTTTATTGAGAATGTGCTATTTGTTGAAGGGATAAAACACAATCTACTAAGCATAAGTCAATTTTGTGACAGTGGATATGATGTTTCCTTAAACAAGGAATCATGCATAGTCAGAGACTCGAAAGGTTCACATCTCTTCTTTGCAAAGAGACAAGGCAATCTTTATAAGATCAATCTTGGTCAACTAAAGGATCAAAATGTATCATGTTTACTATCTGTCAAAAAAAGTCACTGGTTATGGTATAAGATGCTTGTCCATGCAAGTTTGAGATTAATCTCAAAATTGCAAAGATATAGCCTCGTAAGAGGATTGCCAACAATGTCATATAAGGATAACTTACTTTGTGAGACATGTCAAAAAGGGAAACAAGTGAAAACATCTTTTAAAACTAAAAACATTGTTTCCACTTCCAGACCATTAGAACTATTACATATTGATCTCTTTGGTCCAACAAGGACAGCCTCTCTTAAAGGGAAGAGATATGGACTAGTAATAGTTGATGACTATTCTAGATGGACATGGGTTTTATTCCTCACTCACAAGGATGAGGCTTTTAAGGAATTCTATAAATTCTACAAATGTGTTCAAAATGAAAAAGGAGTATGTATAACTTCTATCAGAATGTGGCGACCATGGAGGAGAGTTCAAAAATGAAAGTTTTCAGAGGTTCAGTGAAGAGAATGGAATTCTTCACAACTTCTCAACACCTAGAACACCACAGCAAAATGGTGTTGTTGAGAGGAAGAATAGGTCATTACAAGAAATGGCCAGAACCATGTTGAATGATAACTTGACTCCTAAGCACTTCTAGGCAGAAGCTGTACATACTTCCTATTATTTGCAAAACAGATTTATATTAGGCTTATTATTAAAAAGACTCCATATGAACTGTGGAAAGGAAAGAAACCCAACATATCATACTTCCATCGCTTTGGATGTCAATGTTTCATTCTTAACACAAAAGACAATTTGGGTAAGTTTGATTCGAAGTGTGATACAGGCATCTTACCTGGATATTCTGAAACATCTAAGGCATATAGAGTGCTTAACTCCAGAACCAAAAATGTGGAAGAAGCCATTCATGTGAGATTTAATGACACTCAACCTGATAGGAAACTATTAGAGTTACAAGACTCATTTGTAGATATCAAATTGAAAGATGCAATAACAAAGATCAGAACATCGTCTGATGCACCATCTTCTGCGTCTGGCATAACATCATCTGCTTCCAGATCGTCTGTTCGCTATTAGACCATCACAGATGATGAAGAAGAAGTTAGAGAACCACATAGCAGCAACAGAATGAAGATCAAGAACCATCCTCCTTCTCAGATCATTGGAGAAGTTCGAGCTCCATTGAAAACAAGATCATCCTTCCAACAAACAACTCTATTGTCTGAGATAGAACCCAAGCACATTGATGATGCCATGCAAGATGAAAGTTGGGTACAAGCAATGCAAGAAGAGTTGGATCAATTTCAAAAGAATGATGTCTGGAAACTTGTGAAGCTGCCAACAATAAGGAAGTTGTTGGTGCTAAGTGGGTCTTCAAAAACAAATTAAATGAGGATGGTAAGGTTGTGAGAAACAAGGCTAGATTAGTGGCCAAAGGTTACTCATAACAGGAAGGTATTGATTATACGAAGACATTCGCTCCAGTTAGCCAGACTTGAGGCAATTAGGATTTTGCTTTCGTTTGCTGCTCATAGAAATATGAGACTCTATCAAATGGATGTAAAATGTGCATTCCTCAATCGTGTAATCAAAGAGGAAGTTTATGTAGAACAACCCCCTGGGTGTGAAAGTACTATCTTTCTAGACCATGTATTTAAACTAAACAAAGCATTGTATGGTCTTAAACAAGCTCCTAGAGCATGGTATGAAAAACTCAGTTCATTTTTAATAGAGCAGAATTTTACAAGAGGAAAGATAGATACTACATTGTTTCGCAAAAACTACTCTTTTGATTTTATTATTGTTCAAATCTATGTGGATGATATTATCTTAAGTGTCATTAATGAAAAACTCCGTGAAGAGTTCTCAAAGTTGATGTAAATTGAGTTTGAAATGAGCATGATGGGAGAATTGAAATTCTTCATAGGATTGCAGATCAAGCAAACCAACAAAGGAATATTCATACACCAGACCAAGTATGTGAAAGAACTCTTGAAAAAAGTTCAAAATGGATGATGCTAAAATTATGAAGACTCCAATGCATCCAACAACATCACTTGGACCTGATGAAGATTCAAGGAAAGTAGATGTCACTTAGTTCAAAGGAATGATTGGGTCACTACTCTACTTGACTGCATCCAGACTAGACATAATGTTCAATGTCTGCCTCTGCTCCAGATTGTAGTCTGACCCAAGGGAAGTGCATCTGTCTGCTATTAAAAGAATTTTTTGATATTTAGTTGGAACTTCTAATCTTGGTCTTTGGTTTAAAAGACAAAAAGAGTATAAGCTGACAAGCTATTGTGATGCTGACTATGCTGGAGACAAAATTGAAAGGAAAAGCACTAGTAGAGCCTGCCACTTCATTGGAGGCAACATGGTGTCATGGCTCAACAAGAAGCAAGGAACAATAACACTATCAATAGCAGAAGTAGAATACATCTCAACTGCAAGTTGCTGCTCTCAGATATTGTGGATCAAGAATCAACTTGAAGACTACAACATATTTGAGAGTAACATTCCTATCTTTTGTGATAATACTACTGCTATATCTCTTTCGAAAAATCCTACCATGCACTCTAGAGCCAAGCATATAGAAATAAAACATCATTTCATAAAAGAATATGTTTAGAAGGGGACCATTAAATTGGAATTTGTCAAGACAGACAATCAACTTGCTGATATTTTTACAAAATCCCTTATTGAAGACTGATGTGTCATTATTTTCTCCTATTTCTTACCCCTTTCTGTCATCATTTTAATTACTGATTAGCCTTAATTGTCAAATTAATTATGCAGTTTTATCATTTGGGCCGTTTTGACTAATTCTGCATTTTAATTTGATTTCAGGAGAATTATAAGCAATTGGGCTTGGATCTAGAATTGGGTTGAACCATTTTGGGCTTGAAGAGAGGAGACTGTTTTAGTTTTATGTGTCGTCCAGTTTTATGTTATTTTATTGCTGTATTTTGTAATTGGGCCGCATCAGATTTTTATGGGCCCAAAATCAGATTAGTAACCTAGGGTTTTGTGTAAGTGACTTTCGAGGGAGATAGAATTTAAGCCCCAGCCGTCACAGAAAAGGGGGCTGTTAGGTTTAGTTCATTTTTTCACTATTGAGAAAAGGGTTTCACGTCCCCAGCATGCTACTGTTCATGTAGAGCAGCGTTTTTGTTCATTCTCTGCTTCTGTTTCCATTTTCGCTCTTCATTGTTGGTTCGTTTTCAGTTTCCATTCCCAGTTTCGTTTTTGTCTTCTATTCTTGTTTTCGTTTCTGTTTTGCATTTTGCTATTTACGTTTCCAGTTGCTGTTTAATTTGAATGAAAGGTTAAATTTTCAGTGTTGTTTTCTCTTGAGAACTAACCACTAGCTCTCTTTGAGGTTTTGTTATTAATGTTAATTTCTGATCAGTTTTTCCCCTTCACCAATTATTCTGTGATGGACCTGTGAGAGGAATTAATTGGTGTATGTGTTGCTTAATCACATAATGAAAACCTTGTATTAATTTTCGCTTAGTAAATTAATTCGGGTTGGACTAAGTGGCTGAATTGATTAGGGATAGATTCTCGTAACCTAGGATAAGAGGTTTGCTTTTGAATCAAGGGGAAACAACACGTTTTAGTTCTCGTTATTTTTAATTCAAGTTGCTTTGTTGTTTAAATTATTAAAGCAAAGAAACCCCCCCCCATTTGCTACTTTGTTTCATTGTTGTTTAGTGTTATGAACGTTTGTTTGATCATTGCTCATCGGGAGACGACCTAGGATCACTTCCTAGTACTGCATTTAATTGTTTTTATTTGGTTTGGGTACGGCCTCGATCAAAGACAGACTGATCTTTTTGAGAGAAAAGATTGGGATGGTTTGGGTGAATTAATGTTTTATCACTATCTGCTATTCACTAGTAGAACTAAGGACACATCGTCTGGTGTGATACTGAAGTGATAGAGGGCTAGTCAAAGAACATGAGGACCTAGGGGCACTTCAAGAATTAAAGGGACCAATGATAAGATCCAAGGCCAAGATTCTTCAAGAAGAAATGATCAAGAGACTAAAGGAAGGGGAAACAACACGTTTTAGTTCTGTTATTTTTAATTCAAGTTGCTTGCTGTTTAAATTATTAAAGCAAAGAAACCCCCCCCCACCCCCCCCCCCCCCCCCCCCCCATTTGCTACTGTTTCATTGTTGTTTAGTGTTATGAACGTTTGTTTGATCATTGCTCACTGGGAAACGACCTAGGATCACTGATTTTTTTTGTGGTAGTTTCTTTTGATCCATATTTTGTGTGAAAAATACCAGAAGCACTTGGTGTGGCTGAATTTGAGAGATACAAAAATATTGGGAATTTGTGTTAAGCAAAACTCAAAACGGTCATAACTTTTACTCCAAGTATCAGAATGAGTATTATTATATATGAATTTGGGGTAGAATTGAATTTCCCATGCAGCTCAACGGCTAAAGCCGTTGCAGGTTCTCAGAATTCCAAAAAAGAGGCTGTTTACTAAGTTTTTTTTTATTTTTTAAGTATTATTGCCCTATTTTTTCAAACTTTGAATTTTTAGTTTATATAGTTAGACTTTGAATTTTTGTCTGATATTTTCTGTGCTATCTTTTTAGGATTTTAGGGAGTTACTCACAAAATTTCAGCTCATTTGGATGTTGTTTGAGTATAGTTCCAGTTTTACCCCTAATTGTGCTTGTTTGGAAAATACATGATTTGCTGCATATAGTGCATGACTAGGGGAAATCCGGATAATCTACTACCTTTTGATCCTGAAATAGATAGGACCTTTCATAGATTAGTTAGGCATAGTGAGCATATAGATAGTCTTAGTTTTGATAGTCTTAGTGTAAACAACTCTGAGCATTCTGTTTCAATTTCTGAGCGTTCTGATTCTGAGCATTCTACTGCTGATATTCATTCTGAGAACATGGCCCAACCTCCACCTCGTGAGAGGACACTTAGGGAGATGGCTGCGCCTGATTTCACTTATGAAAGCTTGTGCATTCAATACCCTGATGAGGATGTCCCATATGTTCTCAAGACTGGACTGATACATTTGCTTCCTAAGTTTCATGGCCATGCAGGTGAGGATCCGCATAAACATCTGAAGGAATTTCACATAGTATGTTCAACCATGAAGCCTCCTGATGTCCAAGAAGATCATATCTTTCTGAAGGCTTTTCCTCACTCTCTAGAGGGAGTGGCAAAGGATTGGCTATACTACCTTGCTCCCAGGTCTATCACTGGTTGGAATGACCTCAAGAGGATGTTCTTGGAGAAATTCTTTCCTGCATCCAGAACCACTGCAATCAGAAAAGACATTTCAGGCATCAGGCAACTTAATGGAGAGAGCTTGTATGAGTACTGGGAGAGGTTTAAGAAATTGTGTGCAAGCTGCCCTCACCACCAGATCTCTGAGCAACTGTTGCTCCAGTATTTTTATGAAGGTCTAAATAGCATTGAAAGGAGCATGATTGATGCTGCTAGTGGTGGAGCTCTTGGTGATATGACCCCTGCAGAGGCTAGAAACTTGATTGAGAAGATGACCTCCAACTCCCAACAATTCAGTGCAAGAAATGATGCTATTGTCATTAGGGGAGTCCATGATGTGGCCACGGATTCATCTCCATCTGCTGAAAATAGAAAGCTTGAGGGAAAACTTGATGCCTTGGTCAACCTAGTAACTCGCCTTGCCATAAATCGAAATCTGCATCTCGCACTGTTATCTTTGTTGCAAGAGTCTCGTGGCCTATGCTCTTCTCGTTGATCACCATATAGATCTCTGTCCTTCTCTCGCAGCAACTGGAGTCAATGAGCAACCTGAAGCCTATGCTGCAAACATTTATAATAGACCACCTCAAAGACAAAAACCAAGAATAAAGCAGAATAATTATGATCTTTCAAGCAACAGATACAATCCGGGTTGGAGGAATCATCCAAATCCGAGATGGACAAATCCTCCACAATACCAAAGAACAACAACTCCGCCCCTCCTCCATTCCGTATCGCTGCTGGTCCAAGCAAGCCATATGTTCCCCCTCCAATGCAACAGCAGCAACAAAGACAGCAAGCATTTGAGGCTCCTTCTCAACCCTCCTTAGAGGAGCTAGTGAGGCAGATGACTCTTCAAAATATGCAGTTCCAGCAAGAGACCAGAGCCTCCATTCAGAGTCTGACAAATCAGATGGGGCAGATGGCTACTCAGTTGAACCAAGCACAGTCCCAAAATTCTGATAAATTACCCTCTCAGACTATCCAGAATCCGAAAAATGTGAATGCCATCACTTTGAGGTCAGGCAAGAAAATTGATGCACCTGCACCACCTGCACCTGACCAAGAGGAGGAGCAGCCACTTGGTAGCAGAAAATTCCATGCAGGTGGATCTTCTTCCAGCACTGATTTGCAGCAACCTATCCCCTTTCCATTCCCACCTAGAGCAATTCCAAACAAAAAGATGGAAGAAGTGGATAGGGAGATCCTGGACACCTTCAGGAAAGTGGAGGTAAACATACCTCTGCTTGATGCCATCAAACAAATTCCCAGATATGCAAAATTCCTGAAGGAGCTGTGCACCCACAAGAGGAAGATGAAGGGTAATGAGAGAATCAGCATGGGCAGAAATGTGTCTGCACTCATAGGTAAATTTGTTCCTCATATTCCTGAGAAATGTAAGGACCCAGGTCCATTTTCTGTATACCTTGCATTATTGGGAACAACAAACTTGAAAATGTCATGCTAGATCTAGGAGCATCAATTAATGTTATGCCTCTGTCCATTTTCAAATCTTTATCTCTTGGACCTTTGCAACCTACGGGTGTGGTGATTCAATTGGCAAATAGAAGTGTTGCTCACCCTACAGGTTTCATAGAGGATGTGTTGGTTCGGGTTGGCGAAATTATTTTTCCTGCTGATTTTTATGTTCTTGATATGGAAGAGGGATTCTCCCATGGATCTGTCCCAATTATTTTAGGCAGGCCATTTTTGAAAACAGCCCGAACCAAGATAGATGTTTATGCTGGCACATTGTCTATGGAATTTGGTGATATTGTTGTCCATTTTAACATTCTTGATGCCATGAAACATCCATCTGAGGATCATTCTGTCTTTCGTGCTGAGATACTTGATCAGATTGTTGATGACTATATGCTTGATTCTGATTCTCTTCATGTTAGGAAGCACCCATTTTCATCTGATATGCATACTTGTCATTCCTCATGCATTGAATCTGAATCTGAATCTGAGTTTGAATTTGATCTTGTATCTGATTTTTGTGCTGAGAGTAAATTTGAATTTCAGTCTGGTCTTAATTTGGATTTTATAGAGTCAGAATGCACTAACCATGTTGCAAGAAGTACATATACATCTGACTTACAGGTTGAGGTACAGGCTGTGGAACCCATTCTTTCCCCTTCTCTGGTTCCTTCTAATATACAGCCACCACCCACACCAGAGCTGAAACCATTACCAGAAAACCTCAAGTATGCTTACTTGGAGGATGAGGAGAAATTGCCTGTGATTATTTCTACCTCCCTTGATGCTGTTCAAGAGGAGAAGTTGTTGCAAGTGCTTAGAAAGCATAAGAAAGCCATCGGTTGGACCTTGGCAGACATTCCTAGTATTAGCCCATCCACCTGCATGCATAGGATACTTTTAGAGGATGGAGCCAAACCAGTGAGACAGCCACAGAGGAGACTTAACCCAGTCATTTTAGATGTAGTAAAGAAAGAGGTGACCAAGCTTCTGCAAGCTGGGATCATCTACCCCATTTCTGACAGTCAGTGGGTGAGTCCAGTCCAAGTGGTTCCAAAGAAGACAGGCCTCACTGTTGTAAAGAATGAGAGGGATGAGCTGATTCCCACCAGAGTGCTGAATAGTTGGAGGGTCTGCATTGACTACAGGAGGCTGAATCAGGCAACAAGAAAAGATCACTTCCCACTCCCATTCATTGATCAGATGCTTGAGCGACTGGCAGGTAAATCCCATTATTGCTTTCTTGATGGATTTTCTGGATATTTTCAAATTCACATTGCCCTTGAGGATCAAGAAAAACCACATTCACCTGTCCCTTTGGCACTTTTGCCTATAGGAGGATGCCTTTCGGCCTATGCAACGCCCGGTACCTTCCCAATGATGTATGCTTAGCATTTTCAAGTGACTTTTTAGAGAGTTGCATAGAGGTGTTTATGGATGATTTTCTTGTTTATGGATCCTCTTTTGATGCCTGTTTGGATAGTCTGGATAGAGTTCTTAATAGATGCATTGAAACTAACCTTGTTCTGAATTTTGAAAAATGTCACTTCATGGTTGAACAAGGTATAGTTTTAGGGCATATCATTTCCAGTAAGGGCATAGAGGTAGACCCTGCCAAGATAGCTGTTATTTCACAATTGCCTTACCCCTCTTGCGTGCGAGAGGTTCGTTCTTTTCTTGGCCATGCAGGGTTTTACAGGCGCTTTATCAAAGATTTTAGTAAGGTGGCCCTTCCACTATCCAACTTGCTGCAAAAGGATGTGGACTTTAACTTTGATGACAGGTGCAAGAAGGCTTTTGATTGCCTTAAGCAAGCCCTAACTACCACCCCCATTATTCAGGCACCCGATTTGGACAGCTCCATTTGAGTTGATGTGTGATGCATCTAACTATGCATTGGGGGCTGTCCTTGCTCAGAGGATTGACAAACTTCCCAGGGTGATTTACTATGCTTCCAGGACTTTAGATGCTGCCTAAGCAAACTACACCACCACCGAGAAAGAGCTTCTAGCTATTGTTTTTGCTCTTGATAAATTTAGATCATATTTGCTTGGCACTCGTGTTATTGTCTATACTGACCATGCAGCTCTAAAGTATCTGTTAAAGAAGGCTGAGTCAAAGCCTAGATTGATCAGGTGGATGCTCTGGCTCCAAGAGTTTGATTTGGACATCCGTGACAGGAGTGGAGCTCAGAATTTGGTGGCCTACCATCTCAGCAGGATTGAGAGACCTGAGGAAGCAGATGCTTTGCCTATCTAGGATTGTTTTCCTGATGAAAATTTGTTGACTGTTTCTATTTCTTCCCTCACCCCTTGGTTTGCAAACATTGTTAACTATTTAGTTGCTTCTGTTTTTCCTCCCTTAGCATCTAGAGCTCAAATTGATAAAATTAAGAGTGATGCTAAGCATTATATTTGGGATGACCCCTATCTGTGGAAGTTGTGTAGTGACCAGGTTATCAGGAGATGTATTCCCGACCATGAGATTGACTCGGTCCTGCAGTTCTGTCATTCTTCCGCACCTGGTGGCCATCTTGGTATTCAGAGGACAGCTCGCAAGGTGCTTGATTGTGGATTTTACTGGCCCACCATCTTTAAGGATGCGTGGAGGATTTGTAGCACTTGTGAGCCTTGTCAGAGAGCAGGAGGATCCCTTTCTTGGAGACAGCAGATGCCTCAGGAGCCCATGCCTTTTTCGTGAGGTGTTTGATGTCTGGGGTATTGATTTTATGGGTCCCTTTCCTGTTTCTTTTGGTTTTTCCTATATTCTCCTTGCTGTTGATTATGTTTCAAAGTGGGTGGAAGCTAAAGCCACCATAATTAATGATGCTAGGGTCGTTGTGGATTTTGTTAGGTCTAATCTGTTTTGCAGGTTTGGAGTACCCAGAGCCATTGTTAGTGATCAAGGCACCCATTTTTGTAACAGATCCATGCAGGCTTTGCTCAAGAAATATGGGGTTGTTCATAGGGTTTCTACACCCTACCACCCCCCAAACTAATGGGCAGGCTGAAATTTCAAACAGGGGAGATTAAGAGGATCTTGGAGAAGATTGTGCAGCCGAACAGAAAAGATTGGAGCACCAGGCTGGATGATGCTCTTTGGGCACATAGGACTGCTTACAAAGCACCCATAGGGATGTCTCCTTATCGGGTTGTCTTTGGCAAGGCATGTCATCTTCCTGTAGAGATAGAGCACCGTGCCTATTGGGCTGTGAAGACCTCGCAACTTCTCTATTGATCAGGCTGGAGAGGAAAGAAAGTTGCAACTGAATGAACTTGATGAGATCCGCCTTGAGGCCTATGAGAACTCAAAGTTCTACAAGGAGAAAACCAAGAAGTTCCATGATAGCTTGATAGCTAGGAAGGACTTCGTGGTTGGGAAAAAAAGTGTTGTTGTATAACTCTAGACTCGGTCTCATGGGTGGTAAGCTTAGGTCTAAGTGGATTGGTCCTTTTGTTGTGACTAATGTTTTTCCTTATGGTGCAGTTGAGATCAAAAGTGAATCCACAGATAAAACTTTCAAAGTTAATGGCCACCGGCTGAAGCCATTCCTCACAAATCCTTCTTTGGTGGATGTGGTGGTGGAGGAGGCTTCCTTGCTTGACCCTGCTTCTCCCCCATCATGACTTAGGGAGTCTTCTTTTTTCTCCTTCCTTCTCTACTTTTGTTTCACATGTCCAATTCCATTGGTTGCTTTGTTTTCTTGATCTTATGATTGCACTACATTGAGGACAATGTGTGATTTAAGTGTGGGGGGGAGACTGTTCTTTGTTTAGGATTTTTAAGTTTGTCTGCTTTTATGTTTTGTGTACAACATTGCATGCTTTTCTTTGATTTCTAGGTTTTGTATAGGTTATGGGCACATTCTTCACATTTTATGGATTGAAATCTTTGTTTTTCTGTATATGTCAAGTTAGTTTTGAAGTTGATCCTTGTTTTTTGTGCATGTCAAGCCAGTTCTGAAGTTTGAGAGGTTGAATTGAGTGATAGATTTACCCTTGGTGAGATTTTGAGCCATCAGCATCTATTTTATTCTCGTGTGTTTTGCCCCATTGATTGCTTGCACAATGGCCTTGGCTTGGCTCTTTTTGGTACTTCTTGCACATGCATGTTTGGAGATGATTTAGGCATTCTTGTTCTTATAAGCCTCTAGCCAAATAAGCCTACCTTGAATTAATTCCTTTGATAGCCCATTTGAGCCTATGTTTCCCCTTTCTTTGTTTTGAAGCTCAGTACAAGCCTTAAGTGAAAAACCATGATCACCCTACCCTTAAGGAATTTTGGAGCTTTGGAATTGTTTTGGGAATAAGTGTGGGGGGGTATGTTTCATTGGATGATGTATTTTTGGCCATGCTTAATGTTTGATGATGTATGTTTCAGTAAAAAAAAAAAAAAAAAAAAAAAAAGAGAAAAGAAAAAGAAAAGAAAAGGAAAAGATTGAAGTTGAATAATAGTGGACTTGTTTTTGGACTTGTTTGAGGATTTGGTTGATATTATTGATATTAGAGGTTTTGAGTTTGCTTTTTATGCTTAATTTTGACTTATTCCCCATTGCTCCTCTATTCCCTTGGGTTTTAGTCACTTATCCCATATATTTTCTCACCTTGTCCCTGGCCCCATTACAACCTTAAAAGACCTTTTGATCCTTTTGTGCATGTGTATTGGTTGTTAATTCTAGAGGCTTGCCAAGTCTATGTGGTGTTTGTTTTTCATGGGTGCTTTGAGAGTAAACAGTAGCCTAGACACTTGAGAGATTGAGTGCATATATCTTGTGAGGCTTTATCACTTTTGATTTACCTCTTGGGCAGATTAACTTGCTTGCCATGTTTGAAATGTTTGGATAACTTTCTTGACTGTCTTGACTCTTTAACTCTTGTTGTGTTGGATGTTGCCTATTCCTTTCATTCCTTTGGATTCATTGAAAAGTATGTAAATGTTTTTGTGTTTCTCTCTCTCTTTGATGTCTCTGGATTTGTTCTTTGCTCTGTTTCATGATTTTGCCCAGGGGTGCAAAAGGCTAAGTGTGGGGGAATTTGATGTGTCATTATTTTCTCCTATTTCTTACCCCTTTCTGTCATCATTTTAATTACTGATTAGCCTTAATTGTCAAATTAATTATGTAGTTTTATCATTTGGGCCGTTTTGACTAATTCTGCATTTTAATTTGATTTCAGGAGAATTATAAGCAATTGGGCTTGGATCTAGAATTGGGCTGAACCATTTTGGGCTTGAAGAGAGGAGACTGTTTTAGTTTTATGTGTCGTCCAGTTTTATGTTATTTTATTGCTGTATTTTGTAATTGGGCCGCATCAGATTTTTATGGGCCCAAAATCAGATTAGTAACCTAGGGTTTTGTGTAAGTGACTTTCGAGGGAGACAGAATTTAAGCCCGGCCCGTCACGTAAAAGGGAGCTGTTAGGTTTAGTTCGTTTTTTCACTATTGAGAAAAGGGTTTCACGTCCCCAAAGATGCTCTTGTTCATGTAGAGCAGCGTTTTTGTTCATTCTCCCTCTCTGTTTCCATTTTCGCTCTTCATTGTTGGTTCGTTTTCAGTTTCCATTCCCAGTTTCGTTTTTGTCTTCTATTCTTGTTTTCGTTTCTGTTTTGCATTTTGCTATTTACGTTTCGATTCTTTGTTTAATTTGAATGAAAGGTTAAATTTTCAGTGTTGTTTTCTCTTGAGAACTAACCACTAGCTCTCTTTGAGGTTTTGTTATTAATGTTAATTTCTGATCAGTTTTTCCCCTTCACCAATTATTCTGTGATGGACCTGTGAGAGGAATTAATTGGTGTATGTGTTGCTTAATCACATAATGAAAACCTTGTATTAATTTTCGCTTAGTAAATTAATTCCGGGTTGGACTAAGTGGCTGAATTGATTAGGGATAGATTCTCGTAACCTAGGATAAGAGGTTTGCTTTTGAATCAAGGGGAAACAACACGTTTTAGTTCTGTTATTTTTAATTCAAGTTGCTTGCTGTTTAAATTATTAAAGCAAAGAAACCCCCCCCCATTTGCTACTGTTTCATTGTTGTTTAGTGTTATGAACGTTTGTTTGATCATTGCTCACTGGGAGACGACCTAGGATCACTTCCTAGTACTGCATTTAATTGTTTTTATTTGGTTTGGGTACGGCCTCGATCAAAGACAGACTGATCTTTTTGAGAGAAAAGATTGGGATGGTTTGGGTGAATTAATGTTTTATCACTATCTGCTATTCACTAGTAGAACTAAGGACACATCGTCTGGTGTGATACTGAAGTGATAGAGGGCTAGTCAAAGAACATGAGGACCTAGGGGCACTTCAAGAATTAAAGGGACCAATGATAAGATCCAAGGCCAAGATTCTTCAAGAAGAAATGATCAAGAGACTAAAGGAAGGGTTATTCATCAAAGGCCAAGAAAGAAGAAGCCCAAAGGAGTTAAATTGGAGCACTTGGAAATTTGTTGACATCTCGCTCAGTGCAAGCTTGAGCTCAGCGAAGTTTCGCTTCAATCAAGCAGCTCGCTCAGCGCAAGATTGAGCTTAGCAGAGATTCACTTCGATCAAGCATCTCGCTCAACTTAATGTTGAGCTCAGTGCAATTTGCGCTAAGCTCAAGGTTGAGCTTAGCACAAGGTCTAACACGAGAATTTTCGAAAACCTTGTTTACTTGTGTAAGGGGGTTCTTAATTGTGTAATTAGGCCTTAAAACGTTATGTTTAAGTGGAGATTAGTTACATAACCCTCTTCTAAGGCCTGGCTCTATAAATAGTTGAGGAGAACCTCATTTGTAAGACATATAACTCATTTGTGAATGAAATAAGCTTTGGCTTAGTTTGAGAGCTTAGTCTCTTCTTGGTTCTTGAGTGAAACCAAATTGATTCTTATCAAGGAAGTTTTCCTTGTGGCGAATTCACCTTGGCTTATCATTCCGTGTAGATCGTGGCGTCATTCTAGTTCATCTTCTTCTTCTTTCCGCTTTTCCCTTTTGTTTGAGTTCTTGATTTAGCTTCAATGGAGCTCTTTTGATTTGCTTCCGGACAATCCAAACCAAGCTTGTGTGGCTTGGAACTACATCATGCATGCATCATTAAGTGAGGCATGTGCATGCCACGTGTTTCGCACTCAAAATATGAGCCAGACCATGTGATTTGTTTTAAAAATATTGTTTTGTAACTTAAGCATTCGTTCGATTCTGAGTCATATGAGCCCAAACACAAGCCACAACAGACACACTGTCTGTTGAACCTCTATTGTCTATGTCACCTACACAGACCATAGTAAGCCAAACAGTAGCTACATAGTCTGATGCTCAAGCATAGACTATGCAAGAGCCACCGTCTGAACCCATTGTTTAGACAAAAGATCAACCTATGTTTGCCCCCACTGCACAGATGATCACCCAATAGACTGAACTCACTGTTTAGTCTGAGACATAGTCTGATCCCACAACTCAGACTGTTGTACCAACAACATCCCCACAAACTCCACTAGACACTACCATTCCTTCATACCAATCTCCCTCTTTAGTGACAATCCTTGAGATGTCAGACGCAATGGTTTCCTACCACCACACTGAGTCTGTTATCATCTGGTCTGGGTCAGATGAAGAGATAGTTGCTCTATCTCCTGAAGCGTCTATTGTTCCCTCGTGAGACAACAGACCATTCAATCTGAACGACAACACTCCTCTGTCCAGATTCAAAGAAGACACACCTCCTCCTCCATCTTCCTCAAGCTGCTACACTTGCTGCTAAGAAAGCTGCAGACTTGGCTGAAAAGTCTGCAGAATCCACACCAGCCCAAGAGTGCACTGATCTAGTGTTCACTTAGTCCAGATCAAGCACTCCAATTCTTACTCCCAGACCTGCGACGACTCAAGCTCCATCATCGCTGTCAAAAGATCCTCCTGCAACAAAAGCTCCATCAGAAGCTGGAGAATCCTCAACCAAACAGTCAACCCCACCTTCCAAACCATGACTGTGATGACATTTTCTACTCCATCCTCCACCTTTTTGTTTATGACAAAGGGGGAGAGATTTTTGGATGTATAAAATATTACCAGACAATGCTTGAGATTCTTTTAATAAAATAGTGAATGGTTCACTATTGTTTTTACTCAATTCCTTTACTATTTATTATTATCCGCTTTAATTATTTCATGCCTTAATCTATCATATGCATTGATAATCGCTTTATATACGTAAATATTGGATCATATTTTGTAGTGATTATCCAATGTTCTCAGGATTTTTAGCTTAATTTGAAATCATTTAATATAGATTTGTATAATTTGATAATTCTAACCCTAAGAAGTTATTTTGTGAGAAATATACTCTAATTTATGTGTGCAGGCCTAGATTCAACAGTAAAGGGAGAATACAAGAAGAAGACATATCTCGCTAAGCGACACATCTCGCTCAGTGCTTCACTCGCTACACAAGCTCAACATCAAGCTACACAAGCTAGGCGGTCTATGACGCGCTGAGCACCATATTGCGCTAAGCGAAATTTTCATTCGAACTGAAGACTCGCTTAGCGGGACATCGAGCTTAGCAGACGTTGCTTTCGAACTAAAAATGCGCTTAGTAGAAGATTGCGCTTAGCGGAACACCTGTTCTGAGATGCATTATGTAGTGTCCTGCGCTTAGCGGAAGGTTGAGCTAAGCAAGACTTCGACTATATAAGCTGCACTTGTAATAAATTTGAAGCATTCAGACTTTATAGGATTGAGCTGCTTCTTCCATCCCCTGTTCTTCCCTTCTATTTTTGTAAGTTTCTCATGACAATGAGAGGCTGATCCATTTATGTTGAGGATTTGGAACTAGGTGCTAACATGTAAACGCTTTCCTTCATATTTATTCATTGAGTATTCAGTTTAAAATCCATTACTCTATTTTATCGCTTGTTATATGATTCAGTCCGTTATATATGCATGCTGTGGAGTTTGATTGTCATAGACATATGCTTTTGAACTTGGAACTGAGAATAGGAAAGAGTATATCACTAGACATAGGGTAAACTCCATCCTTTCTCTATTTTTATTATATGTTATCTGATTGGCCTATTATATATGCATGTTGCGGGGTTTGGATGTCATAGACATATGCTTTCGAACTCAGAATTGAGAGTGGATTCTAATAAAATGTATTTCTAGACATAGGATAGATTTCATTAGTTTAGTGAAGATCTCCAAGCTTCACCAAACCACTCAACTGGACTTACCGAGACATCGGGAGTAAGGTTGAGCAGTTTAGGCTTGATTTGATGAGACATCACGTTTTGAGCACTTCTAGATTGAAGTTAATATGAATTATTGCTTTGAATAGAGAATATATTTTGTATGTTTACATGGAAGCAAACCGGTTGAACCAAAGCCTTAACATATCCATCATCATCGTTCCAAATCTACGCATTCCAACTGCTCGATCCTTGTTCTGAATCAAGTTCCTTATCTTGTTATTTATCTTTATAGTGTTTAGTTTATTTTTGCTGTTATTCATGTTCTGCAAAACGAACCAATGTTAAAACCAAACTAGTGTGTAGGAACTGATAATCTTACTAGTAGTCAATACGGACAATTCCCTGTGGATTCGATACTGGGATCTTCCCTTTTAAACTACTTATGCGATATTTGGTACGCTTGCCAAAATAGTCCATCATGCATCTACATGATAGACTCAGGAGGAGTTCATCATGTTAATAACTACGCATACTTAATTATTATGAAATAATTCACACTTTGATACATAAATGTCTATGATTCATTGTCTGTTAAATCAAAATTATAACATGTGTTGTCATCATCAAAAAGGGGGAGATTGTTAGAACCAAGACATTTGATGATGTCTAACCCCTAATACCTTGATAGGTTTTGATGATAACAAATGTGGTAATATTTGATCAACTAATGATTTTAGACTAAGTGATTTTAGGAAATCAAACTAAGAATAGACAATGGTAAATTCTCCCAACTTAAAACCTATGCTCTAACTGTCTGATAACTTATAATGGTTATATCTAGCATTGGAATTGCTTATAAACAGACTAAAATAAGTTCTTAATGGATCATGCAAAGTCTCAAGGCTAGACGATGTCTGATGCAAGGCCAGACAATGTCTAATGCCAAGCCAGACGAGACGATGTTTGATGCAAGGCTAGACGATGTTTGAGGCCAAGCCAGACGATGTCTGAAGTTGAGCCAAACGATGTCTAAGGCTAGAACAGACCATGTCTTTTAATTAAGGATGTGTTTGCCAAGCCAAACAATGTCTGAAGATGAGCCAGACGATGTCTAAGGCTAGAAAAGACCATGTCTTTTAATTAAGAATGTGTTTGTTAAGCCAGACGATGTCTAAGGCTAGAACAGACCATGTCTTTTAATTAAGAATGTGTTTGTTAAGTCAGACGATGTTTATTAAGCCAGACATTGTCTGTGCAGGAATAGAACATAATCTGTCATATGTGCTGAGGAATATGTGCTATATAATTAATTCTATACACAAAGAAAGGCACTGCTGCAACAGAAAGAAAGGGAGACTCTCTTTGACGTTACTTTATTTGATTCCTCGTATTGCTTGTATGTCTCGTATTATGTGAAGTGTGTAGGTACAGCCAAAAGAACCAATCAGCATTGGGATGCACACTTTTAGATAAAAGACAACTATAACAGAGATAGAAACCTACTCCTATCACATCAAACACAGTCAAAGCTACTTCAACACTCTACTATGTGAGACAACGGAAAGAAGTCTTCTCTAACATTCAAATTCATGAAACTCACTTTATAAGGGTGCCTCCATGAAACGAGACAACTAATGAACGAGAATAGAATAAAAAAAATCAATCTAGATAGCGAGAGAAAGCATTCTAAGATAAGGTCTTGAAGACAAGCTGAGAGAAAAAGAATATCCATCCTCTACAAGCTCACATAGATTCAACATTTGTTTATATCCTCTCTTTGAGAGTTATTTGAATCTTATACATATTTGTATAGAAAGCCAGGAGTGGCTTAGTGATAAAAGAATGCTTGGGAAGTATAATCTCAGGGGGAGATTCATACTTGTAACTAGAAGTGGTTTAGAATACTTGTAGCCAGGAGTGGCATAGAGAATACTTGTAGCCAGAAGTGGCAGTGAAGAATATTTGTTTTGTAATCAGTTGATTATAGTGGAACCCTTTAACAGTTGTTAAAGAAGAACTGGACATAGCTCAGTTGAGTGAACTAGTATAAAAACAAGCTCTCATCTGCTGTCTTGTAATTACATATATTTATCTTGCTCACTGTGCTTCTTTGGAAAGACTTTCTTAGCTTTGCCTTGCAAGGATATATTTGCTTATTTAAACTAACATATATCCAAGAAGGCAACTTGTGAACTAATAGTATTTACGAAAAAGTTTTAAACCCACTATTCAAACCCCCCCCCCCCTTCTAGTGTGTTCTTGTGTATTTCAATCAGTTGTCCCCATCTGTTATAGTTTGAACATTTCCTTGTAGATTTTTGTTTCTTGATAGGTTTTTGAAAAGTTTTCTTAGTTTTGTTAAAACCCAAACTAGTTTTGTAAAAAAAAAAAATTGTATTCCAATAAGTTTATCAAGGGTTTTTGTTCTATAAACAAAATTAGCTAGATCTTTTGTCAGTTTCTCAACTTCTTCTTTTAGCACTTTGTTTTCATTTTCAAGTTGAGTTTGATCAAAGGAAATAACTCCTTTGGCTGATTATCTTTTATGCTTAATTTGTTTAGTTGATTTGAAATGAGATTCTTCAAGACAATGATTCCTTTTAAATAAAATCATTTTTAGATCTCAGTTTCTCATTTGCTATTTCAACATCATAAAGTTCCTCTCTTAATTGGCCACATTTCTAAGCTAGAAGATTTGAATCATACAATAAGCTATCAAAAGCATTTTCAAGTTCTTTTTGACTTTTGAAGTCAAGAGTGTTTTTAAAATCTGATAACTGATTATTTTATGAGTTTGCCATAAGACATATGTTTGTTGTCTGATCTTTCTCTGATGAGGATGTCTCTTCATCATACCAAGTTATCATAGCTTTCTTTTTTTCATCCTAATTTGTATGGTCTTTCTTTAAAAGAGGACATTTTGTTTTGTAGTGTCCTAACTTATTGCATTCATAGCATCTAATTTGTTGCTTTGAGTCTCTTGATTGATGCTCCTTTCTAAAGTTAAAGTTCTTTGAACTTTTTCTTCTTCTGAGTAGTCGTTGTACCCTTCTAGATAGAAGAGCTAATTCATCATCATGATCTAATGTTTTTCCTTCACTATCATCAAATTTTATGTCTACTTTAGATTTTAGGGCTCGTGTGGTCTGTCTATCTTTAATCTTTTGAGATGCTTTAAGGGCTATTGTTTTCCGTTTGGATGGATGTATCTCTTCAGCTATTTCTTACTCGCGAAATTTTAGTGATCCAATCAATTCATACATTTCTAGCAGCTTGAGATTTTTTGCCTCCTAGATAGTAGTAACCTTTGATCTCCAGATTTTTGGCAAGCTTTTGAGGATTTTCTTGATATTATGATGTGTGGTGTATTTTTCTCGAAGACTACTCAATTTATGATTGTAGTAAATCTTGTGAACATATCTTCTATGCTTTCATGTTCCTGCATCTGGAACATTCCAAACTTGTAGGTTAGTAAGTTTACTTTAAAATCCTTTACCTGATTTGTTCCTTCATGTGCAATTCTGAGTTTGCTCCATATCTCCTGTGTTGTTTCACATTCAGAAATTCTGTCATATTTTGATCTACTAAGGGTACATGTCAAAAAGAATTTTGCTCTAGAGTTCAAGAGAAATCAGGCTTTTTCTTTAGGAGTCCACTCAATTTTTGGCTTCTTCCCTTCTAGACCTTCTAGTGTTCTTTTCATAGGTTGATAAGGTCCAATCTTTATGATGTCCCATAGGTCTACATCTTGAGATTCTATCTTTCTAGTAATATAAGTCTTTTCCATCAAACCTTGGAGGTCTATTTGTTTATGCTCCTTCTAGGATGAACACAACTGGTGCACTAGCCATTGCTTCTTCCAAGATTTTTCTCCTACATTGTTAGGTGTGCTAAACTTTAAAACTAGGCTTTGATACCAATTGAAGTGAATAAAAAAGGTACAAGAAGGGGGGGAGGGGGAGGGGGGGAGGGGGGGGGGGCGTTGAATTGTTTTGCAAATAAAATTTGTTCTTTTTATAGTCTAATCAAGACGATACAACAATATGTTACAAATTTATAGTTCAGAATGAATTGTTAGAACCAAAACATTTGATGATGTCTGACCCCTAATATCTTGATAAGTTTTAATGATAACAAATGTAATCATATTTGATCAACTGATGATTTCAGACTAAGTGATTTCAGGAAATCAAAGTAAGAACAGACAATGGTAAAATCTCTCAAACTCAAACGTACGCTCTAACTATCTGATAACTTATAATGGTTAAATATAGCACCGAAATTGCTTGTAAACAGACTAAAATAAGCTCTTAATGAATAATGCAAAGTCTATAGACTAGACCATACAAACAGTATCGGACAGACAATGTGAAGTCTTGGAACAGACAACATGAGTCTTGAACCAAACTATGCATATGCACTGGACCAAACCAAGTATGGAACTTGTCAGACAACACATAATTCGGAAGTCAGAGGATGTCTGATGTAAGGCCAGACAATGTTTAATGCAAGGCCAAACGATGTCTGATACTAATCCAGATGATGTCTGAAGCTAAGCCAGATAATGTCTGACGCTAGGCTAGACGATGTTTGATGCTAGGCCAGATGATGTCAAGGTTAGGACAGACCATGTTCTTAATTCTAGATCTTAGCTAGTCAGACTAGACTATGTCTGTTAAGCCAGACGCTGTCTGTGCATGAACAGACCATAGTAAGTCAGACCAGACTATGTCTGATGTTATCTATGTAGGAACAGAATGAAGTCGGTCATATGTGCTGAGGAATACATGCTTTATAATTAATTCTTTACACAAATAAAGGCACTGCTGTAACAGAAAGAAAGGGAGATACTCTTTGACATTACTTTCTTTGATTCCTCGTATTGCTTGCATGTCTTGAATTATGAAAAGTGTGTAGGTATGGCTAAAAGACTAATCAGCATCGAGATGAACGCCTTATGCTAAAAGCTAAGTGTGATAGAGATAGAAACCTGCTCCCCTGTCACATTAAGCACAGTCAAAGCTACTTTAACACTCTACTATGAGACAACGGAAAGAAGTCTTCTCCAACGTTCAAATTCATGAAGCTCAATATATATAAGGATGCTTCCATGCAACAAAAAAAAAAAGAAGGCGAGAACATATATACATCGAAGCTATTTCAAATCAAAAAGAGCAAGCAAAAGCACTCTAAGAAAAAGTCTTGAACACGAGCTGAGAGAAAAATAGAACACCATCTTCTACAAGCTCATAAAGATTCAACATTTGTTATATCCTGTCTTTGAGAGTTATCTGAATCGTATACATAATTGTATAGAAAGCTAGGAGTGGCTTAGTGATAAAAGAATACTTGGGAAGTATAATCTTAGGGGGAGATTCATACTTGTAACCATAAGTGGTTAGAATACTTGTAACCAGTAGTGGCATAAAGAATACTTGTAGCCAGAAGTGGTAGTGAAGAATACTTGTTTTGTAATTAGTTGATTATAGTGGAACCCTTTAATAGTTGTTAAAGGAGAACTAGATGTAGCTCGGTTGAGTGAACCAGTATAAAAACAAGCTCTCATTTGCTGTCTTGTGATTACTATATTCATCTTACTTGCTGTGCTCTTTTGAAAAGGTTTATTAAACTTTGTTTTACAAGGATTTATTTGCTAGTTTGAACTTATATATATCCAAGAAAGAAATTTGTGAACTAATAGTATTTAAGAGAAAATTTTCTAACCCATTATTCAACCCCCCCTTTTAGTGTGTTCTTGTGTATTTCATGAATATGCTTAGTGCTTATGAATTGCTCAAGAACGAAAATTTAAGCTTTTGAACAGTTTTGAGTATTTTCAACTTTCACTTTTTTGTCCAACTGCCTTTCTACCTCATCAATGAATACCTTTAAGACATCCACTGATTGAGATTTTTTATGTAGAAGATACAAATAACAATAATGTGAAAAGTCATCAATGAAGGTGATAAAATACTTTTCAACACCCCAAGATGGAACATCAAAGGGTCCACAAATATTAGTGCATATCAATCCTAGAAGTTCATTACTTCTTGTAGCATAATTTTTTTATATCTGTTTGATTTGTTTTCCTTTAATACAATCCAAACATATATCCCAGTCACCAAAATCCAATTGAGGCAAAATATAATTTTTCATTAGCCTCGTTATCCTTTCCTTGGATATGTGACCTAACCTTTGATGCCACAAAAAAGTAAAACTATCATCATGAACATTTCGCTTACTACCAACAAGACATTCCACATTAAACAATGATTCAATAAACTTTAAATCAAAATTGAAACAATATAAACCATCCTTTAAAGTACCAGATCCATAATAGTACATATCTTTAATTAAAGAAAATGCATTATTTCCAATCTTGAAAGTAAAACCTAATTGATCCAACTTTGCAACAGAAACTAAATTCTTGGCACATCTAGGTACATAGAGACATCCTTCTAAATCTACATGACACCCAGTGTCCAAGATTAATCTATACGTCCCTATGCCCTCTATCCTTGCCTTCATTTTGTTTCCCATGTAGAGAAACTTTTCAATTCCTCTTATGATTTGGATCGAAAGGAATCCCTGCATAATATGTGACACATGAGTAGTTGCTCCAAAATCAAGCCACCAGGTATTATTAGGAACCTCAACAAGATTTGATTTGAAATTTACAGATATATAAAATATACCTTTCTTTTCAAACCATTTCTTTTCGGGTAGTCCTTCTTGAAGTGACCACTCTATTTGCAGAAGTAACACTTCTTTTCTTTGCAGACTCCTTCATCCTTAACCTTCAATTGAGAATTTCCCTTATCCTTCTTACGTGACTTGATTTTACTACTACTAGCTCCATCATGAGTCATGAGATGGATTGAGTTGTCCTTCATTTTCTTTAATCTCCCTTCCTCTTGAATTAACATGGCCTTTATTTCTTGAAAATTCCATTTTTCCTTAAGAGTGTTATAGTTCACTAGAAATTGGCCAAATTCAGTAGGAAGAGAGTTCAAAATGAACTGTACTAAGAAGGTCTCACTCACTTCCATTCCCATTGAATTCAACTTTGCTGGCAGATTTGCCATTTCAGTCACATGATCATGAATTGGTTGAAACCAATCAAACCTTTTATTTGTTAGGTCACTTGATAGGTTCCCCACAATTGACTTGTTACCAATGTCTGATTGTGAGTACTCCTTAACCAATTTCATGAACTCCCTTGCATTGTTTATTTTAGGCATAGATGGCTTCACATTTGCAACCATAGACATTTTCATCAAGTTCAAACACAATTTGTTAGACCGCTCCCAAGCCTCATATAGAGACTTGTCATGATTGGGAGGCTTTCATCCATTATTAATGCTAAGTCTTGTTAGTTTCAGCCGGGTAATCAATCAAGAGGAGGGGGGGGGGGGGGGGGGGGGTGAATTGATTTAACGTAAAGTGACAGATTATTTTCCTCAAAAAGATTTTTCACCACTGCTCTTGAGGTTTTAATAAAAGCATTTTCAGAGAATGTTATATTGATTGAATAAACCAAAAAAATAACCTCAACATAAGATAGAAATGATTTAGAACAAATTATCTTGATAAAGATCAAATGCTAAATTGAAAAGATCAAGGGATAGAGAGATAGAGCCTGTTGATTTATACTGGGTCGATCAACCACCGATTTACATCCAGTTCTCCCTTTCACCAAGGGGTTCCACTATGAATTTGATTACATACACCATGCACACACAATTCACAGCAAATCCTGATTTCACAACTTGAAGCAGGAACCTAGAAAATTGAATGTGGAAACACCATTCACCATCCAATTTCTAAACTCTAAAACAACACAATTCTAGAAACAAAATTAGAAATACTATCTAATTTCAACACAACATTTAGGAACGAAATTCCTACAATGCTAATCAAACAAGATCAATGAGATAGATTAAAGAACGAAAACACCTTGATGTGCTGATATAGCAAATATGAGATCAGATCAAGAAACTCCAATATGAGTAGATTTAGCAGTCAAGAACTAATGTTGAATCACCTCAGTTCATGAAGGAACAAGAGAGGGATATTGTTGTATATGCTTAGAGGTTCAATCTCAAATGGGTATAGTAGTAAAAGCAATATTGAGTTTTCTGAAACTCAAGAGATTAGAGAATGTGCAGAAGAAAGAGGAGAGTGATCAAAGCAACATCAAATCTGAAAATCAAATCAAAGATTTGGATTTTGACAATTAAAGGAATGAAAAGATATTGTGACTGTTGTTTTTTTGTTTTTCTGCACAGAATGATATGGGTTCAAATATATGGCATGGGTCAAAAAGATTTGGAGTTAGTTAGACAAAGAATGAGTCTTAGAGATCTTTAAAAATGACTGTTATACCAAATATAATCGATTACAACAAGGTGTAATTGATTATCCTGTGTATCAGAATATGATTTACACTTGCTGTCAGCTGTTGTAATCAATTGCAGTAGACTTATAATCAATTGCAAATAAGACAGAGCCAATTTTGAATATCAGAGATCATCTGGTAATCAATTGCCACAAGATGTTAATCGATAGTAAATGAAATAGAGCAATTTTTGAATCTCAGAGATTGTCTTGTAATCAATTGCAGCTCAATGGTAATCGATTGCAATAGATACAGGGCAATATTTGAACTCTGAAACTAACATTGTAATCGATTGCAATGGTCGGTAATCGATTAACCCGATACTAGAGATGGTTTCAAAACTGATTAGGCCATCTGGTAATCGATTCCTACAACTTATAATCAATTACAATCACTCAGAATTAGTTCCTAAGAAGTAAATCATCTAGTGATGCTAAAGATAATAGAAAACAGGGCAAATCAAAACAACAAGCAAGAATGATATGGCTTAGTCTATAACAAACAATACAATGCCATCATCCATACATGTTATGGCATAAAAGAAAAATACTAGACTAAGAGAACAGAGAAGACTTAAGGTATGCAGATACCAAAAATCTAAATGAAGAGGCGAGGCGTCAATCTTCAAGTCTAAATCCATTACACCCAGTTGAAACTAGATCATTTCGAACTAATCAGCATAGTTCAGCCCATTGAACTTGATCATTAAGTTTCCCAAACCAAATGTATTAGCCATGGATGATACATTCAAACAAACTCACACATCAATGCTTTGAGTATATTTAATGGATTCAGACTATATAGACTTTAATCATGAATCTAGTTCACCTTTAGGTGATAAATAAACACATTTCCATATCAATAATGATGCCAAACAAATATACTTTAATGGGCAATGAACCATGCTATTCTTGACATACATGATATCTTTGGATATACACATACTCAACAAGCATGAAAACAAATCCTTAATATCATTAATTATAAGCAATGGTTCACCTTTGGGTAATCCATATGTGCCTTATAATTAAAAATTCCATTAAGCCCAAACATAAATTTTTATGGCATCATTATACCAATCAATTATCTATTTTGGAAATACAAAACTTAATAGATTTGATCACTTTGGTGATTAACAAATCCTTCTTTAATATGTAATTCCAAAATACATATTACGAGAACCATTACGTTTTCACTTTTCACATACACATATTACAAAACCAATCCAAACTTATAAAGGCAATACAACGAAAAAGCCAAGTAATGTCAATATGTATCGAGGTTCCATGAAAAGTTACTTTGCAACGAAAATAAATCAAAGTATTGTTTTAATGGAGAAAAATGATATCCGTAACCTGGCTCTGATATCAATTGTTAGCATAATTTTACTCTCATGTGTAATTTCTTAAGAGTCATCATATAAGAAATCACACAATAGGATCTTGGATATTATTATTTCTCACTTCAATCATACTCTCTTAATTCTTTAAGAGAGTCTAGAAGACTTACCCGGATCCATAATGTCTACAGAAATATCTACAAGAGTTTCTCCCTTCTCTAACTTACTTTACTTGATCTCTTTGATGGTATAGTAATCTCTTTGATCACATTTGGCTTTTCTCTCCACAGTTTCCTTATGTGAGAGACTTTTCAGAAGTTTAGAAGAAGTTGAGAAAAGATGCAGAAGAAGTGTATGAAGAAGAGAAGGAAGTCCTCCTTTTATATTGTTGAGACAACAAGTAACTTCCGTAACTTCCATAACTTCCAACTTCCATAATTTTCTTTAATTCCAAAATTAACCGTTAATGAAGTGAGAAGAGAGGGACTTATTTTAATAACTTAAAAATAATTCCGAAATGACTTTAACATAATTTCAAGTCTAACAACCATCACATTAGACTTCTTTTCATTAAAGTCATTCCATAATTACATGAGCCATTATTAGATTAAATAATCTAACATTTTTGGCTTCTTCTCTTCTAGACCTTCTAGTGTTTTTTTCATAGGTTGATAGGGTCCAATCTTTATGATGTACCATAGGTCTACATCTTGAGATTTCCTGAATAGTTTCATCCTATCTTTCTAGTAATATAAGTCTTTTCCATCAAACCTTGGAGGACTATTTTCTAAGACGAACATAGCTGGTGCACCAGCCATCACTTCTTCCAAGATCTTTCTCCTACACTATTAGGTGTGCTTAGCTCTAAAACTAGGCTCTGATACCAATTGAAGTGAATAAAAGGGTACAAGAAAGGGGAAGGGGGGGGGGAGTTGAATTGTTTTGCAAATAAAATTTGTTCTTTTTATAGTCTAATCAAGATGATACAATAAACGAGACAAAGAATTTATGCTAATTCACCCTTAACCTTAGGCTACGTCTAGTCCCCACTTATCTAAGTGAGTGTTGCACTAAATCAACCAACAATCTCTGCTAAAACAACATACAACTATTGAATAATTGGCAAATGTACCAATTGTCACACTAGTATCGAATCCATAGGGATTTGTTCATATTGGCTACTAGTAAAATTATCAATTACTAAACACTAGTTTGGTTTAAAAGATGGTTTGTTGTGTAAAACATAAATGACAAAAGTAAAGTAAGTTGAACACTACAAAATTGGCAAGTAATGGTGAGTAATAAAACAAGAAACTTGATTCAAACCAAATATAAAACGATTGGGGTGTGTGAGTGTGAAATAATGATAATGGATATGTTGAGGGTTGGGTTCAACTAGGTATGCTTTCCATGTAACTACAACAATATATTCTCCATTCAAGTAAATATTTCAGATTATCCTTGACCTAGGAGTGCTCAAAACGTGATGTCTCATTAAATCAAGCCTAAACCACTCAACCTCACTTCTAATGTCTTGGTAAGATCAATTAAGTGATTTGATGAAGCTCGGAGGTCTTTACAAGGCTAATGGAGTCTAACTTATGTCTAATGAACACTTCATTAAAACCCATTCTCAGTTCCAAGTTCAAAAGAATATGCTATGACATTCAAACTTTTCGACATGCATATACAACAGGCCAAACCATATAACAAACGATAAAAATAGAGAAAGGATTTTACGAGACTAATGGAGTCTACCCTATGTCTAGTGATACACTCCATTAGATCCCAAACTCGATTCCAACTTTGAAAGCATATGTCTATGACAGTCAAACCCCATAACATGCATATATAATTGGCCAAATCATATAACAGAAGATAAAAATGGAGAAATGGATTTTAAACTGAATATTTCATTGAATAAATATGAAGAAAGAGTTTTACATGTTAGCAACCTAGTTCCCAAACCCTCAACACAAAAGAACTAGCCTCTCATGAACATGAAAGGCAAAGCAAATGAGTTACAATGGAGGGAGAAGAGAAAATGGAGGAAGAGTAGTGCCCTAATGAAGGAATCGCAAAACCCCGTTATTCTATCCTGTTAATGTATTTCTGTCTCCTTTTTTAGAAATTATGGAGTGGAGGCTTTTATAGTAAATGAGGACTCACTCAATGCTAATGCACGCTAAGCTCACCATCACGATGCTTTAGATCTTCACTTCAGTAATGGGGCTTCTCGCAAAGCGCATAGAAGTGCTAAGCGAATTCTTCAAGTCAGCGGAATGAATTCGCTTAGCGGGATCTCGTGCTAAGAGAAGTCTTCAAGGATGAGGTGTGCTCAGCGCCAACTCATGCTTAGCATCTTCATAAAGTTCCAGACAGAGCTTTTCTTCCTATCTTCCTTTAATGATGAACATAGGCCTGCAAAACATGAGTTTGGGTGTATTTTCTACAAAATAGCTTCCTTTAGTTAGAATTAACAAAACTACTAAAATGTATACTAAATGAGTCCAAACTAAGCTAAAATCCTAAGGGTATTAGCCCTTCTTATTGCATGCATGACATCCACCTAGAGAAGGATTTCACACCGGTTGCTCAACCTTAAAGGCAACTCAATCCCATCATGAAAGAAAAGTTGAGGAAGGAGGTGCTGAAACTCTTAGAAGCTAGAACGATTTACCCTATTGATGACAGTGCATGGGTGAGCCCAGTCCAGGTGGTTCCAAAGAAGGGAGGCATGATTGTTGTGAAGAATGACAAGAATTAGCTTGTCCCCACAAGAATCATCACTAGTTGGCGGATGTGCATTGATTATTGGAGGCTCAATCAAGCTACACAGAAGGACCACTTCACACTTCTTTCATGGACAAGATGTTCAAGAGGCTTGCTAGACAAGCTTATTATTGCTTCCCGAATGGGTATTATGGGTATAACCAAATTGCAGTTAACTCGGCTAATCAAGAGAAGATATCATTCACTTGTCCCTTTGGAATCTATGCTTATAGGAGGATGTTGTTTGGCTTGTGTAATGCACCTGCCACATTCTAGAGGTGCATGTTAGCCATATTTCTTGATTTGGTGGAGAAGTGCATCAAGGTGTTCATGGATGACTTCTCTATTTTTGGAAGTTCTTATGATACAATTTGGCTAACCTGGAGATTGTGTTGAAGAGGTGTATTGAATCCAATCTTGTTATGAATTAGGAGAAGTTCTACTTCATGGTCCAAGAAGGCATAGTTCTTAGGCATAAGATTTATGCTCATGGCATAGAGGTGGACAAAGCAAAGATAAACATTATTGAAAAACTACCTCCTCCCACCAATGCAAAAGGTATTCGAAGCTTCTTGGGGCATGTTGGATTCTATAGGAGATTCATCAAGTATTTCTCTAAAATAGCTAAGCCCTCAACAATTTGTTGATTAAAGATTCCTCATTCGCATTTGATGAAGAGTGCCTTAAAGCATTCAATACTGTGAAGGAAAGGTTGTTCTCTACTCCCATTATTGTAGCTCCTAATTGGTAGCAAGAGTTTGAGCTCATGTGTGATGTGAGTGACTATGTAGTTGGTGCAGTGTTGGGGCAAAGGAGAAATAAGGTGTTCCATGCCATATTCTATGGCAACAAGGTATTAAGTGGTGCTCAACTCAATTATGCCACCACCGAGAAATGCTTGCCATTGTTTATGCCTTGGAGAAGTTCCGATCATAATTGATTGGTACCAAGGTAATTATCTACACTGACCACTATGCCATCAAATACCTCCTCGCTAAGGCTGACTCTAAGCATAGGTTGATAAGATGGATCCTCTTATTTCAAGAATTTGTAATTGAGATTAGAGATAAAAAAGGGGGGGGGAACGAGAATGTAGTCGCTGACCATGTCTCAAGATTAGTGAATAAAGATGTGACAATAAAGGATAAAGAGATTAGGGACGAATTCCCTAATGAAGTCCTATTCTTGATAGAAGAGAAAGCATGGTTTGCTAAAATGGCTAATTTTAAAGCAAAGGGTGGCATGCTAGGTGATATGAATTGACATCAAAAGAAGAAGTTTTTCAGTAAGGCCAAACACTATGTGTGGGATGACCCGCACCTGTTTCGAGTTGGTACTAATAATCTACTCTAGAGGCGTGTAATGCAACCAGAGGTGAATGGCATTATGTGGAAATGCCACAACTCTCCTTGTGGTGGTCATTTTAATGGGGAAAGAACTGCTGCAAAAGTTCTCCAGTCAAGCTTTTACTGGCCCACTTTGTTCAAGGATACACATCTTCATGCCAAGAGTTGTGACAAATGTCAGAGAATGGGAAATATCTCTAAAAGACATGAGATGCCATTGCATAACATAATTGAAGTGGAGGTATTTAATTGTTGGGGAATTGACTTCATTAGTCCCCTCCCTTCTTCTTTTTTTAATTAGTATATTCTTGTTGTAATGAATTATGTATCCAAATGGGTGGAAGCAGTGGCTATAGAGAAAGAGGATGACAAAATCGTGGTCAAGTTCTCGAAAAAGAACATCTTCTCAAGGTTTGGAATTCCACAAGTGCTAATAAGTGATGGAGTAGCCACTTTATCAATGCTCAACTGAAAAAAGTGCTTGAGCACTATAATGTGAAGCATAAGGTGGCATCCCCATACCATCCACAAAAAAATGGTCAAACGAAGGTTGCTAACCATGAGATCAAAAGAATTCTAGAGAAAACAATGGCTTGCTCTAGGAAGGATTGGTCTACCAAATTAGACGATGCATTGTGGGCCAACAGAATAATAGCTTTCAAGACCCACATTGGACTCTCACCTTATCATATGGTATATGGCAAAGCTTGTCATTTACCAGTGGAGATGGAGCACAAAGCGCATTGGACACTTAAGTTTCTAAATTTTGACCCTTCTTCATCCGGAGGCAAGTGAAAATAATAATTGTACGAGTTAGAGGAGATGAGGCTTAATGCATACAAATCCTCTAGGATTTACAAGCAAAAGGCTAAAGCTTGGCATGACAGGAAAATAATGAAGCATGAATTCAAGCTGGGACAATAGGTACTTTTGTATAACTCACGGCTGAAATTATTTGCAAGAAAACTAAAATCTAGGTGGAGTGGACCCTTCACAATCAAAAAGGTTTGACCTTACGAAGTTGTAATGGTGGAAGATTCAGCTTCTCAGAGAAATTGGGTTTTGAATGTCCAAAGAGTCAAACACTACCTAGGGGGTGAAATTGAACACCTCACCATAATGATTCACCTCAGTGATCCTTAGCATCACTCACTCGTCAAGCTAGTGACATTAAAAGAGTACTTATTGGGAGGCAACCCAATTCAATTTTCCTTTTCTTCTTCTTTCATTTTATTTACATCTTTTTGTTCTACTTTACGTTTTTTAAGTTTTTCTTTTATGATGTTTTAGGTTTCTATGTACAGAATGAAGATTCATGAAGAGAAACAAAAAAACAAATTTGCACAACTATGCATCTAGACTTCACGCTTGTGCACGCTCTTTAACTTGTTGCATAGTTGTGCATCCCTATTGGACCCTATGCATTCTCCTAAAAAGCCCAAACCCTAATTCTCCTAAACCTCTCATTGCTTAGCCGTCACACCCATCTTCTTCCCTTTCCTCCTCCAAAACACCATCACCTTCATAGCAAAACACAAGAGCACCACTACAATGCCACCTCCTTAAATCATCATTGAAATACACAAGAACATACTATAAGGGGGGGTTGAATAGTGTATTCAAAACCTTTTTCGTAAATACTATTAGTTCACAAGTTGCCTTCTTGGATATATGTAAGTTTAAATCAACAAATATATCCTTGCAAAGCAAAGCTTTGAAAGCCTTTTCAAAAGAGCACAATAGGCAAGATAAATATATGTAATCACAAGACAACAAATAAGAGCTTGTTTTTGTACTGGTTCACTCAACCTGAGCTATGTCCAATTCTCCTTTAACAACTATTAAAGGGTTCCACTATAATCAATTGATTACAAAACAAGTATTCTTCATTGCCACTTCTGGCTACAAGTATTCTCTGTGCCACTACTGGCTACAAGTATTCTAAACCACTTCTGGTTATAAGTATGAATCTCCCCCTTGAGATTATACTTCCCAAGTATTCTTTTATCATTAAGTCACTCCTAGCTTTCTATACAAATATGTATAAGATTCAGATAACTCTCAAAGAAAGGATATGAACAAGTGTTGAATCTCTGTGAGCTTGTAGAGGATGGGTATTCTCTTTTCTCTCAACTCGTGTTTCTCACTAGGTTTTCATTTCTTAGAGTGTTTTGCTTGTTGTACAGTTTGCTTTGAATGAATTCGTTTCAGTTCATTAGCATTTCATCATCTCATCATCTTCTTCTCATTGCATGGAAGCATCTTTATATAGTGAGCTTCATGGATTTGAACATTAGAGAAGATAGGTTTCCATTGTCTTACAGAAGAGTGTTGAAGTTGCTTTGACTGTGCTTGATGTGACTGGAGTAGGTTTCTATCTCTATCACAGTTGGCTTTTAGCTTAAGGTGTGCATCTCAATGCTAATTAGTCTTTTGGCTGTACCTACACACTTCACACAATTCGAGACATGCAAGCTATACGAGGAATAGAAGAAAGTAAGTTCAGAGAGTATCTCCCTTTCTTTCTGTAACAACAGTGCCTTTATTTGTGTAAAGAATTAATTATAAAGTACATATGACAGATCAAGTTCTGTTCTTGCACAGATAACATCTGGCTTAACAGACTTAGTCTGGTCTGACTAAGCATGGTTTGTTCCTGCATATACAGCATCTAGCTTAACAAACATAGTCTGATCGGACTAAGTATGGTCTGGAATGAAAGACATGGTCTGACCTAACTTCAGACATCGTCTGGCTCAACTTCAAACATCATCTGGCTCAGCTTCAACATCGTTTGGCCTGACTTAATCATTGTCTTTCTTGACTATGTGTTGTCTGATTATGTTCCATACATGGTCTGGTCCAGTACATATGCATAGTCTGGTCCTAGACTTGTGTTGTCTGTCCTAAGACTTCACATAGTTTGTCCGAGAATGTTGTATGGTCTGGTCTTAGACTTTGCATGAGTCTTTCCAAGACTTAGCATGGTCTGTTCCAAAGCTTATTTTAGTTTGATTATAACACTTGATTATTTGTTACAAATTATCAAACATTTAAGACATAAGTGAGAGTTTGAGTGATTATACCATTGTGTGTTCTCACTTTGATTTCCTGAAATCACTTAGTTTGAAATCATTAGTTGATCAAATATTATCACATTTGTTATCATCAAAACTTATCAAAGTATTAGGGGTCAGACATCATCAAATGTCTTGGTTCTAACAGAAGAGAGCAAGGAAAGAGAAGAAGAGAAGAAGAGAAGAAGAGAAGAAGAGAGCGAGTGAGTAGGGTAAGAGAAGTCATGTGGTGTATGATGCCTTATATGGGCAAGGTAGATGTTATTGTATCGTTTATCAAAGAAAAGCATGCGACAAGAAGGAAGCTATCAAAATATGTGGTAAAACAAAAACAAGTCAAACATGAATTTTCCTTCTGAGGCAAAAAGCAAAATATGCGATTCCATTAGCTTGCCTAACTAAACAAGGAAAGAAGAAGAAAAACATCATTTTTATTTGATAAACGTGAATGTTCCCCAATGGTTGGCAAAACTATCAAATTGGGTGATTTCTTAAAAGAAATTATCCAAATGACAAAATCTTAAAACATATTACCATAGTGGGTTGCACGGATCTACCAAGCGCTTCATAAGAGCGCCTCCTATCTCACATATGCTGATGTGGCACCCATGTGGGAGGCGCTTCATGGATTAGCGCCTCCTGTAGGGGAATCTTTTCTCTTATTAGTGCGTTGGCAAGTGGGTTGGGAGGAGTTGATTGACCAAGTGCCTCCTGTCTCCGTAATAATATCCTGCCTACTACACCCCCTTCCCTTTTGCTACTTTTCATTTTCCCATTTTTCTTTGTTCTCACTTCTAGTCCCCTATCCCCCCATTTTTCATTTTTTAAGATTCAATCATTTTGTTATCCCCTTATCGTTGAGTCTGGGTCCCATTTTGTTTGTTATTTTGTGAAGGAGTTAAGGTCTAGTTTAGTCAAGCGTCTCAACTATGTTATATTTTTTTTTTCACTTTTGAGGCACAACTTAAGTGGCCATTGTTGTATATTTTTGTTTGTGTTGTATTTACTAATTTCATTGGATTTATATATATATATAGGGGGCGACTCGTATGAGAACTGCGTTTTTATGTGAGAATGAGAACAGACATTCTCATCCGTTGGATTAAATTAGACAGTAAGGATTAACATAGTCTTTTAAAAATTAACATGCACCTACTTCATTTGATCACTCTACATCCAAAATTAAAAATAAAAAATAAAAACCTTCTCCTTCCCCTCTTTACTACACCCAAAATTAAAAAAAAAAAAAAAAACACTATTTCATTCTCCCTCTCATAAACCTATTCATAAACCCCACATCCTAAATCCTAAACCCTACACTCTAAACCCTACGCCCTAAACCTTAAACAAACACAAACACAAACACTATTTCACCTCTTGTGACAAGGGTGTTTCCTCAATGCAAGAAAATTTTCTCCTTTCATCTTCATTTTTGTAAGTATGATGATTATTATTTTCTTCTTGTTATGCTTCGATTAACATGTAATTACATTTATGGTTTAATTTCTCATTTTTTCAATTCTTTATTTTTTAGGAATATGAACATGGAGACAATTCCTGCATCAGAAGAATTAAATGATTTTGCAGACACAACAATATGGATTCCAAAGTGTGACAAAGAACTCAAACCTATCATTGGAAAGGTATTTGATACCTTGATGGAAAGAGAAAACTTCTATAGAAGCTACGTAGGTGCGATTGGTTTTAGTGTACGCAAGTCAATAGTAAAAAGGGACAACAATGGAGAAATATTGCTTAAATACTTTGTCTGCGCAAAACAAGGCTTCAAAGCAAACACCACATTGGTCATGGAGGAGTTGCTAGTTGATGAGGAAAAATTGCCCAAAACAAGGCGGAGAAAATAACAAAGGAAGGGTGTGATGCAAGAATTATTTTCAAGAGAACAGTTGGAGGCAAATATACAATTTTTCGATTCCAGGAAGGCCATGTACATGTGTTATCCACACCTAGAAAAAGACAATTTTTAAGATCTGAAAGAAGGGTAACTAATGCTCATAAGAAATTGCTACTCTCTTGTAGTAGAGCCAATGTAGGGCCTTCAAAAGTTTGAGTTATTGAAAGAACAAATTGGGAGCTATGACAATGTAGGCTGCACAAAGAAAGATCTCCAAAATTATTCCAGAGACCTGAAACACTTTATGAAAGACTCTGATGCTCATATGTTTCTTGATAATTTTTGTAGAAAACATGAGATGAATCATTCATTTTACTATGACTACCAGGTTGATGACGAAGGTAGGTTAAAATATGTGTGTTGGGCAGACGGTTTGTGCCGAAAAAATTATTCTTTGTTTAGAGATGTAATTTCATTTGATACCACATACAATACAAACAAGTATTGTATGATTTTTGCTCCATTCACTGGAGTAAATCATCATCGACAAAGTATAACTTTTGGGGCTGCCTTCTTAGTTGATGAAAAAGTTGAATCATTTCAATGGTTGTTTGAAACATTTTTGAAATCCATGGAAGATCGTCAACCTTTTGTAATCATAACAGATCAAGACCCAGCTATGAAGATTGCAATAGAAAGGGTTTTCACAAGTTCTTCTCATAGATTTTGCATGTGGCATATTCTTAAGAAACTCTCTGAGAAGGTAGGTGTTTCCTTGAATGCAAATACTAATTTTAATAACTGATTTAAATCATGTGTTTGGAATTCAGAGTGTCCCAAAGAATTTGAATTGAATTGGAAAACTATTATCAATGATTTTAGTTTAGAAGAAAATGGTTGCCTTTCGCAGATGTATGATATGAGAAACATGTGGATACCCATATTTCAAAGATATATTTATGGCTGGAATTTTGAGAACAACGTCAAGATTTGAGAGTGAAAATTCATTCTTTGGTAATTACTTAAATAAGAATCTTAGTTTGGTAGAATTCTAGATGATATTTGATTTTGTAATAGAAGCACAAAGGCACAAGGAATTATTAATAGATAATGATATAGTGAATTCTATGCCTAAATTGAAGTCACACATGAATATAGAGAAACATGGTAGAGAAGTTTACACTCATGAAAATTTTTACATTTTTCAAGATGAGTTATGGGAAGCATGTATGGAATGTGGGGTTGACAGAACAAAAGAGGTTGATGGAGATTCATTAGTTTTCTTGGTAAATGGAGGCAAGGCTAGTAAAGTCAGGGAGGTTGTTTATAATTCTTCCAGTCACATTGCACGTTGTTCTTGTAAAATGTTTGAATCTGAAGGCATGCCATGTCGACATATCCTTTTTGTATTAAAGGGTAAAGGATTAAATGAAATTCCAAGGTATTATATTGTAATAGATGGACCAAATTGGCGATTAATACTCCTATTTTTTTATCATGATGACAATGTATTGAAGTCATGTTCCAAAATGGAAACTGAAAGCAAGTTAATTTTTGATGCATGGGCACAATTGTATAAATGCATGCATATGGCAAGTACATCTAAAGAGAAACTACTCCTATTAATAAATGAAGCTTCAAGTATTGAATCAAAATTGTGTAAGATGGAAGCTGAAGATGAATCCAGCAAGTTAGAAGAATTGGAGTCTTTTGTTGGCTCCAATGTACCGAAAGAAGTTGATATTCTTCCTCCTCAACCTTCAACTACCAAAGGAAGTGGAAAACGAATCAAGGGAGGAGAGGAAAAGGCAATGGAACAACAACAAAAGAGAACAAGACTTTGTAAGTCTTGTAAGCAATATGCAAATCATGATAGTTGTAACTATCCAACAAAACCTTCTTCCTAATTTTTGGTAAGAAACTATATAGCTAAATCATGTTTCTTTCATTTTTTTTGTTAAATCACGCTTCTCACATTTCTACTTAACAATGTTTTGCAGGTTTGTCATTTGCTAAAAAATATGATGTGAGAATTTTATGCATGCATAAGTATTATCGAAAGGTTGAAAACTTGAAGACCTTGTAAATGATGCTTTGGACAATTTTGTTAGTAGTTTTTAATTGTATTTTGGTTGATGGTGACTATTATTTTTCCCATTTGAATTATAATTGCATCCAAAGGTTAGCTTGAAAAGGCAGATTTTATTTTGTTGTGGATGTAGTTGTTTGGTTTGTATCATGCTTCCACCTTGTTGACAACTATCTATATTCTCTTTAAAAAAAACTAATTTTACTTTCTAGCCTTCTTGACATCACAATTCACAAGTAGACAATTAATAAATCAATATTTTAGGGAGCATTTGAAACAACTTATATATAGCTTACAAAAATAACTTATGATTCATATAATATTTTTTAGCTTATTTCAATGACATCAAAGTTTATTGTATTAAGGGATTTTATTTCAATGACATTAGAGTCCATGTAATACAAATACACTTATGATGAGTGTGAGAATTAGAGTGAATATGTACATGATGTCATATGGGCTTGCCTTATATCATAATTTTTTATGCTAGGATGGTGTCTTCCTTGTGAATGCATGAGGAATACACTCATAGAGGTGGTGTCTCTTCAGGCTATGTTCTAGTGTTTTACACCTGAATAGGTTCTCATATAGTGTTGGGAACATTCTCTATTGTGTTGACTTTCTTATATTTTGAGTCCTCTCTGACCCGATTCCCATATATTCATTTGAAATAATAAACCAAATTAGAACAGATAAAACCATGCAAGCATATTATAGGCTCTCATAATAGAAGTTTCTCTTTAAATTAAGGGTTTTATGAAGGTTTGGAGATCTAGTATGAAAGTAACAGAATGAATGCGACGTCTATCTTTCTTTGTTGGATATAAAACAAAAAAATTCATTCATTCTAGTTGCAAACAGGACAAAAGCATGGGAGATAAACACTAGGACTTGCTTTTTTCTGCATAAGCTTATGTTGATAAACTATAGCATAATGCTTTCAACAAATTAAAAAATTTATAAAGAATTGAAAAATGAGAAATTAAACCATAAATGTAATTATATGTTAACCAAAGCATATTCGTAAGTAGAAGAAAGAAGAAAATAATAATCATCATACATATAAAAACGAAGATGAAAGGAGAAAATTTTCTTGTATTGAAGAAACACCCTTGTCATGAGAGGTGAAACAGTGTTTGTGTTTGTATTTGTTCAAGATTTAGGGCGTAGGGTTTAGAGTGTAAGGTTTAGGACTTAGGATGTAGGGTTTATGAACAGGTTTATAAGAGGGAGAATGAAATAGTGTTTTTTTTTATATTAATTTTGGGTTTAGTAAAGAGGGGAAGGAGAAGGTTTTTATTTTTTTTAATTTTGGATGCAGAGTGATCAAATGAAGTAGGTGCATGTTAATTTTTAAAAGACTGCATTAATCCTTACCGTCTAATTTAATCCAACGGATAAGAATGTATGTTCTCATTCTCACATAAAACGTAGTTCTCATACGAGTCGCCCCTTATTTATATATATATATCATTTTTTTAGCAAAAGAGACAAGGATTTTGGACAAACATCAAATACTAGAAAAGTAGTGCACGTCTAAGGTTTGTATTTTATTATCTGACTTGTTTTTTTTGTTGAATTTTATTTATTAAGTGCCTCATTTTTTTTTATAAATATATAAATTTAGGGAGCTTTGTGCCCCATTGGAGATGCTCTAGGAGGGTTCAAACCCATCTTGTGTGCACGCTCCCAATGTTCTAATCTGGTTAATACAAGGCAAGGTCCATACATCATATTCATGTCAAACATTTGCAAATTCCACTCTTCCAGACTATAATCATCTTTTGTAGAGACAAAATTGAAAACAAATAATATAAAATGAAACTATAATAATATTGCATTTGATTGTTCGATGTTTCAACCCAACTAGCATTGGAATCCATGCATTTGATTTTACAAGAAATGACTATCACCATGACACTAAAGAAAACTCAGCTACACAAATATCATAAAAATAATAAAACAATTGTGACATCAAAGTACCAACATAACATTTTATGTATGATGCACGGTGAAAGTAAAAATAACAAAACTAGACAATTTTAGAACATTGGTCTCCATAAAGATCTATCTTCTATATGGCTACAACAGCCATGTTGATCTCACGGATGGCAAGTGTGTATCCCATGAACTTATAGGCCCATGCACTGGTCACCGCTCCAAGAGTTTGTGCCACGAGATATATCAATATACACTTGTAGTGATGGTGTACAATAGCAGGCCCTAAACTTCTAGCTAGGTTCATTGATGCTCTTGTGATTGGCCTGTCAATTTTAAATTAAATTAATAATTAATTTTAGTACTCAAAAGTAGTTTTCCAAGGTGCAATATCTTAGTTTTAATTTATTGAATAATGTAAATAGTACTATTTTTCATGTTAAAAGCATGCAATGGAATATGGTATAATCAATTAGGTTTTAAAATAAAAAAGTTTTAATTAAGACGAGTTAATACCAAGCAAACATCCCATTTATGAGTGTCGTACACCCAACTACAAGTCCTCCAAACTCACCAATTTTCACGATTTTAAAATAAAAATAACTTAAATTAACAAAAGTTATGAATTAAACATATACAATCAAATGTAATTAAACATATACATTAAAGCATCCATAGAAATTAAAACTAAATGTCTTGTTTTCTTAATTTTATTAGAAATTAATTTTAAAGTGATGTGATACTCATGGATGCAAACACCAATCAACAGTCACCGACCATCACAAGTACTTTTCTTTCATTGCTTGCAATCAACTACATTTCTTTTGTTTGTTTTTCTATGTTAATTTTTCTAAGAATAATGATTATGTGAAAAAGGCTATAACTAATTGACTAGAAGAGATGAAAAGAGTGAGCAGGGTAGATGCCACTAAGATACATGCACATGGTTGGGAGCATCAGATTCAGCCACCATCATGGTAAGAGAAGAAGAGACGGAGCAGGGTAAGAGAAGAGAGCAAGCGAGCATGGTAAGAGAAGAAGAGAAAAAGAAAGCATGCAAGCAAGGTAAGAACAAGGCCCATACATCATATTCATGTCAAACATTTGCAAATTCCACTCTTCCGAACTATAATCATCTTCTATAGAGACAAAATTGAAAACAAATAATATAAAATCAAAATATAATAATCTTGCATTTGATTGTTCGATGTTTCAACCCAACTAGCATTGGAATCCATGCATTTGATTTTACAAGAAATGACTACAACCATGACACCAAAGAAAACTCAACTACACAAATATCATAAAAATAATAAAACAATTGTGACATCAAAGTACCAACATAACATTTTATATGTGATGCACAGTGAAAGTAAAAATAACAAAACTAGACAATTTTAGTGTTAGAATCAAGACATTAGATGATGTCTGGTTGTTAATCTTTTGATTGGTTTGGATGATAACAGATGGGATAAAATGGAATGTTGCCAATGGTTGGCCAAACGACCAAATTGGGTGATTTCTTCAAAGAAATTACCCAAATGGAAAAATCTTAAAACATATTATCATATTGGGTAGTGCAAATCCACTAAGCGTTTCCTAGTACTGGGAGGCGCTTGGTTGATCAACATCTCCTGTCTCACAGATGCTGATGTGGCACCCTTGTGGGAGGCACTTGATGGATTAGCGCCTTGATCCGCTGTCGCGCACGGATCAAAAACGAGTGATTTTGAAAATGTAGTTATGGTAACGACAACTCGAGTATCGTTCTCAAGGATTCTTGTATTATTATTAATCAATGCAGTAACAGTTAATCGGGGGTTTAGATTATGATTTCAAGAAAAAGGAATTAAAATAAATTGTGATTATCGAATAAGCTAAAGCAAATCAACCTACTGTATCGACTTCCGACTTATCATTGATCCCTATAAATTCCAATCCCCTAAACGAGTCTGATCCTATTCGACTATAATAACCACTGACAAGCGCAATAGAAATTATACGGCATATGATCTTGAATTCCGAATTAAGCAAACGGATTAAAAACTATTGCGAATTAAGCAAACGCAATCTGATCAAACGCGATAATGTAAAAGCTACGTTAACGCGAAATTGATTCAAGATCAAACAACCAATCGAATTTAAGATTTATATCCTATAACAACAATCAAATTAAGCAAATAATTGAGATTATTGGAATAAATCAAAGGAAACAGATTGACATGGAATTTATAAAAGAACCTCAAAGTGGAATCCGATTGCAGTAGATTGATTCTTCGGAAATTAGTTCTCCATTACAATTGCTCAAAACTCTCCAAGAAATTTCGTGAATAGTGAGTGAGTGAAGAGTGAATGAGTGCAGAGTGAATATATGCACAGCAGCCGGCCCTAGCGTTTTAATAGAATAAGAGTTTCACTAATAATCTGAACCGGGTCGGAAAATACAAACCAGGCCCATAAAATTGACCCAAAACAAATTATTTCTTAACGTCTGCAACTTCAATGAATTATTCAAGCCTTCTACAATCCGAATCAGCTTCTGACTCCAACATGAAAGTTGTAGCTCTTTCTCTTATCTTTCCAACGAATATTAGAACGCCTCAATCCAATTCCTGTAGCTCCAGTTATGAATTTTTCATTGAAAGCTGCTAATGCTGAAAATAAAATACGAAAATTAAATAAAGCTAGAAACAAACTTAAATATGAAAACACACTAAAATGGTGAAACTAATGAAATGCCTAAGAATAATAGTAGAAGAATGTGCATAAAGATGCACTGATCACGCCTCCTGCAGGGGAATCTTTTCCCTTCTTGATGTGTTGGGAGGCGGTGATTGACCAAGCACCTCTTGTCTCCGTAATAATATCCCACCTGCCCTACCCCCTTCCCTTTCGCTCCCTTTCGTTTTCCCTTTCTTCTTCTTCTTCTCCTTCTTCTTCTTCGTTTTCACTTCTGGTCCCCCTATTCCCCATTTTTCATTTTTTAAGATTCAATCATTTTGTTGTCCCTTTATTGTTGAGTCTAGGTCCCATTTTGTTTGTTATTTTGTGAAGGAGTTAAGGTCTGGTCTGGTCAAGCGCCTCAAGTATGTTATTTTTTTTTCACTTTTGAGCACAACTTCAACTACTCATTGTTGTATTTTTTTTGTTTGTGTTGTATTTACTAATTTTATGGGATTTATCTTTTTTTTCATTTTTTTTAGCAAAAAAGAAAGATTTTGGACGCACATCAGATCGGATACAAGAAAAGCAACATACGTTTAAGGTTTGTATTTTATTATCTGACTTGATTTTTTGTTGAATTTTATTGATTAAGTGCCTCATTTTTTTTTATAAATATATAAATTTAGGATGCTTTGTATGATACTGTGAATCTTTTTTGTAGGTAAATTTAGAAAAAAAAATTCTTGATTGTAAATTTTGTTACAACCATGCTATATTAATTTGGGAATCTCTATAATATAGAATTGAAATTTTGTTATAAAAATGCTATATAAATTTAGGAAAGATGTGAATGTATTATGTATTCATCTTTCAGAAAACTTTGTGGGACAAATTCAATTTTTATGTTATATCCATGATATTTAAATTTAAAATTTTTTGTTATATCTATGTTATATAAATTTAGGAAATTTTGTAGGACAATGTGAATTTTTTTATATGTAAATTTAGAAAAAAAAAATTGGACAGATTATAAATTTTGTTAATATTAATTTGGGAATCTTTATAAGATAGAATTTAAAATTTGTTATGTCGATGATATATAAATTTAGGAAAGATGGGAATGTATTATGTATTCATGTTTCGAAAAACTTTGTGGAACAAATTCAATTTTTTTTTGTTATATCCATGATATTTAAATTTAGGAAACTTTGTAGGACAGTGTGAATCTTTTGTGTATGTAAATTTAGGAATTTTTGTAGGACACATTGTAATTTTTTTTATATCCTTAGTATATAAATTTAGGAAACTTTGTATCATAGATTTTAAATTTTATTATATCCATTCTATATAAATTTAAGAAACTTTGTAGGATAGTTTATAAATTTTGTAATATCCTTGGTATATAAATTTAGCAAACTTTATATCACCAATTTTAAATTTTGTTATGAGCCTGTTTGGATACAAGGTTAAAAGTGTTTTTAACAGTTTCTCTACTAGAAAATGTTCTATATTTTTAGTAAAGAAACTCTCAAAAGTACTTCTATGTTATCCAAACATGCTCTATATCCCTTATATATTCATTTAGGAAACTTGATAGGACACATTTTAATCTATCATGCATTTAGCTTTCCGAAACATGTTTATATTTCTATGATAAATCATTTTGTTTTGTCATTGATGAATATTATTTTTGTCTTTGTTGAATATTATTATTTTTTTCTTTCATAGTTATCATAGCTAACCAATCAGCATTATTTCCTGGACCCATTAACCAATCTCTTCTTGTGCACCAAAATGTACATGTTTCGGAAGAAATTTGGAAGGGTGATTTCAACCAAGAGTTGAAAGTTAAATGTCAGCAAAGAGCAAGCTATAATAATCAACCATTCCCCGAGGAGATAAGAGGAATGCTTGCTCAAAGCAGGTTTTTGGGAATTGTGAGCATTCCATTTTTCTCTTATGACAATCCACTATTGTTTGCACTCGTGGAGCGGTGGAGACTAGAGACCCATACATTTCACATGCCCATGGGAGAGTGTAGGATCACTCTACAGGACGTGGCAATCCTCACCAGATTACCTATTGATGTTGCAGTAGTGACAAGCCCCACACATTATGGATGGGAAGACTTGTGTGAAATGTATTTGGGAGTTAGACCTGAAGCCACAAATATTGTATCAAATCGCATTAAGGTGAAGTGGCTTGAGCAACACTTTGGTGACTTTGCTCTACATTGTGGAAGCGAACTCCAACAACAATGTTTTTGCCGTGCATTTATTTTAAGGTTGTTAGGAGAATTGCTCTTTGTGGACCACTCTAGTATAGTTGCTCCATTAAGATTTCTCCCAATGCTAGGGGATTTCGAAGAATGTGGCAAATAAAGTTGGGGATCAACTGTTTTGGCATTTTTATACCGAGAGATGTGCAAGGTTACAAATGCCAAGGCAAAAGAACTAGGAGGAGCAACTATCATTATCCAACTATGGCTTGGGAAAGATTTCCATATATTGGTCCTACAAGATATCCACCTTTTGCACCACAAGTCCCTTTGGGTGCACTGTATTTTTCTTTATTTTTGTAATGGTATTTGTAATTCATTTTTGTAAGTATATTTTAATAAGTAATGTTTTATTACTTAAATAGCTACAAGGGTGGTGTAGAATCAAATTTCTAAGCTCATAGGGGGAAGCTAGTTAATTATCGGTTACTGTTAGACAAAATGAAAAAGGATTATGTAAGTTATTGTTCACTTGTAAGTTTTTATTTACATTTATAGTGTAATTATTATGTTAGATGATTCTTTTTTTCTAACTATTTGTTTATTTTATCTTAGATTTTGTGGGATCCTTACCCACAACATTATCCTAATTTGCCACTCATGTACTAGAGGGCATGAATTCTAAAGAGTTGTTGTGCCCTTGATATCATTCCATATTGTGGAATGGCATTAGATGGACTGTGATATGCAGTAGTTTAGTATGCATCAACATATATTGGCTCCACCTTTTCAAGAGGACAACCTTCATGATCTAACCCTGAAAGGAAAGCCAAAAAAAAAAAGATTAGGTTACACAACATGCACCAAACATCATGCACTGGAATAGTAGGCTAGTTGTGCCTAATGATCAACTAATGTTGCCATATTCGTCCAAATACATGGTGTGGTACAAAGAGCACAGTCGTCTATGATTGACAAAAGAAGGAGCTACACTTGGCTATTCTGTAAGGTTTTTAAAAAAAATTATTTTAGCGCATAATTATCAAAAGGTGCATTTTGTGAAATCTAATTGTAATCCTTTTTTTCTTAAGCTGATATATTGGAGCGTGTTTATCACGATACTATACCATTAAATTTGCACCCTGGTACTAGTGACAATGTAAATTCAAGTGCTGGAAATATTTTATATGTCATGCATCAAATAGATCGTGTGACATTTCCTACTGAAGAAGTGTTGCCTTTTAGTCAAGAAATCCCTCAACCTCCACCTAATGTAGATGTTGGCACTGGTAGGATAGAAGGGCAAGGAATTAATGAACGTATTGAAAATGAAAGTTTTCAAATACCCCTACCTCCTAAAGCTCCATTGGAAGGCACTTTTTTTGTCCCTCCTAGCCAACCTGTTGGGAAACCTTTTGCGTAATATGATCCATTTACATATTCATCACAGAGTCAACCACCTAGTTGGTATTAGACAAATCAACCCCAAGGGGACTATGTTCCAAGACCACCACAACAAGGCACACAACAAAACACAAAGTTGTTTGATTTCCTATTTAGAAATGATTTTTTGGCAACTTCAAATTTCTAATATGGAAACATGTTTGAGAATCCTGTGTTTGGTAGTGGGACTTCTTCACAAGCTCCTGATATGGGGGTTGACTTGAATGATGAAAATGTAAATGATGATTCTTAATAAATGATATGAACACGTTTGATCATTCCTTTTTTGGATGGTTTTTTCATGTTTTGTTTATTTTTTTGGAATTTTATAAAAATAAATGAAAAATACCAACATGTAGTATTTCATGAATACTCCACTGTCATGTTAATTTTAAAAAAAAAATAGACACGTTTACACGTAAAAAATAAATAAGCAAAGTACCCTATTAGAGTTATTATTAACTTTTTTCATGTTTTGTTTTTTTTTTTTGTAATCTTTTAAAAATAAATGAAAAATACCAACGTGTAATATTTCATGAATACTCCACTGTCATGTTAATTTAAAAAAGAAAATTAGATGCGTTTACATGTACAAACAAAATAAGCAAAGTACCCCTATTGGAGTTATTATTAACTTTTTTCATGTTTTGGTTATTATTTTTAAAAAATTCATGTGTTGAAGTAGACATGGGTTGACTTAGTGGAATGCTCTTTACGTGCTTTCTCCTTCAAACATATCCCGACGTAGTGTAATTAAGTGCATTTTTATACTAACATAGTGTAATTAATTGACCACTACTACATCAAAAAGTGAATACATTCCTCGACAAACATCTCCAAACACGAATACAAAAGCCACATTAAAATCTATAACCTTATAAACTACCATCTTAACACAACAAACACAAAACAAAACACCATACACAACTATTTATAAGAGATTCCTCGTGGGGTAATAAAATATTTTAAATTAGGGTGGGAGATGCTTGGTTACCAAGTGCCTCCTGCAAGAGGCATTGATCCAACAAGCTCCTCCTGCTACCTCTTTTGAGCTTTATGTGTCTATACAAAGGTCCTCGTACACATTCATTATGTACATTGTTCATTTCAAAATTTTATTTTACTCATGCTTGTTGTTGTTTAATTATTGTATTTGTTGTTGCTATTTTATTTTTCAAAAATGAATTGTTTACGTGCAATTATTTATTGGGGTGGTGAAAAAATTGTGGGCATTCAAGGAATAAAATTTATAGGTAGATCAAAAGTAATTAGAGTGGCTACAAATACAACTTTTGATGGTTTGAAAAATCAAATTAGTGCTAAAATCAAATTTTCTAACCATGAATATATTTGTCAACTAACTTGTAGATTTGTTGTTAATTCCAATTCACCATAGTACTCTGAAATTGAGATTTGTGATGACAAAGACATGCAAAGTATAATAAGCACATTCCTAAATAAAGGAAGTCTACAAGTTTTGGAATTATATGTCGATATACAAGATACAGGTTCATGTAGTAGGGAAACAATTGTTCATGAAATTGCTCAGCCATCTTGTTCACATGACCCACAGCCTATTGTTCCTTTGTCTTATACTGAGGACCCAAATTTGTTACATCTTTGAGTGACGACGATGAAGAAGAGCCAATACACATTGTTGGGGCAGAAAATGAAAACATGGATGAATTTGACAACGAAGACCCAAATTTAATAAGTGAAGTCTCAAGCGATTCAGATGAAGAAGCCTCAAGCAAATCAAATTCAATGCTGAAGAGGAAATAAAAAAAAAACAAAAATAATAATAGCTCAACTCGAAGGTATGGTAACATACTCAAAATAATTTTGCTTTTTAAAACTGTACACTAATAAGGTTAACAACAACTAATTTTTTTTTCGGCTCAACTTCAACCCACACAATGGACAGCTTCTCCACACATGTCTTCCATCAACTAAGAATATCAAAATGAAGAAACTACTTTTCATGATACAAGGGGTTCATGGAGACTTGGTGATGAACTACATAAAGGATAATGTTTCAATACAAAGAAAGAGGTCCAAATGGTGGTTACAAAGTATTCCATGAAGATTTTTTAGGCAGCAAAAACAATTGAGAGTAAACCAAAGGCAATCAAATATCAATGTAGAAACCATGTAGATGGTTGCACATGGGGATTGTCTGGACTTGGGTTGGTTCGTATACATGTGTCAACACAAATTTATCACAAGACCATTTTATGCTTACCACAAAAATTATAAGCTCATATATTCTTGGTAAAATCGAAACTAATTTTACTTATTTTACTTCTTATATATTCATAGCTATGTGTTATACATAAATTTTTAATAGGGTTGGTTTCTCAAGACCTGTCAATTCCAATCACACTCATCCAAGAAAGAATTGCTAGTGAGAAAAAATTCAAAATATCTTATAGAAAGGCTTGGACTACAAAGCAAATGGTGTTGAAAACTATGACGGAGATTCCAATAAATCATACGATATGCTATCAAGGTGGTTGGATTGGATGTTAATGAAATGCCCAGGATCAATTTATGAAATGGAAACAAATGCTTATTTCGTAAATGGGGTAATTGACAGAAGATTTCGTCAATTCAAACGCATGCTTTGGACATTCAAACTTGCTATTGATGCGTTCAATTTCTACAAACCCATCATACAAATAGATGGAACATTTTTGTATCGGAAGTATAAGGGAACACTTTTGATTGCAACAATGCAGGATGAAAATGAAAATGTTTTGCCTATTGCATTTGTAGTTGTAGGAGGGGAGACAGAAAGTGATTGGTCATGGTTTTTTGGCAAAAATAAGACTTTATGTCACACAAAAAATAAGTATTTGTCTAATATCAAACAGGCATGCTAGCATCAAATCAGCGATTTCAAGGTCGGCACTATGGCAACCTCCTAATGCATACCATGTATACTACATTCGTCATATTGCTAGTATCTTCAACCACAAATTCAAGAATATGGATTTAAAAAAGGAACTTATATACTTGGGTATGTGAATTATAAACCAATGGCTTATTTTTAAGTTTTTTTTACAATATACATTAACATAACAATACACTACAATGTACTTTGTAGGTTATATGACATACTTACACCGATTCAAAAAAAGACTCCAGAGATTTTGTGAATCAAAACTAGGCATAGATGAATGGATAGATGAAATTTCTAAGGAGAAATGGTGTTTAGCACATGACAACAAAGGTCGTCGTTACGATCATATGACAACTAACTTAACTGAGGTAGTAAATAGAATTTTGAAAGGTGCAAGAAATCTACCAATAAATTCTTTGGTAAAGTGTACACATAATAGATTGGTGGAATATTTTTTACAAAGAGGTATGCGTGCTAGATCAAAGTATGTTCAAGGTAGAACATACTGCAAAAAATTGATGGATGCCCTTGACAAAAACTATGCTGAAGCATGTACATTTACAGTCAAAAAGTACGATATTAATCATACCACGTTTTAGGTGAAAGAACCATTCCATCATGCTTCATAAAGTGGGGGGAAAACAGCATTATGTCAGTTTATTCCAACATCTAGAATCCATGGGGAAATGATGAAAACTTGCCTCAAAGAAATGGACCTTACATTGTTCCTCATCCAACAAAATTACGTGGAAGGGGAAGACCAAAGGCCACCAGAATTAGAAATGAGATGGATTGGAAAGAGTCACAAAGATAAACTTGTTCTCATTGTAGACAAGAAGGGCACAACAAGGCTAAATGTTCACAACTTAGAAGCAATATAATGTTAGACAAGATGAGAATTAAAAAAAAAAATTGTACTCTTGTAACATCTAAATTATGCATTTCTAAATTACAAAAATTACTCATGCATCTTTATCTTGAATTTTAATTTTATGCATAAATTTTAATTTTTATTAGTAAAAGGTCTTGATTGAATACCACAAGACTTTTTATTGAAAAAAGTCTTTTAAAATCCAATGAAATTCCAATTGAATACACCACCCTTAGTTTCATTGCAAGGTGTGCGATATCTTCTACAAGATTTTGCGGGTCATGGTGATGACCTTGAAAATCAAAATGAATTGTTTAATCTTCATCATGCATCTTTGTGGAATGTAATCGAGAGGATATTTATTATTATTTTGAAATCACAGTTCACAATTTTTAAGTCAACTCCTCCATTTTCATTCAAGACACAGACAAAACTTATGTTAACATGTGCATCACTTCCTAACTTTCTTCATAATGAATGTTATTCTGATAAAATTTCAACTAAATCAGTACACATATTTACATCTTCAAAATCGCCAATTAAGAAATACCATAATGTTGGACCTACTATTCAGACCCAAGAACATGAGAAGACACTAATGCATGGAGGGCCAATATAAATTTAGATATGTGGATAAATGTTATATAAGAAGAACCATGAGTTTTTATAATTTATAATTATGGATAGAGGTTATAATCATGAATTTTTCATGTCGTTAAACTTGTTTCATTTTATTATTTGATTGGATACTTGGATGACTTGTTACTAGTTTATGTTGAATGATTTTTTCCAGACACACTATTTTGGATTTGTCTTTAGTAATTTTGAATGTTTCTAAAATTTATTAGAGTCTTTTAAAATCTTATAAATTTGTGAAATTTTTTCAAATCTCATAAAATCATATGTTATATCATTGAAATCCAAATTACAAAATCCTAATCACAAAAGTCTTTTAATAAAATCTTAAAAGTTTTTTAACATTCATAAGACTTTTTTATATTAAAATAGTATTTTAAAATCTTAATCCAATACACCCCTAAATAAAATAAGTCCCCCTACTTTCCCAAATCCGCAATTTTGGTTCCCTAATTTAAAATCTGCAATTTTGATCCCTTACTTTCAAAATCAAACACTTTTGGTCCCTCCATTAATTTAGAAGTGTTGACCATTAAAGATAATGTTGACTTTTTTTTATTGTAATCAATAATTATTTAAATAAAATTAATTAGTTAATTTTTTTTCTAATGACATCATTACCCTTTTTTATTCCTAAGTTACCCTTTGGTTTAATTACTTAATTTAAATAAAAAATAGATAAATTTTGGCAAAGTTAGGATTTGAACCAACATCTTTTTAATTTTCAAATGTCAAAATAACCACTAGTCAATGGTCTAATTGATATTAATTTTGAAACATATATATATATATATATATCAAGTGAGAGGACATGTTTATTATGAGAGATGAGAAGTTTAAATAACAGTCATTGATTAAATCTTAATGGTCCAAATGTAATTTTGAATTAAAATTAACTGTGATCTTCATCCTATACAATCATATCTCTTCTAATTATTGCACATTTACACACAGTTGCCCCCATCACAATGACCATTGTTGCCACCACCAACAGGGCCACCATCACCACCACCACCATCATGGTCGTCGTCCCCATTGTTGCCGCCACGACCACCAACATCCTTGTTGTTGCCGCCACTACCACCGTTGGTGGTGGTGGTGACGACCATGATGGTGGTGGTGATGGTGGTCCTGTTGGTGGCGACGCCGCCATCACCACGATCACCACCGCCACCACCAACAAGGCTACTGTCACCGCCATCATCATAACCATCGCCACCACCAACAAGGCCACTATCACCGCCATCATCATAACCACCGCCACCACCATCATGGTTGTTGTCCCCGTTGTTGCTGCCACCACTACCACCACGATGGTGGTGGTGGCAACAACAGGGACAACAACCATGATGGTGGTGGTGGCCCTATTAATGGTGGCGATAAAAATGACGGTGGTGACCATGTTGGTGGTGGCAGCACTGGTCATGGTGATGGGGTAATAAATGCACAATAATTAAGAAAGATATGATTGTATAACGTGAAGATCACATTTAATTTTAATTCAAAATTATATCTGGACCATTAAGATTTAATCAATGGTGGCTGTTATTTAAACTTCTCATCTCTCATAATAAACATGCTCTCTCACTTGAAATGCCTTCTTATATATATATATATATATATATATATATATATATAAATATTTCAAAATTATTATTAATTAGACCATTGGTTCAGTAATTACTTTGGCATTTGAAAACTAAAGAGGTGTGGGTTCAAATCTTAGCTTTGACACAATTACCATATTTTTATTCCTAAGTTACCATTTTATTTAATTAGTTAATTTAAATAAAAAGTTAAGTAAATTTTAGCAAAGCTAGAATTCAAACCTAGTTCTCTTTAGTTTTCAAATGTTAAAATAACCACTAAGCAAATAATCTAATTAATAACCATTATGAAATATTTATATGTATAAATCTTTCACATAAATTTTATTTATTATCATATATTTATTTATTGTTTCTTGTGTTCTCAACAAGAATTTAGTATTTTGAATATAAGTAAAATAAAGAGAGTGATTTATAAAATAAAAAAGTGAAATATATAAAAAAAATTACAATTAATAATAGGAGATGCTAAAAAATAAAGGAAAAATAAATTAAATAACTTTTAATAATATTAAAGATTAACTTAATAAACTTTTATAAATTTAAAATTTGTATATAATAAATATTTTTAATTTTTTTCAATATAAGTCGAGTCATGTAGGTTAACTAGTGGCCCACTAGTTCGAACAATGACCTAGTGACCTAGTGTCTTAACCAATTTGATCACTGATCCAAATTTTAAAACTATGACAGAGAGATATCGAGAGAGATATAAGACACCAAAGTTATATAAATTATTCTTCATTTATTTTTTAACATCTCCTATTATTATTTGTAATTTTTTATATATATTTCACTTTTATTTTGTAAATAACTCCCTACATTTAATTTTATTCAAATTATTAAATTCATGTTAAGAATACAAGAAACAATAAATAAAATCTATGTGAAAGATTTATATATATAAATGTTTTGTAATAGTTATTAATTAAATTATTGATTTATTGGTTATTCTAACATTTGAAAACTAAGAAGGGCTAGGTTTGAATCCTAACTTTCTCAAAACTTACTTAACTTTTTATTTAAATTAACTAATTAAAACAAAGGGTAATTTAAGAATAAAAAAAAGGTAATTATGTCATTAGTGAAAAAAATTAACTAATTAATTTTATTTAAATAATTATTAATTATAATAAAAAAAATTCAACGTTAATTATAACGGTCAATGCCTACAAATTAATGGAAGGACCAAAAGTGCTTGATTTTAAAAGTAAGGGGATCAAAATTACAGATTTTAATTTAAAAGGACCAAAATTGCAGATTTTAAAAAGTAAGAGGACCAAAACTGAAATTAAACCAATAAAATAATATACATGTGAATTTGTAATTAAACGTATGATGATGGACTATTTTGGCAAGCATACCAAATATCGCACAAGTAATTTAAAAGGGAAGATCCCGTATCAAATTCACAGGGAATTGTCCGTATTTGACTATTAGTAAAGTAATCAATTCCTAAACATTAGTTTGGTTTTTAAAGTTGGTTGTTCTTGAAACATCAATAATAACAAAAATTTAACTAAACACTACAGTTAACACTAACTATAAACAATAAAAACGACAATGTTGATTCAGGACTATGATCGAACAGTTGGCGTGCTTGAATTTTAGAATGGAATAATGGATATGTTGAGGATTTGGTTCAACCGGTTTGCTTCCCATGTAAACATATAAGATATATTCTCCATTCACATTAATAGTTCAGATTAACTTCGATCTAAAAGTGCTCAAAACGTGATCTCTCATCAAATCAAGCCTAAACTGCTCAACCTCACTTCCGATGTCTCGGTAAGTTCAATTGAGTGGTTTGATGAAGCTTAGAGATCTATGCGAAGCTAATGGAGTCTATCCTATGTCTAGAAATACACTCCATTAGAGTTCAAACTCAGTTCCAAGTTCAACAACATCTATCAATGGCAGGTAAACTCTAAAACATGCATATATAACTGATCCAATCATATAACAAGAATAAAGATAGAGAAATGAACATTAAACTGAATATTTCAATGAATAGATATGAAGAATAGCATTTACATGATCAGCACCTAGTTCCAAGTCCTCAACACTAATAGATTAGCCTCTCATTGTCATGAGAAGCCTTGAAAAGGTTACAAAAGGGGATGAAGAGAACAGAGGAAAACAGAGAAAACAGAGGAAGCAGCTCAACCAAATCCACCAAAGTCTGAATGCTTCAAAATTATTACAAGTGCGGCTTATATAGTCGACGTCGCACTTAGCGCAACATTCCGCTAAGCGCAGGACACTGCATAATGCATCTCAGAACAAGTGTTCCGCTAAGCGCATATTTAGTTCGAAAGCAACTTCCGCTAAGCAAGATGTCCCGCTAAGCGAGTCTTCAGTTCAAATGAACATGTCGCTTAGCGCAATATGGCGCTCAGCGCGTCATAGGCCGCCTAGCTCGCGTAGCTTGATGTTGCGCTCAGCGAGTGGAGCGCTGAGCGAGATGTGTCGCTTAGCGAGGAATGTCTTCTTCTTGCATTCTCCCTTTATTGTTGAATCTAGGCCTGCACACATAAATTAGAGTATATTTCTCACAAAATAACTTCTTAGGGTTAGAATTATCAAACTATACAAATTTATATTAAATGATTTCAAACTAAGCTAAAAATCCTGAGAACATTAGATAATCACTACAAAATATGATGCAATATTTACGTATATAAAGCGATTATCAAACTCCCCCAAATTAAAGCTTTGCTTGTCCTCAAGCAAAAGAATATCTACATAACAACACAAGTGGATGCAAGAGGAACAATTGGCGAGGATCGGAATCAAGTTTTAGATCAATGACACTTGCAAAAAGTGTTCTCAATTGAGATTAAACGCATTAAGGTCACAACGAGAGTTTTCAACATGCACACAAATTCAGCAAACCAACAAAGGAGCATTCAGCAATTCGAAGTTCAAGTGAACACTATGACTCTCACAAGGCCAGTGTTTCACTCAGCACTTAGTGTATAAAGTATAAGATGGTTAAATCATTCCAATTGAAATTGTGCACTTAACTTTTGAATTTCTTCTCAATTTATTGTAGATGTACAAACAATGTGGATCATTAAGGTCTTAGTCAGGGTTGAATCACGGCTGGGCTATAAAGAACATTGGTTTTTCTTGAATTATAATTCCTAAGGATTGAAGAAAACATATATTTATCTCCCTTCTTGATTATCAATTTCCTCTATATGCCTCAATACTTTCCACAATTGGACAACAACGACTTCCTGCTTGAATCACAATTGATTGAATTTTCAATTATTCAATTTTTTTTTTGGAGGCTTTACCTCTTATGATTCATATTGCAGCAGTTGTGTTGCTATCATTTCTTCTTTTTAATGTGGATCTTCACCTGACTCCCCTAAATTTGGAACAATTTTGTCTCAAACCATAAAAGATATGCTTTCCTATTTCCTAAGGCAAGGTAGGCAATTCTTGTTTAGGTTCTAGGTTCACAAGACAAAATAGTTGTCTATTTGGCTCAATGGTTTAGCAGAGGATTCTCTCAACCTTACTAGATTGACTTTTTGGCTCTGGGAATCGCTCTAAGCAAACAAGGCCTTAATCATTTCCACATTAATTATGCACACAGCAATTCAGAGAATCATTCAAAAATTAGTGGAACAACTCAATTGTTCTCTCATAGTATAATTCTCACACTTATCAATTAATTTTCACAATGTTCACAAGTCCTTCAAAAGTCAAATGCTCACAGTTATTAATTCCCCAAACTCACATGCATGCATCGTCCTCAAAACTAAGCAACCTAACAACACGCTCTCACCCAGTTCGAAAACAATTGTGCCATAGGTTCAAAACCAACAATAATTCAAACATAGATTGAACCAAATGTTCACAAAACATCCAACGTTGCACAAAAAAAATTTAATTACCACAAAAATGCTAAACTATATAAAACTGTTAAATATGTAAAGTAAAATAAATACAAACAATAAAATAGTTCAAATGACAAAACATTTAAAACAGTTGGCCTCTTGTAGACGACCATGATTCACATATGCTAATCCTCCTCCAGGTCGGCCTCCATGTTGTCATCTCCTGTGGCCTCTATGTTGTCCTCTCCTGTGGCCTCTATGTTGTCCCCTCCTACAACCTCTTCTTCATTATCCTCCTGGTTCCCTTCTTCCTCAGCTACTTCGTCACCACCACCATCACCCCCTTGAGAAAAGGATGGTCTGTCCGCAGGCCATTGCATATGGGCCTGGAAGGCCTCCAAAGACATGACTGGTTGTTGAAGGGAGAGGTGGTGTAGATTGTCGATGATTGTACATTGACCCCGGTATAGTGCATTGGTTCGTTCTTCTATCTGTTGACTAAGTGACAATTCCAGACTATTGAGAGCGGTCTGTAGCATGTCTTCAGTGACAGTTGCAGTGGTAGATGAAGAACTCCTAGAAACTGTCTTCGTGCGAGGTCGCTTCCTAGTGTTGGGAGGGAGCTCAGGTCTGTTAGGATCGGCCTCATTGTAGTAGAAAGTACAAATGTACTTGAAAGTGAATGGAGGGCTCAGCTTAAGCAAGACTGGAGTGCTGGAGCTAGCCCCTTTTGCGTTGCACAATGCTGAAATGAGAGCCAGAAAACCCAATCGGCTAACGCTGGAGTGAGCCATGACAGAAATCTGATTGGATATGAAACTACCCACATTCATATCCATCTTCATAATAAGGGCATATATCCATTTGGCTCTTTCCACTGTAACGTCAGAGGTGTGCGAGGTGGGCGCCAATGTGTAGTAGGAGAAAGTGGACCACGCTTGAGTCAGGGTGGTCATATCTGGCCGCACAATCTTCATAATGGCTCCCTCTTTGTTCTTGACATATCCCTTGCCTGGTATGCACAACAACGCTGTGATAACCTTGGGGTCTTTGTATTGACTGAGGAAAATGTCAAATTGAGTTTTCCCAGTGTCGCCTACGAGGATCGGAGGGGTTTGCAGAATGCGGTTGATAGCTACACCATCCCAGCAAATGGTCTTCCCCCAAACCTTGCATTGCCGGTTAGCCACCTTGTATTCTCCCTCCGATTCATAAATGTTGGCGTAGAATTCCTTGACCAGAGGCTCATCAATGGACTTATCTGGCAGGGAGCATAGCTTTTTGAGCCAGCCACAGCGATGCAGCTCATTGCGGAAGACATCATAGTCACCCGAAGCAATCTTTACAGGTCGCTCTGCAATGAGTCCCCGACCCATGAGTTCATTCTCAAATCTCTCTTGGGCTTCAAAGGAAGAGAAACGATTAGCATCATAGGGATAGATAACCCTTTCGTGCGTGGCAGTAGGTGCAAGAGATATAGGTGGCACAGGTGGTGTAGGTGGTGTTCTAGAAGAAGACGCGTCGCGATTGTTGCAAAATTTAGGAGCCATCTGTACTCAAAATGAAAATTACAACAACAAAGCAAATCAATTAGAAACAAAGGTGTTTGCTAAGCGTTGTGTCACACTCAGTTAAACACCTGTCACTACATGGAAATTGAAAGCAAAAAGGAAAACATACATAATAATACAGAGCAGAGGTGAAAAGGAAAACAGAGTAAAAACAAAGCAAAAATTGAAAGGAAAACAGAGCAAAACAAGGTTCAAGCGCTAAGCGCAAGCTTGCGCTTAGCAAGCCTCCAGTTCGAGGCAAACCTTCGCTAAGCTCAAGCTTGAGCTTAGCGAGCCTCTAGTTCGAGGCAAACTTTCGCTAAGCGCAAGTGTGCGCTTAGCAAGACTCCTAGATGCTTCAGTTCGAAGCAAATTTTCACGCAACGAGACTTCCTGCTATGCAAATTACAAATATAATAGTTGCGCTTAGCAACACATGAATCTGGAAAATTCCCAGATCCATGAACACAGAAACAGCAGGATGAAGAACATGCAATGAGTTATTGAGCGCTAGTTAGCGCTGAGCGCGGATCAAGCAACTAAAGAACAAAAACCCAGGATGCATGTTCTCGCTTAGCACACAGACGTGCTTAGCGCAAAAATCAAAAATCCCAACAGGGAAACCTCTAAAATGCTAGACCCACATCGCAAATCAAACGGAGAGAAAGCGAAAACGAAACCTAATCTACTCAGCAAACAACCCAGACTCAATAACACTAAACATGAAACAATGCTACAATTAAAACAGAAAAACGAAATTAAAAAGGAGTTGGAGTGCTTACCTGGTGTGGAGAGTGAAGAAGAATGGGATCAAAGAAGATGCAGATGCAGTGAGTGAGTGAGTGAGTGAGTGAATGAAAGTGAAAAGTGAGAGTGAAGAAACAGAGGGGACGGCGTGAGAAAGAGGAAGGGAATTAGGTTTTGAGTGAGAGAGAAAATTTAATTTGGGAAAGAGGGAGAGTGGGCGGTTTCAAAACTGCTCAGCAGTTACGATAGCCGCGCTTAGCGCAACATCTCGAGCCTCTTTATTTCATTTTGAACTTAAATTTTTTTTTTTAACTCCGCTAAGCGAGGATACGCACTTAGCGAGATCTGCATAATTATGCAGATCCTGCTTAGCGTGATCTTGCACTCAGCGAGTAATGTGTTCAAGCCAAAGAATCGTTGAGCGCCGCCTTGCGCTTAGCGACATTCTAAGTCGAGCCAAAACTGCGCTGAGCTGCATAGTGCGCTGAGCGACCTCACAACTCGAAATGAATTTGCGCTAAGCGCCTGTTCCAGCTTAGCGAAAATTTCATTTGAACTAATAGTGCGCTAAGCTCGAGTAAGCGCTTAGCGAAACTTCACCTTGAATTGAGTTTTCGCTAAGCATGAACATGAGCTTAGCGCAAAAACAGTTCGAGCCAATGTTGCGCTCAGTGAAGAGAAGCGCTAAGCGAACTATGCAGAGATTTATTATTGATGCCAAAAATTGAAAAAAATGAAGTGACAAACCTGGGTTGCCTCCCAGCTAGCGCTTCTTTAACGTCAATAGCTTGACGGTTGACAAGATCAAGGATCTTGTAGATGTATGATTGTTGTAAGCCTCTCAATTTCTCCACCATGATAGCCTTTGAGTCTTTGGCCATTCACCACCCAGCTTGTTTGTGGGTTTTCCGCTGATGGATCCATGATCTCAATTGCTCTGTAAGATTTGACATCTTTGATGGTGAAGGGACTAGACCACTTGGACTTCAATTTCCCAGGGAAAAGCCGGAGTCTTGAGTTGAATAGGAGCACTCGCTGCCCTATATGAAATTCCCTCTTCAACAACTTCTTATCATGATATCTCTTGGTCTTCTCTTTGTAGAGCTTTAAGGATTCAAAGGCCTAAGTTCTCATTTCCTCTAGTTCTAATAACTACAACTTTCTCTTGTCGGCCGCCAATGTTGGATCAAAATTTAGCAATTTAATTGCCCACCAAGCTTTGTGAGCCATTTCCACTAGAAGGTGACAGGCCTTGCCATATACCATCTGAAATGGTGTGAGACCAATTGGAGTCTTCAATGCAGCCCTATAGGCTCAGAGGGAATCATCCAGCTTATGTGCCCAATCCTTCCTTGATGCTGCCACTGTCTTTTCCAGGATTTTCTTGATTTCTCTATTGGAAACTTCTGCTTGGCCATTGGTTTGCGGATGATAGGGCGATGCTACCTTGTGTCGCACTTCATAATGTTGGAGGACTTTTGAAAGAGATTCATTGCAGAAATGTGTTCCTCCATCACTTATCAAGACGCGAGGTACTCCAAACCTTGTGAAAATTTGCCGCTTTAGAAATTTGATGACGGTCTTGGCATCACTTTTCTGACATGCCATAGCCTCAACCCACTTGCTCACATAGTCTACGACTACCAATATGTATACATTTGAAAATGAAGGAGGGAGAGGGCCAACGAAGTCAATACCCCAACAATCAAAGACCTCTACTTCAAGGATATTTTGGAGAGGCATTTCATGCCTTTTTGATATGCTCCCTGTCCTTTGGCATTTATCACACGCTTGAGCATGTTCAAAAGCATCCCTGAACAAGGTTGGCCAATAGAAGCCTGATTGAAGTACCTTGGCAGCTGTATGCCCACCATTATAGTGACCTCCATAAGGTGAATTATGACAATGCCACAGAATATTCTTGGCCTCTTCTTGTGGAACACATCGCCTTAGAAGTTGATCGGCCCCAATCCTAAACAGGAAAGGATCATCCCAAACATAATAAGTGCAGTCCCTCAAGAATTTCTTCTTTTGATGCCAATTCATCCCTTCTGGCATCACATTGGCAGCTCTATAATTGGCAATGTCTGCAAACCAAGGTCTCTCATGCACTATCATGAGGAATTCATCAGGAAACTCCTCTCTAATCTCCAGCTCTTTGTTGGTGACTTCTTCATTTATTAGGCGAGATAGATGGTCTGCAACTGAATTTTCGCTCTCCTTCTTGTCTTTGATCTCAATATTAAATTCTTGCAGAAGTAGCACCCATCGAATCAGTCTGGGTTTGGAGTCTGGCTTGGTGAGGAGATATTTTATGGCTGCATGGTTAGTATAAATAATCGCCTTAGATCCTACCAAATAGGATCTAAACTTTTCCAGAGCATATACTATGGCCAACAGCTCTTTTTCTGTGGTAGCGTAGTTGAGTTGAGCGTCATTGAGCACCTTGGAAGCGTAGTGGATGGAGTGAAAGACTTTGTTCCTCCGTTGTCTTAGAACAGCTCCTACTGCATAATCACTGGCGTCGCACATCAGCTCAAAATCTTGACTCCAATCAGCAGCAATTATCACTGGTGCAGAGATAAGCTTGTCCTTTAAGGCGTAAAAGGCGGTTAAGCATTATTTGCTCATGCTGAATTTGACTTCTTTTGCTAACAAGGAGCTAAGTGGTCTGGCTATCTTGGAGAAGTCCTTAATGAATCTTCTGTAGAAGCCGGCATGACCAAGAAAACTCCTCACCCCCTTCACGTTAGCTAGTGGTGGTAGCTTGGAAATCACATCAATCTTCGCCTTGTCCACTTCGATTCCTCTTATTGAAATTTTGTGCCCAAGCACAATTCCCTCTTGAACCATGAAGTGACATTTCTCCCAATTCAACACCAAGTTACTCTCTTTACATTTTTTTAATACCAACTCCAGGTTAGAGAGACACAGGCCAAATGAAGCCCCAAAGACAGAAAAGTCATCCATGAATACTTCAATGCATTTCTCTACCAAGTCAGCAAAGATAGCAAGCATGCAGTGCTAGAACGTGGCTGGAGCATTACATAACCCGAATGGCATTCTCCGGTAAGCAAAAACTCCGAAAGGGCAAGTGAAAGCAGTCTTCTCTTGGTCCTCCGGGTCTACTGCTATTTGATTATATCCAGAGTAGCCATCAAGAAAACAATAGTAAGCTTGCCCAGCTAACCTTTCTAGCATTTGGTCCATGAAAGGCAGGGGAAAATGGTCTTTTCTTGTGGCGTCATTCAACTTCCTGTAGTCTATACACATTCTCCACCCTGTGATAGTCTGAGTGGGTATCAACTCATTTTTATCATTGCGGATCAATGTCATTCTGCCTTTCTTTGGCACTATTTGCACTGGACTCACCCAACTACTGTCGGAGATGGGGTAAATCATCCCAGCCTCCAGAAGCTTCAGCACTTCCTTCCTCACCTCTTCCTTCATGGTGGGGTTGAGTCACCTCTAAGGTTGTTGCACTGGCTTGTAGTCGGCTTCCATCATGATTTTGTGCATACAATAAGATGGACTAATTCCCTTGAGATCAGAGATGTGCCAACCTACAGCTTCTTGATAACGCTTGAGAAGTTCCACTAGCTGCGTTTCTTCCTTAGAAGACAGAGAATTGCTGATGATTATTGGTTTGCCTTCCTCCTCATCCAAAAAAATGTATTTAAGATGAGAAGGTAAGGTCTTCAACTCAAGCTTGGGCCTCTCCGCCTTGTCATTCTTCAACTTTTCATAGATATTATCATTTGGAGGAATTTCTTTTAGCTTTTCCAAATGATGTTTGTACTCTTGGACTTCATTTTCTTCCTCTATAGTAAGGCAGCCCATGGAATTAACCAGGACTCGCTCAAGAGGAGAGTGTAAAGTCAGCTGTTGAGTAGCTTCTACCACTTCCTCTTCATATGCATCAATGCGGAGGCAATCCTTGGTGTCATTCTGGTGGTGCATGGCTTCAAAGATGTTGAAGGTGACCTTTTGATCGGCCACGCTCAGTTGGAAATGTCCTTTCCCCATATCCACCACCACGTTTGCCGTCATCATAAATGGTCTTCCTAGAATTAAGGGCACCTCCTTATCCTCCTCCATGTCCATGATGACAAAATCAACAAGGAAGGTGAATTCTCCTACCTTAACTATGACATCCTCAATGACACCATGAGGATATTTGATGGAGCGATCTACAAGTTGGAGAGTCATCCGAGTAGGTTTCAATTCCAAGTCTCCAATCCTCCGAAGCACTGAGAGTGGCATTAAATTGATGCTTGCACCTAAGTCAATTAGGGCTTTCCCTATGGAAATCTCTCCAATGGTGCAAGGAATTGTGAAACTACCCGGATCTTTGAACTTTGGTGGAAGGGTCCGTTGGATGATGGCACTACAATTGCCCTGAACGTTGATGGTCTCCTCTTTAATGTACTTCCTCTTCTTAGTAACCAGATCCTTCATGAACTTGGCATATAAAGGCATCTGTTGTAGCGCTTCATTGAAGGGAATGGTGATCTCCAATTTCTTGAAGACTTCTAGAAATCTAGTGAAATACCTCTCCTTGTCTTTCCTTGACAAAATTAGAGGATAAGGTAGATTCTTGGTGACCTCTTGTTCTGGAGCTTCCTTTGCCTTCTTCGCCAATTGGTGCTTGGGCTCGTGCATTGGTAATGCCTCTTCAGTCACAATTCCACCATTTTTGCTTGTGCCATCTTCCTGGTCAGTTGCTATCCCTTCTTCCTGACCTTTATCAGCCTCTTCCTCACTTAACACATCTTCTGTCACTCCACCTGGGGCATTAGCTTTTTTCTTTGTCGGTTTACGGTGTGTCAAGGGTAGCGTCTTCTATGCATTTGCTTCTAGTCATTACAGCATTGCATTGTTCCTTTGGGTTCACCTCCGTGTTGGCAATGAATTTCCCATTGAATTTTTCGGCCACTTGATTGGCCAACTGCCCCAATTGGACTTCTAAGTTCTTAATGGAGGCTTGAGTGCTCTTGTGGTTGGAAGCAGTCACATCTAAGAACCGTGCGAAAGAGTCTTCCAGCTTGTTCTGCCTCTCATACACAGAGGGTCCTTGATACTGAGGTCTATTTGACGGGCCTCCTGAGTCCTTGTTATAGTTGTTACTGGGATGTGATTGCCATTCCCGGTTGTAGCTTCCACCTTGGTTTCCCCCTTGACCCTGATTGTACCCACTGTAATTACCTCCACGATTGTTGTTGTTGTTGGCCATGTAGTTCATTTCTTCATGTGGCCCTTCCGAGGTCATACAAACACCGTTTTCATGGTCTCCTCCACATACTTGACAGTAAATTCCTTGGAGGAGGGTGTTGGTTGTGAAGACTCTTTAGTTGTTGTGGAAGGCTGCTCGGTTGCTTTGTAAGAGCCTCAATTTGCTTGGGTTAGGATTTTGTTTTGAGCTAAGACGGCATCTTGAGAATGCAACTCCAAAATGCCCTTCCTTGGAGGAATATGAGTCCTATCATGAGTGATAGAATGATCGCCTGCAACCATATTTTCAATCAGTGCTATGGCATCCTCCACGGTCTTCATCTTGACCTTCCCTCCGGCTGAAGCATCCAACAATTGCTTGGTATGGTTCTTCAACCCATCAATGAACATGATAATTTGTATTGGCTCCTCAAAGCCATGGGTTGGTGTCTTCCTTAGCAATCCTCTAAAGCGATCCCACGCTTCACCTAGAGATTCCTCAGCCCTTTGAGTGAAAGAGGAAATCTCTGTCTTCCCTTGTACAGTCTTGGACTCCGGAAAGTATTTGTTGAGGAATTTAGCAACAATTTCATCCCAAGTTTGGAATGTGTTACCCTTGAAGGAATGGAGCCATTGCTTGGCATTTCCTGCCAGAGAGAATGAGAATAAATTGAGACAGATGGCATGATCAGGAACTCCTGCTAGTTTAACCGTGTTGCAAATTTCCATATAGGTGGACAGATGAGCATAGGGGTCTTCATTAGGCAAGCCATGGAACACATTGGCTTGTATGAGCTGGATGAGAGAAGATGGATATGAGACACTTGCTGCTTGTACCTCTAGTCTCATGATACTCGTGAAGTGAGCTGGAATAGCAGGAGCCACATAGTCTTCCAGAGTGCGTTTTTTTTTTATTGTCTTCCATGATTGGCTCTTCGGCACTGGAAGGAATCTCAATGTGTGGTTGTACGGAGGAAGAAGCTTTCTGAGCCGCTTGTCTTTCTCTTTTTCTTCTTGCGGCCTTGATCTTCCGACAGGTATTTTCTATCTTCGAATCCAATGGGATTAGATCAGCTTCTGAACTCCTACCTCACATACACTTCAAGTACTCAAAAGTGGGTTAGCAACACTCAAGAATGACAATTATGTAGAATTTTCTGCATGAAAATTATGCAGCAACTCCAATTATGCAACAGAGCACATGCAGCAATGTATTTCTAGATTATGTAGCAATTGAAAGCAAGTTCTACCAAATCAGTGCTCCAAATTTATGCAAAATTTTCTACTGCAAATTATGCAGCAACTCCAATTATGCAGTAGAGCATATGCAGTAGAGAATATGTAGAACAGAGGCAGAGGCAGATTTCTTTGAAATAACGAAATATAAACAAAGCATACAATGAATATAAACTAAGTACAATTATACAATAGACAAAATTGAACTAATGATTAAGATTGACATAAATACTAATCGCCGAATACCATGAATAAGTCCCCGGCAGCGACGCCAAATAACTTGATGGACTATTTTGGCAAGCGTACCAAATATCGCACAAGTAGTTTAAAAGGGAAGATCCCAGTATCGAATCCACAGGGAATTGTCCGTATTTGACTATTAATAAAGTAATCAATTCCTAAACATTAGTTTGGTTTTTAAAGTTGGTTGTTTTTGAAACATCAATAATAACAAAAATTTAACTAAACACTACAGTTAACACTAACTATAAACAATAAAAACGACAATGTTGATTCAGGACTATGATCGAACAGTTGGCGTGCTTGAGTTTTAGAATGGAATAATGGATATGTTGAGGATTTGGTTCAACCGGTTTGCTTCCCATGTAAACATATAAGATATATTCTCCATTCACATTAATAGTTCAGATTAACTTTGGTCAAGGCCGTACCCAAACCAAATAAAAACAATTAAATGCAGTACTAGGAAGTGATCCTAGGTCGTCTCCCAGTGAGCAGTGATCAAACAAACGTTCATAATACTTAACAACAATAAAACAGTAGCAAATGGGGGGGGGTTTCTTTGCTTTAATAATTTAAACAGCAAGCAACTTGAATTAAAAATAACATAACTAAAACGTGTTGTTTCCCCTTGATTCAAAAGCAAGCCTCTTATCCTAAGTTACGAGAATCTATCCCTAATCAATTCAGCCACTTAATCCAATCCGGGATTAATTTACTAAGCGAAAATTAATACAAGGTTTTCATTATGTGATTAAGCAACACATACACCAATTAATTCCTCTCACAGGTCCATTACAAAATAATTGGTGAAGGGGAAAAACTGATCAGAAATTAACATTAATAACAAAACCTCAAAGAGAACTAGTGCTTAGTCCTCAAGAGAAAACAACACTGGAAATTTAACCTTCCATTCAAATTAAACAAAGAACTGGAAACGTAAATAGCAAAATGCAAAACAGAAACGAAAACAAGAATAGAAGACAAAAACGAAACTGGAAATGGAAACTGAAAACGAACCAACAATGAAGAGCGAAAATGGAAACAGAAGTAGAGAATGAACAAAAACGCTGCTCTACATGAACAGTAGCATCTGGGGACGTGAAACCCTTTTCTAAATAGTAAAAATGAAACTAAAACCTCCCAGCCTCCCTCTCCATGACGGCTGGGCCTTAAATTTGTCTCACTCAAAGTCACTTACTAATCTGATTTGGGCCCATAAAAATCTGATGCGGCCCAATTACAAAATACAGCAATAAAATAAAATAAAACTGGACGACAAATAAAACTAAAACAGTCTCCTCTCTTCAAGCCCAAGCTGGTTCAGCCCAATTCCAGATCCAAGCCCAATTGCTTATAATTCTCCTGAAATCAAATTAAAATACAGAATTAGTCAAAAAGGCCCAAATGATAAAACTGCATAATTAATTTGACAATTAAGGCTAATCAGTAATTAAAATGATGACAGAAAGGGGTAAGAAATAGGAGAAAATAATGACACATCAAACTTCGATCTAAAAGTGCTCAAAATGTGATCTCTCATCAAATCAAGCCTAAACTGCTCAACCTCACTTCCGATGTCTCGGTAAGTTCAGTTGAGTGGTTTGATGAAGCTTAGAGATCTTTGCGAAGCTAATGGAGTCTATCCTATGACTAGAAATACACTCCATTAGAGTTCAAACTCAATTCCAAGTTCAACAACATCTGTCAATGGCAAGTAAACTCTAAAACATGCATATATAACTGATCCAATCATATAACAAGAATAAAGATAGAGAAATGAACATTAAACTGAATATTTCAATGAATAGATATGAAGAATAGCGTTTACATGATCAACACCTAGTTCCAAGTCCTCAACACTAATAGATTAGCCTCTCATTGTCATGAGAAGCCTTGAAAAGGTTACAAAAGGGGATGAAGAGAACAGAGGAAAACAGAGAAAACAGAGGAAGCAGCTCAACCAAATCCACCAAAGTCTGAATGCTTCAAAATTATTACAAGTGCAGCTTATATAGTCGACGTCGCGCTTAGCGCAACATTCCGCTAAGTGCAGGACACTACATAATGCATCTCAGAACAGGTGTTCTGCTAAGCGCAATCTTCCGCTAAGCGCATATTTAGTTCGAAAGCAACTTCCGCTAAGCGAGATGTCCTGCTAAGCGAGTCTTCAGTTCGAATGAACATGTCGCTTAGCGCAATATGGTGCTCAGCGCGTCATAGGCCGCCTAACTCGCGTAGCTTGATGTTGCGCTCAGAGAGTGGAGCGCTGAGCGAGATGTGTCGCTTAGCGAGGAATGTCTTCTTCTTGCATTCTCCCTTTACTGTTGAATCTAGGCCTGCACACATAAATTAGAGTATATTTCTCACAAAATAACTTCTTAGGGTTAGAATTATCAAACTATACAAATCTATATTAAATGATTTCAAACTAAGCTAAAAATCCTGAGAACATTAGATAATCACTACAAAATATGATGCAATATTTACGTATATAAACCGATTATCATATGACTTATGTCAGGGATTAATCACTACCGAAGAATATGAGTAGTGTCATGAAAAATTTGAAAAAAATAAAAATTTGTAAAAATATGAAAAAACAAGAATATTGTTTTGAAAATTTGAAAAACAAAACATGTGGAGTGTCTTGAAAATTTGAGAAAAAAAATGAAAATTTTAAAAATATAAAAAAAATAAAATGAATGTCATGAAAATTTTGAAAAAAAAAATGAAAACTTTAAAAATATGAAAAGAAAAGAGTATGTTTTGAAAATTTTAAAAAAATATTTTAAAAATTTCAGTAATGTCTTGAAAAAAAATAAAAATTAATATAAAAAAAAAGAGTAATGTCTTGATTTTTTAAAAAAGTTGATGGAAATTTGAAAAAGATAAAAAAAACATGTCTTTGAAAATTTGAAAGAATTAGATAAAAAAAAAATTTAATATGAAAAGGAGTAATATCATTTTTTTTTAAAAAAACATTGGATGAAATTTTATTTTGAAAAAAAAATGAAAATTTTCAAATTATAAAAAAAAAAAAGAATAATGGCTTAAAATTTTTGAAAACATTGATGAAAAAAAAATGGTTACTTATAAAAGAGAAGTGCATATAAATGTAAAAATATACCTAAAAACACAAAACATATAATTCTTACCATTTATGACAAAGAGAAATGCATAACAAAAAAAAAATACAAGCCATGAATATTATCATAAATTTAAATAACACAATTAAAATTTTAATAAGGGGATATTAAATTTTAATATATTTTTTCAAAATTATATAATCAAGAGAAAAAAAAATTAATATTATATAAAAACTAAAAACTATTTTAATTTTTTTAATAATATATAATAATTTATCTTAAATTTATTACATATTAATTTTAATATATTTCCGAGTTATATGTTTTTGTGTTTTTAGGTGTATTTTTTCATTTATATGCTCTTCTCTTTTATAATATAAGTAACCATTTTTTTTTGTAAAAACATATCGTCAATTGTACTGTTATATCCTCTCTCTTTTTTATCAATTAAGACAAAAATATATTCAAAAAAATATATATTTTTGCATTTAGTTCAAACTATTCAAACATATTAATTACGTATAAATTATATATATGGAAGGAAAGCAAAATAATTGAATGGTGAGTTTCATTAAACTTATTTGTTAAAATTGTTTTTCTTAAAATAAAATAAACAATTTTTTTTATTTTTTAATGTATTTTTTTAAAATGTTTTGACTTAAAGTAAGTAGTTTTTTTTTTTTTTTTAAGAAACAAATTATACCGACTTATTGAAAAAATCACTTATTTAAAAATTAATTCTTTTAGAAATAAATTATTTTATTTTAAATAAATTGTCTTTAAATCATTTTCTAAAATGTAAAATCATATAACATGCAAATAAACGAAAAATCAGTTAGTTGAACAACGTGCGTGAGTATTATAAACCTTCTATGGTATCATGTGATTAGTAGATTTTTTAATTTAATCATAAATTAATTAAAATCCATTAATAATTATGATTAATATAGTTATTTATAATTAATGAATTTTAAAATTACTTTTGTTACAAATTTTCATTCCATGAGGTTAATTTTTTCCTTTAATTTGCTTAAGTGGGACATGTTTTTCAACAACGTCAATGATTTATTCTCATAATATTCATGTAAATGAAGGCAACTACACAGTATTAAGCACTTTGTTCTTACTAAAATTGCATCAAAATAATGCCCAAAAACTTTAAAAAATCACTTTTATTACAAAATTTCATTATTTTAGGATAATTTTTCATTTCAATTTGCTTATGTAGAACATGTTTTTGGACAATTAAAACATTGCATTTTCATAGTATTGACGTAGATAGAACCAACTATACAACTTTAAGCACTTCGTTCAAACTAAAATCTTATCAAAACAATGCCAAAAAACATTAAGAAATTATTTTTGTTACAAAATTTTATTCTTTAAAAATGTGATTTTTTGTTTCAATTTTCTTATATAAAACATGTTTTTGGACACTGACAATGATTCATTTTAATAATATTTATGTAGATGAAGCCAATTACACAATTTTAAGTATTTCATTTCATCTAAAATTGCATTAAAACGGTACCAACAAACTCAAAAAAATCTCTTTTGTTGCAATAATTTTCAATTAATCATTTTGATTAATCAAATTATTAAGTTAATTAAAATTCATTATTTATAAATAACTATATTAATCATAATTATTAATGGATTTTAATTAATTTATTATTAAATTAAAAAGTCTACTGATCACAATTATTAGTTCATAACCTATTAGAGGAACTAAAATTGACAATTTATAAAATTAAAAAAATCAAATGTTATAATTAAACATAACAAAAATCAAAATTTCATATTAAAAAAAAATAAAGAGACTATAATTATAATTTAGCCTAATTTTATTATTTAAAATGATTTATTAACTTCTAAAACATTTGATGAGTAAATAAATATATTTTTTAAAAAAGAAAATAACTAAAACTTGGTTAAAAAATTTAATGTTATTAAATTAAGTTAAAATTTTAGTTATACTATTTGGTAATGTTTACATTAGTAATTATTAATTTTGTTATTAAATTTTATTTTTTTCATTTTATTATTTTAATATTTTAATTATTATTTTTATTAAATAAATAAATAAGGTTTAGTTAATAATATGGGAAGGGAGTCAATTGTGAATTAAAAAAAGAAAAATGGATTTCTCAAGTAAAAAGTCTACGATGAGAAGAGAGTCAATTTAATGTATAATATGGAAAGGGATAATTTAGAAAATAATATAAAAAGGAGGTCAATTGTACATTTAAAAAAATAAAATTAACTGTCAAGTAAAAATAAAAAATAAAATACACTTTTAACATTTTTTTTGTCTAAATTTATTAAAAATTATAAAACACAGTCGGTTCCACGTCTAATTTAATGAGTATCTCTTATTCTAATCCTTTTCATATAGAAAATTCACAAAACCCTTGATTAGTTTAAAAAATTAACTGATGAATTCGTGCATGTTTAGATTAAAGCTTACAAAAGTATTCCAAGTTTTCACACACAAAATTATAAACAAATATATGTGAATTTATAAACAAAAATTTCACATATATTAGTTCTCCTAAATTGAGTTTTCACATAAAATCCTTTTAAACAAAAGTTTACGTATAATTTTAAAAATATTTTAAATAAAATAACATGCATGTAAATTTATAGTTAAACGTATGTCACATGCATACCACGGATTAATCGCTAGTAAAGAATATGAGAATACTGAATTTAAAATATTTGATGAACATGCCCTTCACTTCAAAACATGCCCTTTCTGGGTTGCATGGAGATTTTTTTTTTTTTTAAGCGAAGCCAGACCATACAGTAAGCTAGTCATCCCAACCTGATCGGCAGCACAGCAGCCACCAGCCTAGAGGTGAAACTGCCTATATAATACTGTCAAATGTTTTCTGAAAATGCCTCCACACCTTAAAATGCTCGGCGAATCTTTAGTGGCCCCATCCGTGTTGGCAGGGACAGGGATGGAGCTAGGTTCAAGGGTGGGGGGACTTGGTCTCCTGAATTTTTACAATTTTGAAAATTTGTATATATAATAGGTTAAAATTCAAATATTTATTTATATTTTGAAAACCAATAATAAAAATAATATTAAAATTTCATTTTTTTTTTATCATCCTTTTATGATTGTTATTGTAAAGATAATATTATTATTTCATATTTTTAGATAAATATTTTACTTTATTTAATAGTTGATTGAGATAATTTTAAGAAAAAAAACGGTTTAAACAAATAAACTTAAAAGAATAAAAAATAATTTTTTTTATTAAAATAAATATTTATATTATGAAATAAATCTAAACAAATCCTCATAAATATATCTCTATTTAAATATTAGAAAAAGCAAATGAATATCCAATATTCAAATTGTAGTGTAAATTAGTCAAATTTGCTCTTGTTGCATGACTATTTCACTATAAACAACACTACTTTTCTAAACAACATTAATCTTATGGTGTCTAACCATTTGAAAAAATAACCTTTGCAATTTGAAAAGAGATCAATTTTCAATGGTCCTTGGTTAATAGATTTTTAAAACAAAATTAATCTAAAATTTTCTATAAAACTAGGATTAACAAAGATGTCATTTTTTTTTATTATAAATTGATAAAAAAAAAAATCTTCATGGTACCTGAAAATAGTGAACAATATTTGTAATCAAAATTTTAAAAGAAATATCTAGTTTATCTGTAATATTTTATTACAAGATATATCAATCATATCATGGAACATAAGAGGAGCGGTTAGCCGTTGTACGAAACGACACATCAAACATATGATTAAAACCCATAAACCTTCTCTTTTCTTCATCTACGAAACTCATGTTCAATTCCATAGGGTTGAAAATTTTTGGAAGTCATTGGGGTATGAGAAGGTATTTATTCAGGAGGCTAGAAGACATGCAGGAGGTATTTGGGTCTTGTCAGAAAGGCTGGATGTCAACTTTACTCTTCTACACTCCACGAATCAATGTATTACCTTCAAGCTAGAGAAGGCGAATAGTAGGTGGAACTGCTCTGCGCTGTATGCCTCCCATATTCCTACAATAAGGGCTGTTCTTTGGGACCACTGATCCGCTGTCGCGCACGGATCAAAAACGAGTGATTTTGAAAATGTAGTTATGGTAACGACAACTCGAGTATCGTTCTCAAGGATTCTTGTATTATTATTAATCAATGCAGTAACAGTTAATCGGGGGTTTAGATTATGATTTCAAGAAAAAGGAATTAAAATAAATTGTGATTATCGAATAAGCTAAAGCGAATCAACCTACTGTATCGACTTCCGACTTATCATTGATTCCTATAAATTTCAATTCCCTAAACGGGTCCGATCCTATTCGACTATAATAACCACTGACAAGCGCAATAGAAATTATACGGCATATGATCTTGAATTCGAATTAAGCAAACGGATTAAAAACTATTGCGAATTAAGCAAACGCAATCTGATCAAACGCGATAATGTAAAAGCTACGTTAACGCGAAATTGTTTCAAGATCAAACAACCAATCGAATTTAAGATTTATATCTTATAACAACAATCAAATTAAGCAAATAATTGAGATTATTGGAATAAATCAAAGGAAACAGATTGACATGGAATTTATAAAAGAACCTCAAAGTGGAATCCGATTGCAGTAGATTGATTCTTCGAAAATTAGTTCTCCATTACAATTGCTCAAAACTCTCCAAGAAATTTCGTGAATAGTGAGTGAGTGAAGAGTGAATGAGTGTAGAGTGAATATATGCACAGCAGCCGGCCCTAGCGTTTTAATAGAATAAGAGTTTCACTAATAATCTGAACCGGGTCGGAAAATACAAACCAGGCCCATAAAATTGACCCAAAACAAATTATTTCTTAACGTCTGCAACTTCGACGAATTATTCAAGCCTTCTACAATCCGAATCAGCTTCTGACTCCAACATGAAAGTTGTAGCTCTTTCTCTTATCTTTCCAACGAATATTAGAACGCCTCAATCCAATTCCTGTAGCTCCAGTTATGAATTTTTCATTGAAAGCTGCTAATGCTGAAAATAAAATACGAAAATTAAATAAAGCTAGAAACAGACTTAAATATGAAAACACACTAAAATGGTGAAACTAATGAAATAAACTAAGGAAATGCCTAAGAATAATAGTAGAAGAATGTGCATAAAGATGCACTGATCAAATTCCCCCACACTTAAACTTTTGCACTCCGAGCAAAATTAAAAATTAAAAAACAGAAAAACTTCAAAACAAAAACGAAACAGAGCATGCAAACTCAGAGGTTATCAGGATACAAAGTGCAAGCAAACTCCTAATTCTAAGCTTAAAGAATATGACATTAGTGAGTAACTCTTTTGTGATAGTCAAAGTAAATATGAAAAACAGATTACCAAAAAGTACATCAAAAGCATCAAGATCCTCACAAGATAAATCTGTTTCCACTCAACTCTCAAGTGTTTAGGTTACTTGTTTACACTCAAAGCACAACATGAGAGATAGTACTACCATAAGCTTGAAAAGACTCTAACATTCACAATTTGAAATACATTGCACACAAAGATCAAAAGGACTTTTATTATGGTTGTAACTTGGCCAAGGTTAGGGTGAGATACATCCTAGAGGGGTACTAAGCTAAAATTCAAAGAGTTAAAAGAAAATTGAAAGAATTGCGGGAGTTGAACTAAATAATATCTCAATGGAGATTGAACAACAACCTCACAACTTATTTCTCTTCTCCTTTTCCTTTTATTCTTCTCTTTTTTTTTCTTCCTTTTTTTTTTTTTTCCAGAAGGACTAGCATTGACATCCTTCTCTATTTTTTTTTTTTTTTTTTTCTTTTGTTTTCCTTTTCTATTTTTTTCTGCCAACCAACATCATAACAACAATGTTCAACCCCACACAACTCTATACAAGACCCTTTCAACCCTTTGAATAGGGTGATAACATTGTTTTTCACTTTTCGGCTTGTAATGAGTTTCAAACACAAAAAAGGATAATAGGCTCAAAGGGGCTTCCAAACAAAGGGATGATATTATCAAGGTTGGCTTTTTGGCTAACTAGGTAAAACAAAACAAGATGCCTTTATCATTTCAGTGTGCACAAGTAAACAAAAAGCTTCAACAAGAGTCAATTCAAGTTCTAGAAACTAACAAACATGAGTGAAATCACACAAGAAAGAAAGAGATGGATTTTTGATGTTATCCATCATTAGGCTCAAAATCTCACAAGGGTTAGTGATCTTCCACTAGTGATGTACAATTTAGGATTTAGTCAAACATATAAACTAAGAATGCGCAAAAAGAATCAGTCACATCACACCACAAGTCTTTCGACAAAGAACAGAGAGAATACTCACAATTGTAGCAAGATAATCAACGAAAAAAACATGCATTTTCCATTTTTTTATTTAAAGCAAAAATAAACAAAAACAAAAACAAATGGTTCCCTCCCCCACACTTAAGACATACATTGTCCTCAATGAAAAGAACTCAATTATAAAGTAAGAGTGAGAGAAAGGAAAGGGGTGCCCCCTGATCAAGTTGCAGTGTAGTTGGGCGCTTCCAAAGAAAGCTCTTCTATGGTTGCATCTTCAGGCACTGCTCTTTCATGGAATAGCTTCAGGCGCTGCCCATTAACCTTGAAAACTTTGTCAGTACCTGCACTTTTAATTTCTACTGCACCATAAGGGAAAACATTAGTAACAACAAAAGGGCCAATCCATTTGGATCGAAGTTTCCCAGCCATAAGCTTAAGGCGGGAGTTAAACAGTAAGACCTGTTGGCCCACAGAGAATTCCTTCCTAGAAATCATTTTATCATGGAAGTGTTTGGTTTTGTCTTTATAAATCCTAGAGCTTTCATAAGCCTCTAGCCTAAACTCTTCAAGCTGTTGTAATTGGAGTTTTCTTTCAATACCTGCTTGTTGCATTTCCAAGTTACAACTTTTCACCGCCCAATAAGCACGGTGTTCTATCTCTACAGAAGGTGACATGCCTTACCGAAAACAAGTCGATAAGGAGACATCCCTATGGGTGTCTTGAAAGCTGTTCTTTGGGCCCAAAGTGCGTCTTCTAGACGGCGGCTCCAGTCCTTCCTGTTTGGTTGCACCATTTTCTCTAAAACCTGTTTGATCTCCTTGTTTGAGATCTCAGCTTGCCCATTAGTTTGTGGGTGATATGCAGTAGAGACTCTGTGCACAACTCCATACTTCCGGAACAAAGCTTCCATGGTGCGGTTACTGAAGTGAGTGCCTTGGTCACTTATGATGGCTCGAGGTGTTCCAAACCTGCAAAAGATATTGGACCTGACAAAATCTGCAACAACTCTTGAATCATTAGTCCTAGTGGGGATAGCTTCTACCCACTTTGAAACGTAATCAACAAGCAAGTAAAATGTAGAGAAAACCAAATGATACGAGAAAAGGACCCATGAAGTCAATTCCCCATACATCAAATACCTCACAAAAAAGCATAGGTTGCTGAGGCATTTCACTCTTATGAGTGATGGCTGTACCTGCTATCTGGCACTCTTTACAAGTGCGGTAAGTCTCATAAGCATCTTTAAAAACAGTGGGCAAGTAGAAACACCGAGTCTAGGACTTTTCTTGCAGTCCTTTGCGGACCAAAGTGTCCCCCTACTTGAGATGCATGAGAAAAATGTAAAATAGATTCAATCTCATAGTCGGGGACACATCTCCTAATCACTTGGTCACTACCAAACTTCCAAAGATATGGATCATCCCAAACATAATATTTGGCATCACTCTTGAGTTTGTGAATTTGTGCCTTGGATGCACCTCGTTGGAAAAACACCAAGCAACAAGATAATTAACAATATCAAGCAAACCAAGGAGTAACTCCATGCAAAATTAAAAGCTGCTCATCAGGAAAGTCATCCTGAATCGGAAAAGGATCTTCATCCCTCTCTATCCTGCTCAAGTGATCAGCCACTAAGTTCTCAGCTCCACTTTTGTCTTTAATCTCTACATTAAACTCTTGGAGCAACAACATCCACCGAATCAATCTTGGTTTTGCTTCCGGCTTCTTTAACAAGTACTTTAAAGCTGCATGGTCAATAAAATCAACAACCTTGGAACCTAGCAAATATGATCTGAATTTATCAAGAGCAAAAACAATAGCTAGGAGTTCTTTTTCAGTGGTGGTGTAATTTGACTGTGCAGAATCTAAAGTCCTAGAAGCATAATAAATAACATGGGCAGCCTTGTCAACTCTTTGTGCAAGGACCGCTCCAATAGCATAGTTAGAAGCATCACACATAATCTCAAAAGGAAGGGTCCAGTCAGGGGGCTGGATGATGGGAGCGGAGGTCAATGCTTTCTTCAAGAAGTCAAATGCTCGTTTGCATTTGTCATTGAAGTTGAAAGTGACGTCATTCTTCAACAAGTTCGACAGCGGAAGAGCTATCTTGCTGAAATCCCTTATGAAACGCCTGTAAAAACCTGCATGACCAAGAAAAGAATGAATCTCGCGAATGCAAGAGGGGTAAGGCAGTGTAGAAATCACATCAATCTTAGCAGGGTCAACGTAAATTCCTTTTTCGAAATAATGTGACCCAAAACAATTCCCCGCTCAACCATAAAATGGCATTTTTCATAATTCAAAACAAGGTCAGTTTCGATGCATCTCTCTAAAACCATATTCAAACTGTTCAAACATGCATCAAAAGAAGAACCATAAACAAGTGAAATCATCCATAAACACTTCCATGCAATTTTCAATGAAATCGGCAAAAATGCTAATCATGCATCATTTGGAAAGTGCCTGGAGCATTGCAAAGACCAAAAGGCATCCTCCCGTAAGCAAAAGTACCGAATGGGCAAGTAAAAGTGGTCTTTTCTTGATCTTCAAGTGCAATATGAATCTGAAAATAACCTGAAAAACCATCAAGAAAACAAGAATGTGATTTACCAAAGAAGCCGTTCAAGCATTTGGTCAATGAACGGTAAAGGAAAGTGATCCTTTCTAGTAGCTTGGTTCAACCTCCTGTAATCAATACAAACTCTCCAACTGTTCTGAACTCTAGTGGGAACAAGTTCATTCTTTTCATTTTTCACCACGGTGAGTCCAAATTTCTTAGGTACAACTTGTATTGGGCTTACCCATTTACTGTCAGAGATAGGATAAATGATACCTGTTTGCAAGAGTTTGGTTACCTCTTTCTTCACCACATCGAGGATCAAAGGATTAAGCCTCCTTTGGGGCTGCCTTACTGTTTTCGCACCATCCTCAAGCAAAATCCTGTGCATACACATGGAAGGACTAATACCTGGGATGTCAGCTAATGTCCACCCAATCGCCTTCTTGTGCTTCTTCAAAACCTGCAAAAGCTTATTTTCTTGATCAAAATCAAGGTTAGAAGAAATTATAACGAGGGAGTTTTTCATTACTCTCCAAATAAGCATATTTCAAGTTTTCAGGAGTTGTTTCAACTCTAAGGACGGGGCTGCTCAATGGATGGAATGTTTGGGGCAACGGGATGTCAAGCGCATCAGCGGCATAAACAACTTCATCGACAACAACTTCACCTGTAGGAGACATGTTACCCCGCAAGACAGAATCAATCTCAGCACATACAACACAAAGGTTAGTGTCAATACAATCAGCACATGAGAAAACATCATCAAAACCCGATAAAGATGGAAAATCAAGTGAAAATAATTCAGAACAAGTGTCATCAACCAATTCAGAGATCAATTCAATATGAAAAACAGAATGCTCTTCCAAGGGATGTTTCATGGCATCGAAAATGTTAAATTTCGCGACAATGTCACCAAATTCCATGGACATGGTTCCATCGTCAACATCAATTTTTGTTTTTGCCGTTTTCATGAATGGTCTGCCTAAAATGATGGGAGCTCTGCTTGACTTAGTTTCTCCTTCCATGTCCAGAATGTAGAAATCTGCAGGAAAAATCAAATCGTTAACTTGAACAAGGACATCTTCCACTACTCCCGCGGGGCGAGCATTGCTCCTGTTCGCCAGTTGAATGATTAAACGTCTGTATGCTGCAAAGGACCAAGACAAAGGTTATTATAAATGAAGTAGGCATAACATTAATGCTCGCTCCTAAATCAAGCATGCAATTCTCGAATTTACTATCCCCGATGGTACAAGGAATAACAAAAGTTCCGGGTCCTTGCACTTTTGCGGCAAGACTCGAGTGAGGGCTGAAACATTTTCCTCGCGGTAACTTTTTCACATGAAGGCTTGGACTGAATAAAAGCAAAAACATTTCTTCCCAAGTTGACTCTTTCACTTCCCTTCATCCTCCTCTTATTTGTACACAAATCCTTCGAAACTTTGCATACTTTGGAACTCGCTTAATTACATCAAGAAGCGGAATGTTTACCGCAACTTTTCGAAAACATCCAAGATCTCTCTCTCTTTGTCTTCCTCCTCAATCCTTTTATTTTTCAGAACTCTATGTGGGAAGGGGATTGGTGGAACATACTCTTTTTCTTTATTTTTTTCAGTTTCTACCACAATGAAGAAGGTGGAGAAGGTTCGGATGGAGAAGGTTCGGATGTTGCCTCAATAATTTTTTTTTTTTTTTCAGGGGCTGGTTCTCAGAACCTTTCCGGATCGCAAGGAAATTGCACTCACATTGGCATTAGGACCTTTTGGATTCACAACTGTTTGGGCAGGAAGTTGGTTCGATCCTTGGGCTTGCATGGCATTCATTGAGGTGGCAAGCTGTCCAATCTGTGGTCTGCAAGGTTTGAATGCTAGATTCTGTTCTTTGTTGAAACCGAAGATTGTTAATGACTAGTTGCTTGACCAGGTCCTCTAATGAAGGTCCGAAGGTACGAAGTGGTAGCTGGTGGAGTGTTCTCGTGGTTGCGGAAGGGGTAACACTAGTTTGTTCTTTGTGTGGGCTCTTGGTTTCCATATCGAAGGTTGGGATGGTTCCTCCAATTGGGATGGTATTTGTTGGTGGATAGGTCAGGAGTGTTGTTGTACCTGTTTCGATTGTTTCCATAAAGGGTTGCTTGCATAAGCTTGGGGTAACTCAGAATCGACTCATCTTGCAAAATAGGACATGTGTCGGTCGGGTGTTCGGCGGAAGTACAAATACCGCACAAGGTTGCTGGTTGAGGTTTACCTCTCGCCAATCTGTTTCACTAAGGAGGTGAGCTCGTCAATTCTGGTTTCTAAAGCTTTATTGGAGGAAACCTGAATTTCGTTCACACTCCTTGTTTGGACCGCAGAATTATTTTCTGGTTGTGAACTGTTGGTAGTTGAGTGACATGTTCGAATTAAGGTTTTGGCATCTACCGGAGTCTTATCAACAAGTGCTCCACCACTAGCAAGCATCAAGGATGTTTCTATCCATAGGTAGCAATCCTTCATAAAAGTCTTGGATAAGTAATTGCTCGTAATCGACGCCGAGGACAACCTGGATACCAACCGCTTGAATCTTTCCCAATACTCACCCAATGTCTCATTACCCTGTTTAATACCACATATATCCTTTTCGATTGATGCAACTCTAGAGGCAGGAAAGTATCTCTCTAGGAAGACTTTTTTCAAATCATTCCAAGTTGTGATAGAATTCGGTTCAAGATTGTATAACCAATCCTTGGCAAAGACCGTAGCGAAAACGGAAAGGCTCTCGGCTTGATATGGTCTTCGATGATTCCTTCAAGCCTCAAAGGTGTAGAACACACAACCTGGAATTCTTTCAGATGCTTATGCGGATCCTCACCTGCAAGACCATTAAACCTTGGCAACAAGTGTATCAAACCAGATTTTAATTCAAAAGGTGCAATAGCTTCAGGATACTCAATGCATAGACCATTGTAATTCACATCAGGGGCAGCCAACTGCCTTAAAGTTCTTTGGTCAGCCATATCAAAAACAATTTCAGAATCTGAATCAACAAAGTTATGCAAGTAATCGGAATCAGTGTCAGAATCAATTACAGGTGGTGAACTATTGCTAGCCTGGACTGCTCTACGTCGTGTGTGCAAAGTTCTTTCTACCTCAAGATCACAATCAAAAAGATCAGAACAAGAAGACCTAGTAGCCAGGACTAATGCAACAATGCAGCAACAATTTTCAAAATGCAAAAACAAACAGAATGAAGGAAAATGATTAAAATAAATTCAAAAAAAAAAATATAAAAACACCAAAATTAATCTAATGAAGTGAAATTAGAATTTTGAGAATTTTTTTGGATTTTTTCGACACTATGAAAAGAGTAAAAAATTAATTAAAAATAGAAAAAAGAGGAATTTGGCGAATTGAGGTCAGAATCCCTTAACTCTTTTAGAGTATTCTGGTCCCAACAGGGAAAAAAGATTTGCAATCGGACACAATTTTTCCAAAAACCGATTTTTTCGACTCTAAACGCGAATTGGCCAAAATCATGGGGAAACTAGGGCCTAAACGCGAGAACACTAAGCCTATGACTCTAATATTGATTAATAACAACAAGAATCCCCGGCAACGGCGCCAATTTTGATCCGCTGTCGCGCACGGATCAAAAACGAGTGATTTTGAAAATGTAGTTATGGTAACGACAACTCGAGTATCGTTCTCAAGGATTCTTGTATTATTATTAATCAATGCAGTAACAGTTAATCGGGGGTTTAGATTATGATTTCAAGAAAAAGGAATTAAAATAAATTGTGATTATCGAATAAGCTAAAGCGAATCAACCTCTTTGTATCGACTTCCGACTTATCATTGATTCCTATAAATTTCAATTCCCTAAACGGGTCTGATCCTATTCGACTATAATAACCACTCGACAAGCGCAATAGAAATTATACGGCATATGATCTTGAATTCCGAATTAAGCAAACGGATTAAAAACTATTGCGAATTAAGCAAACGCAATCTGATCAAACGCGATAATGTAAAAGCTACGTTAACGCGAAATTGTTTCAAGATCAAACAACCAATCGAATTTAAGATTTATATCTTATAACAACAATCAAATTAAGCAAATAATTGAGATTATTGGAATAAATCAAAGGAAACAGATTGACATGGAATTTATAAAAAGAACCTCAAAGTGGAATCCGATTGCGGTAGATTGATTCTTCGAAAATTAGTTCTCCATTACAATTGCTCAAAACTCTCCAAGAAATTTCGTGAATAGTGAGTGAGTGAAGAGTGAATGAGTGCAGAGTGAATATATGCACAGCAGCCGGCCCTAGCGTTTTAATAGAATAAGAGTTTCACTAATAATCTAAACCGGGTCGGAAAATACAAACCAGGCCCATAAAATTGACCCAAAACAAATTATTTCTTAACGTCTGCAACTTCGACAAATTATTCAAGCCTTCTACAATCCGAATCAGCTTCTGACTCCAACATGAAAGTTGTAGCTCTTTCTCTTATCTTTCCAACGAATATTAGAACTCCTCAATCCAATTCCTGTAGCTCCAATTATGAATTTTTCATTGAAAGCTGCTAATGCTGAAAATAAAATACGAAAATTAAATAAAGCTAGAAACAGACTTAAATATGAAAACACACTAAAATGGTGAAACTAATGAAATAAACTAAGGAAATGCCTAAGAATAATAGTAGAAGAATGTGCATAAAGATGCACTGATCAACCACTTGATCGAGATTGGCAATGACATGGAAGGACTATGGCTAGTCATTGGCGATTGGAATGAGATTACTCAACCATCGGAGGTCATAGGAGGAGCCTTCCACCAAGCTAGGGCCAATGCTCTTTACGACGTTCTCACCCAGTGTAGCCTTATTGATATGGAAACCACAGGGAGCTTCTTCACGTGGCGCAAGAATATTCAAGCAAAGGGATTCATGCAAAAAACACTCGATAGGTGCATGGCTAACGCTGACTGGCGTCTTGCCTACCCTAATGCGTTGTTGGAAACTCTTCTCCCCCACAACTCAGACCACAATCCTCTCCTTCTTTCTTGTCGAAAAGTTGACTCCCGCATAAACCCTTCCTTTCATTTTCAAGTAGCTTGGCTTTCCCACCCGGAGTATGCAAATATTGTGACACAAGCATGGGGTCAAACTACCGGAGACACTTTCCATAAGCTTAATAAGGTTCGTGACAGTTTTATCACCTTTAACAAAGAGGTCTTTGGGAATATTTTTCAGGACAAAAAGAAGTTGGAAGTTCCTATCAAAGGAGTCTACTGAGAACTAGAGATTCGAGCTACTTCCGACTTGATTCAGTTCGAGAAAGCCTTGCAGGACCAGTACAACCAAATCCTTTTTCGCGAAGGAATGTTATGGTTCTAGAAGTCCCGTGAGAATTGGGTAAGATTTGGCAACAAGAATACCAAATTCTTTCATACTCAAACGGTTATCAGAAGGCGCAAGAATAACATTTCTGGCCTGTTTATCGATAATATTTGGTGCACTGATGCATCCCTTATTCAGAAGGAAGCTCAATCGTTCTACCAAGGTCTCTTCCAATCTACTGTTAGATGTCTTCCCAATTGCTTACAGCTAGTGCATGTTCCTCGATTAGAGGATCATGTCTCCCTCGGCCTAGTCGCTACCGTCACATTGCAGGAAGTGAAGGATGCCCTCTTTAGCATGAACCCTTACAAAGCCCCTGGGCCAGACGGATTTCAACCTATATTTTTTAGAACCTTCTGGCCACATATCAAGGATGATATTACGCGCATGATAGCTGAGATTTTTGCCACAACTGTTGTCCCATCCCAAATGACTAAACTTTGATAGTTCCCATTCCTAAGTCGAAGAATCCCACGTCCATCAGGGACTTCAGACCGATCAATGTTTGTAATGTTCTATTCAAATTGGTCTCCAAGGTCCTAGTGAATCGCCTTCGGCCACACCTAGATTCTATCATTGGTCCCCTTCAAAGTAGCTTCATCCCCAAGAGGGGAACTTGTGATAATGCCATCATCGCCCAAGAGATTGTTCATAGTATGCATAAGAAGACTGGAAAGACTAGATATGTTATGTTCAAGATTGATTTTGAAAAAGCCTATGATAGGGTTGATTGGAGCTTCTTGCGATTGACTCTAAAGGAATTTGGGTTTTCGGATCGCACAATAGACTTGGTTATGAACTGCACTACTACTACGTCCTTGTCCTTAAAATGGAACAATGAGAGATTGCCCTCTTTCTCGCCGAGACGTGGTCTTCGTCAGGGAGACCCAATGTCACCTTATCTCTTTCTTCTATGCATGGAGAAGCTAGCACTTCTCATTCAAGAGAAAGTTTGTAGTGGGAATTGGCAACCAGTTACGGTCTCCAGAGGTGGCCCTAAGATATCACATTTATTCTTTACTGATGATTGTCTGTTATTCACTAAGGCGTCAGCAAATCAAGTGCAGTTGGTCCAGGATGTTATCCGTCTATTTTGTTTTGCTTCTGGCTTGAAAGTCAATAGTTAGAAATCTAAGTTCTTTGTCTCTAAGAATGTTCTGCGTAGCAAAATCCAACAATTCGCCACTATATTAGAGTTCCAACACACTCATAATCCAGGGCAGATACTTGGGGTTCCCTCTCTTGGTAGGTAGGACCACTAAGGCGGATTTTGCCTCCCTCACAGATCGTGTCAATAGCCGCATTGCAGGTTGGAAGGGCTAACTCCTTAGCCGTGCTAGCAGAGTAACTTTAGCTATGTCAGTTATATTTGCTATCCCCTCCTACTCTATGCAAAACCTATGGATCTCAGAGGGAATTTGCAATAAAATTGACTCTAGGTTAAGGTGCTTCATCTGGGGAGGGAATCACAATCATTAGGTAGATTGGTCTACGATCTCTAAAACTCGTGCCAAAGGAGGTTTGGGCATTCGTCGATGTCACCAAGCTAACATTTCCCTACTTGGCAAGCATGTGTGGGATCTTTTGCACGGCAATGATAAGTTATGGGTTCGCTTACTATATGAGAAATATATTGGCCAAAAGAATATTATTCACCTTAAGAATTTCACAAGCAGCTCATATCTTTGGTCCTCTATCATGAAAGCCTTATCTCATCTCAAGTAAGGTTTCACGTTTAGGATTGGAGATGGGGATTGCTCCTTTTGGTTTGATCCTTGGTTAGCGGAGAGCCCATTGTAAGGCATGGTAGATGAAGTCCATGAAAGAGACATGCAATTACGCGTTAAGGATGTCTATTTTGATGGCTATTGGCACTTTGACGTCCTTACTACAACCTTGCCCCAAGACATTCGGAACACCCTTCCGTACTTGTTTCTTAATCCTTCTATGTCGGATATTATTAGGTGGAGTGCATCTAGCTCGGGAAGGTATGATACCAAGTCCGCCTATGCGTGGTTGAGCCGAGAGCCTACTTTTCATCTTGCCTGCGCTGAGTTCTAGTCGTGGGTGTGGAAGTCCAAGCTACCTGAGAATGTTAAACACTTTATTTGGCTCACCTATAGAGGGAGTCTTCCTACTAACTCTTTCCGCTTCATGCAACATATTACTATTGATTCTTCTTGTTGCAGGTGTGGAGATGCCAATGAAACATAGATTCACATCCTTCGTGATTGTCCCTATGCATGTAAGGTGTGGCAATACATCCAATTGCAGTATGGTCTTGATTTCTTCATTGATGATGTTGCATACTGGCTCAGAAGTAACATTCAAGGAAATTTTCAGCTCTTATTCAGCATCACTTGCTGGATGATTTGGCGTGCGAGGAATGAGGTGGTTTTTAACAATATAGTTTGGCCAGACTGGTATATGCATAACCAAATAAGTTCTCTTCTACATCTAGCCAAAGGGACAAGCTCGACCAGCTCATCCTCAACAGATAGGATACTGGTTAACTGGGAACCTCCTCCGCAAAACTACATCAAGATCAATACGGATGGTAGTTCCTTTAGTAATCTTGGCTTGTCAGGTTTTGGTGGTGTTTTACGAGATTTTGCAGGCAATTGGATCACAGATTATATGGGCAATTGTGGTTTTACTTCAAGCACCACCGTTGAGCTGTGTTATTTTTCATGGCATTAAACTTGTCCACACAAAAGGTTTCTCTAATGTTATTTGTGAGACGGATTCCACCACTTCTCTGAAATTCATCATTGAGGGGCTCGACGCTGTTCATCCTCATGCAGGTGTGGTTTCGGCCATTCGTGATTACATACAACTACCTTTGAATATTAGCTTCAAGCATACGCTTAGGCAAGAAAATAATATGACAGACATTCTTGCTAAGTCAGGAGCCAAATCCTCCTCCCCATTTATTTTATTAAATTCTTCTCCAGTTTTAGCTTCGAATTACTTAGTTGCTGATGCCTCAAACACTCTCTTTTGTAGGCCTTAGTGTCATTTTTTAATTTCTTTATTCATCAAAAAAACAAAATAGAAGGTTTAAATTAAAATTTAATTTAATGATAAAATCTCTAAATTAATATGACAATCTTTTTATCTTTATCGTTTTTATTTTTTTTATTTATGTTTACAATTAAATGTTAAAATTTTATTACAAAAAATGTTTTCCAATGTAAATTTATTATATACTTAATTATAAAGCAACAATATAAAATAAAAAAAATACAACATTTTATATATCATGTTTATTTATTTAATTATTATTTGTTTAATTTTTTAACTGAAATTTATTTAAATTTCTATATAACGCTTTAAATAAAATTATAATGCTGTTAAACATAAAAAAATTATAATTTCGATTGTAATAATTATAATATAAAAATACTTACACAGTTACACTTTGATCCTTAAAATAAACAGGAAAGGCAAAATTACTATTTTAGCTAACAATTATGAGCGGCAAAATATTTCATTTCTAGGATAAATAAACTATATAAAATAAACTTTTATTCTTACAAAAAGAAAAAAAGAAGTAAAATTACTAAATTATCCTAAACTCTATTTTTTTTTATATAAACATAAGCTAAGGATATATGACGTGTAAGCAAAGTTGAAAAAAGATTAACACAGTATAGTTTTTTTTTTTTCGGAACACAAAGTATAGTTATTAGTTTTATATAAGACAAAACATAATGAAACAAATATTAATTGTAAATATAACATAATAAATAAAATTTATATCCTACATGCACATATACATTCTTAAGAAATACAATGAATATAATAAATACAGTATAATCTCCTATTAATCTAAAACTACCAAAATCAAGATATAGACATTAAATAAATTGTGTAGTTCATTCAAATTTGATGTTAAAATCATCAAATTTTATGATTTTAGATAATTTTTAATCAATTAAAAAGTGTGCAACAAAAAAGTATGTTTGTGAAGTATTATTAACTTTTTTTTTAATTATTTATATTTATACCCTTAATACTAAAGGTATAAAAAATCGGATTGACTTGGTCAATCGGATCGGGAACTGGTGGTCGGTCCAAGTCAGTCTTTGATCATTTGCGTTGTTGAACCAGTTTAAGCTTGTGTGACCCAGTTGGTCAAATCGGTTGATTCTGTCGACTGAAAATATTAAATTTTAATTAAAAAATACAAAATTAATGGAGGCAAGGATCAAACCTAAACATGAAAATTAAACTAGTATTACTTAACCACTAAACATAATGTTTAATTGATCATGTTATTACAAATAATATATAGTATTTATTTATATTTGAATATTAAATATTATAATAATATAATATATTTGCAAGTAAACATAATTACATCATATTTTTTATTCTTATTATAATTTTATTATTCATATTTACTATTATTAAATATTAATGAATAATTTTTATCTAATTTTATATTTAAAATTTTATTATATTAATGAATTTAAATTTAAAGAAACAGTTTATAAAATTATATTAATTTATGATATATATTTTTTTAATTTGTTATAATATAAGATATAAAATTTTTAATTTTTTTTAATAAGTATCAAATCATAATAATTAACCAATAACCTAATGCTTCGACCGTTAATGCAATCATTAATCGACCATTAATGCAATCATCAATCGATCGGTTCGATACTAATATATAAACTAGAAATAAAAACAGTTTTGAAAGTACACTCAGCCAAGTCAAAAAAAGAAAAGAAAAGCACACTCAGGCAGTCAGCCATGTCCACCACCAGTACTGTTCTGGCTTCCACTCCAACGCCAAGGTAACAGATTCTTTCTGACATTCGAACACCCATTTTCAGATCTACATGCATGAATTGTTCTTGGTTTAGGCTTTAGAATCTGTTGAATAAGCATATTCAATTTCTCATGGTGTGTAACCTTGCATGCTCATGAGTCTTGAACTGATTTGTGATGACCAACATCTGTTTCTGGCTTTTGATAAAGTTTCATTATGCAACTTGTCACTTCTTGTTCTTTGTTTTGTAATCCGAATTTTTTGTGTCGCATAGTGACTTGGAAATGAGTTTGATTTTGTTGGAGCATCATATACCCAGTTTGTTGTTTGCAGCAAGCTTTTACTTCTCTATCTCTCTTGCAAAATTACAAGGGGTAGTTTTGCGATTTTAACAAATGAAATAAGATATCTGCTCAGCTTGTCTGAAATTTTTTCAGGCTGTTGAGTTCATGGTTATAGTTGTTGTCTGAATCGAATGGTTCTAAATTGTGGTTGCGGTTTTGTTGCAATCCTTTTCATTACGGTCACGATAAGCCTCTGTGTTACCGCCACACTTATGGTCGTGAACCGCAATTTAAAACCATGATTCTGATGTCTTGATCTTGTTTTCACCTATTTGGCTTATTTTCTGCAGAGATCTTTCATTACTGTTGCTGTTATTCGCCTAATTCAATTGAGTTTGGGATTTTTTCCAATCTTTTGAGAGATTTTCTTTGTCAGATGTTTACTCTTTCTTCTCTGCTTGTTAACTATGCGACCTTTATCAATTCATCAAATTTCGATCCATATTTGGTTCAAATAGATTTAGGCTTGTTTTCAATTATGCTCTTGGCTCTCCCGTTTTTGTAAAAGTGTTTGACTCCTCCAATGCCCAAAGTCTATACCTAATTGAGGTTGGATTATGTTTTAAATTATTGGAGGATTTTTTTTACTAATTTCTGGTAACTCTGCTTTGTGACCATGTTGTTCAGGGCTAATAATGATGGAAAATGATAGTACCTCACATAGGGGATAAAAGCAATTAGATAATAGTAACTTATGTTAAACTTTCATAGTAAGGATGGGTAAGTATGAAGAAGATTTTCCTGATTCATTTTTCATTACCCATGATATAGTTCCTTTCTCTGCTTTTAAGATAACTATGACATACCCCTCAATTTAAAGACAACCATTATGATTGATGATGTTGAATCCATTTTCTTTTACAGTGAAATGAAACTTTCAGTAGACAATTTTTTGGTACGGTCTAGTCTAATGAAGTTCCATTTCCTGTAAAAAAACAAAAGAAATTGAATTTAAGATCTTTTTAACATTCATTTGGTCAACTCAGGCTAAAACATTCCTTGTAGAGTATTAGAACTCTGCAGGTTTAGGTTGTCAAGGCTAATCTTGCAAACTCATTTCAGTTCTTGGTTTTGACTAAACACAACTCAGGAGACAATTTCAGCCTCATGATTTGTACAGGGGACTAAATTCAATTCAATAGCCTTCCATAGTTATTGTAGTTATTAATATATGGGTTTTATCATTCTTCCTCTAACAGGTTAACAAAGTGAATAGTAAAATAAATTGATGGTATCCTTGTTTGTATTTTTCTAATAATCTTACATGGTTCAATTTCTTACCTGACATCGTTTTAGGATCTAGATGTCATTGTCACTCTATACACCATGCATAAAAACTATCATGCTTGTGATTGGAACATTTTCTGCATATGATGCAGTATTTTGAATGGTTCATGATATTGGAATTTGGAAACAAAAAGAGATTAACCAATCTTTGATTCTTTTATGCCAAGTTCATTTTGATGGGAAATTTAATCTAGTTAGTTGTGTGTGTCATTTTATTACTTGCTCTATGATTTTCAATTTTTAATTTGGGCAACAAAGCTATTCATTTCCAAACCATGTTACTCTAACAATGCTTTAGAATTGTATTGGTAATATCTGAGGTTTCAAATGGTTCAGTGATTTCAAAGTTGCATTTAGATTTAGCACAACTTTGTGGGGCACTAGTGTCTAGAGTACCATCTTTTCATACACTGTTTGAAGTACTTATCAATTTTTCTACTTTTCATAGTCTTGGAAGTACTGCATGCATGATTCAGATGCTCCCAAGTTCAAATTATGTGACTTTCAAAGTTTTCTTATGCCTCTTTTCTTTTTCTCAGGTTATTAGGCAAAGTGGCATTGGTTACAGGCGGGGCGTCAGGAATCGGAGAAAGCATCGTGCGTCTCTTCCATATCCATGGTGCTAGAATATGCATAGCTGATGTGCAAGACAACCTTGCAAAGCAGATCGTTGAGTCCCTTGGGGATGAAGCTAATGTTGTTTTTTTCCATTGTGATGTCACCTTAGAGGATGATGTTTCTCATGCAGTGGACTTCACCGTGAGCAAATTCAGCACGCTTGACATCATTGTCAACAATGCCGGAACTTCTGGATCGCCCTGTCCTGATATCCGTGACACAGACTTATCAGAATTCGACAAGGTTTTCAGCATTAACACAAAGGGAGTGTTTCACGGGATGAAACATGCGTCTCGGATCATGATCCCGAACAAGAGGGGCTCGATTGTTTCTCTAAGCAGCGTAGCAAGTGCCTTAGGTGGCATAGGAATACATGCATACACAGGATCGAAATATGCTGTCGTGGGGCTCACAAAGAGTGTTGCAGCTGAATTGGGGAAGCATGGTATAAGAGTGAACTGTGTGTCACCTTATGCTGTTGCAACAGCTTTGGCTTTGGCCCATTTGCCTGAGGCTGAGAGAACCGAGGATGCCTGGGCCAGTTTTCGCGATTTTTCCGGGAGAATGGCTAACTTGCAAGGGGTGGAGTTAACTACTCATGATGTGGCTAATGCTGTGCTCTTCCTTGCAAGTGATGAAGCAAGGTACATAAGTGGAGAGAATCTGATGGTTGATGGTGGCTTCACGAGTGTGAATCACTCACTCCGAGTTTTTAGATGATTACTGGTATTTCAGTGTTTGTTGCAGTTTGAGACATTGCATTCATGAAGTCTGCTACATGGATTTTAAGTAAACATTCAAATAATATTTTAAGATCCTGTTTGAACTGCATTATCTTTTCCTGTATAGAACCCAGGCTGAGTTGGTTTTGGGAGTAATGTTCCGCCATTCAACATTAAAACCACAGATGACATGTTAGGTCTATTTTCTGGATTCTGTTGCACACACAGTAAACCTACATGAATACACCGTAATATTTCAGCTATGGATTCTGAAGATAAGATGGTATCAGCTTCTAACATGTCATCTATTAACTCCAATGGCATTTCTTCCGTCCATAGTCTCCACGCCTAAAATGACATGAAAGCCATATCAAGAATGAGTTCAAAATTTCAATTAATGCACCATTAGAGGCATATGGAATGAGTAGTTTGAAGATTTGGGAAAATAAAAATAGAGCATGACTGAAAGTGGTATCAGGTGAAAAAAATTTCAAAGTTCATTTTCATATTCTTGTGTCCAAAACTTTTTAGGTGGATTTTTCTTGTTTTTCTTTGGGGTATGTGTGAAGTTTAGGTTCAACTACTCTATAGTTTAGTTATATTAGGTATGCATGAATTAATTTTCAACTTAAGTTTCTCAACTCCTCAAGAATTTATTGAAATAGAAACAAGTGATACAGAAACTAAAATAGCTAGAAATAATATATCCAGTTCAATCTTACATGGCCTAGAAGGTTAAGATGATGATGGTGAGGGTCACGAAATCCACGATTCTTCCTCCCGCTAATTATTTCAAGTACAATCACACCATAACTAAAAACATCAGATTTGGTTGAGAAAGATCCATGCACAGCATATTCTAGAGGCATATAACCACTGTGAAACATTATTGAAGTTAGGAAAAGAGACATCAACAGAAGTTAAAGCCTAGTAAAACAAAAATAAGTTTCTTACTATGTTCCCATCACTCTATTTGTATTTGCCTCAACTTGATCTCCTCCAAACGTTCTAGCTAAACCAAAATCTGATATCTTTGGAATCATATTGTTATCAAGAAGAATATTGCTTGTTTTGAGATCTCTATGTATGATTCTTAGTGTAGAATCTTGATGAAGGTACAAAAGTCCTCGAGCAATTCCATCAATAATTTCCAAGCGCCTAATCCAATCTAGTAATTTGCTTCGCATTGTATCTAAGAAATTACTTTGAAAGTTAGCATGGCAACTATATGATGGCAGCAAAAAAAAAAACTTAAAAGCATTAAATTTGATGGGTGTGAAATCTCCAACCAAAAATAAAGTAATCCAAGCTTCTGTTGGGCATGAACTCATAGATCAACAACTTTTCTTCTTGTTGAATAGAACAACCAAGAAGTTTTACAAGATTACGATGCTGAAGTGTTGCCATCAACTTTACTTCATTTTTGAACTCCTCAGTTCCTTGTCTTGAAGTTTTAGAAAGTCTCTTGTCCATCTACCAATATGCCCTGCAATGATTTCTGAAATTTTGGTACTTGACAAAGAATGAGTAACTTGGAACCAAGGCTTGTATGAATAAATTTCTCTACGTACCTTATATACTGGTCCAAAGCCACCTTCTCCTAACTTGTTTCTGTCAGAAAAGTGATTTGTCGCTATATTGATGTTTGAAAAATCAAATATGTCATTGTCTTCCTTCTCCTTCACTTTCTTCCAGTGAGTTAGCTTTTTTATATTCCCTATTGTTGCAGGAGACATGAATTTCTCATAATTAATATTATATTAGTGGTTATAATGTTAACTATATAGAGGGATATAGATGAAACAGAAAATAAAGTTCAGAATTGAAGAATACTTCTTTTTATGTTAATATAATTCTGTTTTCATTACAAAAGAATCCTATCTGAGTATATCATTGAATGTTCACTTAAAAATTTTTCACCTGGCTTGCCTAGACTCATCCTTTTTATAAATGTTGAATTGGACCACACAAGAATTGTTAGTCCTATAATGAATGCAATAAGTCCTGCTACAATCCCTGCAAGCTTCTTTCGGTTCATGTTTTTATTCCTTCTCTGATCTGTGGATTGAAACTAATGTCAATCAACAAGTAGCTAGAAACTCAGTTTATAAGGCAAAACAGAAAAGAAAACAGGTAAAAGGCATGTTATACAGAGCAACTTCAACTTGCTAGTTGCTAGCTGATTTGTAAATGATTGTTCCAACTTCTAACAATAGCAGATTTTATGTAAAAAAAAAAAAACAAGTAAGAATTCAATGGAATGGAATAAAGTTATAATTCAGCTGTTTAGATATTGGCTGAATGTTATTTTTTTGTTCTTTTATGTTTGGGTTGTTTTTGATAAGTTTGGTACTTTATGTTTTAGTACCCTCAATTTTGTTGTTTATTTTTCTAAAATGAAAATAGTTCTTTTAAAATAATATTTATTTTCAATTTTATATTTTGAATATTTTTTGAGAAATTTAAAATGTAAAAATTATTTTATTAAATTTATTTACATAAAATTATGGAATTTAACTAAAGTATAAATGAAAAGAGGATGAAACATAACACTTTTCATGAAATTTACATTATTTATCATTTTTTTATTCAAACATTAGTTGAGTTTTATAATTCTCATGTAAGTGAATCTAATGAAATAATTTTTACGTCTAATTATTAGTAAAAAAAAATATTTAAAATCACGTTACAGAATTGAAAATCATGTTTAATTTTAAAATTATCATTTTGACTCATTTTTAAAATATAAATATCAAATTGAGTCATTTTAAAAAAATAAATAACCAAATTAAAACTTCTAAAATATCAACTACTAAACTCAACAAAAACTAAAATTACATTTAGTCTTAAATATTTTATGTAACATAGCAAAATTAAAAACCAGAAAAAACTTCCCATCTCAATACTCCAAATTGGCTAAAGAGAAAAAAAGGTTTTGGAAAAGAAAATACCGAGTTCAGACAGGTCTAGTCGTATGTAAATATCTTGTCCTCCGCCCGCGTCCGTGTGAGTTCTCATGTCCACAATGTTATCAAACCAAAGCACGCAGCCACTCCCAGCACCTCTGATATCTAAATTTGCATATGCAGTACAAGAGCAGTTTCTCAAACAAAATATTTCACATTCCTTAAGGCTCAAGCTCTTGTTAAACCACGACGAAGACGTGTCTGGCAACTTCATTCCCGAGTATTTCAGAAACCCATCTCCATTTTGACAATTTAGTTTCATTCTTCTCACACACCCGCCAGACCAATCCGATGAATCCCACTTTGCTTGAAACTTCGGTACGAAGCCTTGCAAACACTCACATATTGGAATAACATTATGTTGCAGTTAGAGTTGACATCACAGACGGCATAGTAATCACAATGGTCCAAAGGACGAGTGGCTATAATCATCCAACTTTGTTTTTCATCAGACCATAGAAAACGCTCGGAGCTTCCCGTTGGATTGAGCACAAGTCTTGTGAGTGTCGAAGGGTTCAACGTTTGGTATCCGTAGGAAACTTCTTTGTCAGTTGACTCCAGAGAGAAGTTCAAGTACGTATGCATTCTTTGCCAAGAAACTCCGGTGAAAAGATAGCCATTCCACGACCCTGCGCGGCTCAAAATCTTTGCTCCTTTCGTAGTAACTAGCTGAGGCAAGCCGCGAATGTCAATGCGATATGAAACCTCGCCTGCAGCTGGATCTTCAGAGTCTCTCCAAGATGTGAGATACTTAAACGGACCAGTGACTAAGTTGCTTTCCAGTTTCATTCCGGCCAGGAATGTGTCGCCGGGGTAATCAAAGCTTTGCCACAAGATGTTCTCAATCTCACTGCCCTCTCCATCTTTCACAACAAGGTTTCCAGAATCTAGAAGCAGCAAAATTGGTTTCACTGCAATTCTTGATGAGTTGGAGGACCAGATTATGCTTCCAGGGCCATCGTGAATAGCAAGATTTCCCTTATCAGTAAGTTTCAAAACTGCTGTTTTGTTCTTCACTGGGGTATCTCTGTTGGCAACCCACACAAAAGTCCTAGGTCTTATGTTCTTGTACCATATACCAAAGTATTGATGTCTCGAGTTTCCGAAGTCGAAAAATCCTGCTTCAAAGGTTCCCCCCGTAGAAACGAGGGTGTCATGATATTGGATAGAGTGATTTGGAGTAATAGTAACTGTTTCTTGATTAGACAAAGTGGGCGTGAAGCAAAAGAGAGTAGTGTACATCATTAGCATGAGCACGTTTTGGCTCTCCATTTTGTAATTTGCTCAGGTTAGTTACTAGCAAAATTTCATTACTTTTAATTAAGTTCTCGTCCTTTGCAATGAATAATTCTACTCTGTTTGGCTTGTGTGGTAAGGGGACCAGAGACTTCAATCGACAAGTTTCCATTGATGACTTTGGCCTTGCGTCTAACATGGGTTATCTTGAATACAAAGAAATGAAAGTTATGTTATTAACTTAAAAATCTTGATTATTCTATTTCCATCCATTTCAATGGGTCTTCTTTTAAAAAAAAAAAATGGATATATACTTTTAAGGCCCAACTAAACCAAATGGAATTTTTTAATCTACAAGAATAGAAGTGCAAGCACGGCAAAGTGAAAAGGAAAGGAAAGGAAAAAAAAAAAAAAAAAAAAACAAAAAACGCAAGTGTTACACACACTCTGTTCTTCACAACAATGTTCCTTGACAAGTTTTGGCTGACTTCAACTAAACAACAATGATGACTTTGACTTGATAACCATCAACGACAGTGACAACTTCGACTTGACGACACCTTTGACCCAATGACGCCTTCACGATTTTTGACCATGACTTCACGATGGTGTGTTCTTTATCGCCTATGTTGATATTTTTTTTTTATCCTTTGAATTGGTTATTTACAATAGAATCTAATAATATTTTTGTAAGAGAAAAAAAGGAAAAAGAAAGAAAGTTTATACATATATTATTTGCAAATTCATTATAATAAAATTTTATTAATTATAGTAATTTTTTACATTTTCAAAAAATAAAAGTCTATATTTTTTCAGAATATTTTTATATTGATTAAATTAATTTTATACTATATCTTTTTTATTTTATGAATACACTTTTTATTGGACATATAATATTTTTTAAATAAAATTGAAACTTAAAAAAAGTTATCAAACAACTTTTTAGCTTAAAAAGAACTTTTAAGGTAATGAATATAAAAATTAACAAATAACTTTTACTTTTATTATAAGTCCTTATTTTAAATTTTAAATTAAAAGTTACTTATAAATTAAATAAAAGTTAGACCAAACAGATCCTAAAGTAGTTTAAGCAAATACATTAAAAAATAAAAAAATATTTATTTTATTTAAAAAAAAAAATTTTTTAACAAGTTTAATCAAATCTACCCTTAAATTATTTTGCTTTTCTTCCATATATACAATTTATACGTAGTTATTTTATTGTGTTTGAATAGTTTGAACTAAATGAAAATATATATATATTCTTGCCTAAAATTGAGATATCTTTTAACTTTCACCGTTAAATCGATAAAAAAAAAAAAAAAAAAAAAAAAAAAAGAAGGATATAACCATACACAAGATGATTTTAATAAATTCACTAATAAAACATTAATTCAATGCTCCGAAAACAAAAGCTGCAGCGAGGTTAAATAGTAAGAAAATCAAGGAGGCACACTGGCAAAACTTACTCAAGGTCATTATTATAAAAATAAAGAAACACAAACGGAGGGAAAGAGATTTAATCTAAATAATTAAGAAAAATGAATGACAACGTTAATCCTAGAAACAGCTTATTTCCCCCACACTTTCGGCTTAGGTGAACAACTATAGCAAAAATTGATGGCAACAAAACAATTGTTAGTCTTGATTTTACTAAGATCATTTTTCCATTAACTACCCACAAAAACAAAAACAAAAAAGGGAGGGGAGAGCCTTCAATTCATTTTACTTAGTTCGTGTAATGACTCTGTGAGATAGATCTATTAGGGCTTTCCTTGATATTCTTACTTCCTCATCGTCACTCTCGGCTAAGGAATCACTTGCCGCTGCTGCAAGGTTAGCATGCTCCATGGCTAGCTCACGTGTCCTTGTATACCTCGGCTTTTTCCCAAATACTCCAAAGCCTACACAAGCAAAAATACAATTACATAAATGTGATTTGTGTAATAAGCTAGTCTGATCTGGCTTTTTTGCACATGTTTAATTATTTTTTATCAACATGACATTGGTGGTGCAGAATATCCATTAGTTTTTCTGACAACTAATATCTGTCAAGGAACCAACTCATCATCTTTAGTTGCGTCTCCCATTCCAACCACGTGTTTTCCATTCACAAAGTTTGAACTAGCCACCTTGTTTAAGATAACCAAGTCTAGTTTCACCCGGACCAACGACATGTTAGTACTACATGTTTAATTTGAATGACAGATCAAAAGGGTTTAATTCAATCATAGTACTATAGGTCCTGTGAAAGATCCTGGTATTTGCATTCCTAAACTTAAAAGTGATTGTGATACTAACTAAAACTATATATTTGAAAATATAATTGAAATAATATAAGGATTTGTTTGGACACGTTTCTCTAGAAGCACTTCTAGGAGAAGAAAGTAAGAAGAAAAAATAAATTGAGCTTCTTCATAAACTAAAATTAGCTCATGCATTAGTTGTTTTATAGAAGTTCTCTTATATACCTTCTCTAAAGGATAAGAGAATTTCTTCAAATTAGCTAATGCAAAAGCTAATTTTAACTTATGAAAAAGTTCATTTTGTTTTTTCTTCTTACTTACTTCTCCTAAGACTGCTTTTGGAGAAACTTATTCAAACAAACCCTAAATCTCTTTACGTGCACACACACATAAAATCAATGGCAACCAATCATGTTATGCAGCTTAATTGCCAAATCAGAAGTTTAGCTGCTCAAGCAACATATCTGAATTCTATTTTGTTTCGTCATCCTACACATTTAAAACTTGAAGAGCAGCATTCTTGTGGAGTAAACCTTCAAATATATTTTCAAAGATGAACCTTCAAAAAAGCAGGGAAAAATCAACCTCACTTTATGTCCTACTACTGAAATATAAAAGTGGGAGACTACGGGGATTGCACTCTGAATTCATCAGGGAGGCCATCAATAATATTATCTAACTAAAATCTTAAGTTGAAATGTACCAAAACCAATTGCAACTTGTTAATTGACAGATTCACCAAAGGTAGAGATCTGAACGTAGTTCTTGCTTTTGTTTAGTGTCATAACTCATACGAACTAATTATGTAGAATAAATGCAGCCAAGCAATAAAAATTAACTTACAACATCAACATTCGCAGGGTTTTCGAAGCCCTCGTCAACAATTGCACACAACTGAGGGAACTCCTCCATTGCAAACAATATTGGAGCTGTAACAATTCCCTGCAATAATTTTTTGGACAAAACCAAGTCATACAGTAGATAAAACAAAACATAACAGATATCATGAAGAATAAAAGGGAAAGCAAACCATAAAATAATAGTAAAAAAAAAGATTTTCTTTTAAATGGCACCAACTCAAAAAAGGGTTGTTACAATATAAATTTTATCAGTGTGAAAAAAAAATTCTAAATGATGTCAAAAAATGGATCAAGAAAGAAGCACAATAAATAACAAATTTATTTACAGATATTAAAGGATACGCTGCATGTCATAGGATTGGCAGCACTATACTGGACTTTTATTATTTTTCCAACTTTCTCTCATTTTGCAAGATTTATTTGGAGGATTCTCATTTGTAATAGAATTTAACTAATTTAAGTTATTACATATTTTTTATTACTGAATTACAGAATTATAAAGATTTAACTAAGTTTGTAGTCCTAAACTTTTTTGAAATTTGGTTTTTAGTCCCTAAAAATTTTGACTGGTCAAGGTTCCTCAACTTTTTTTCCATTAAGTGCTTTACTCTCCCAACTTTTTAAAATTTTGGTTTAGTCCCTGAAATCCCATTAAATAAATAAGAATAATGGGGTTCAAACTTTGTTCAGGAACTAAACTGAATTTTTAGAAAGTTTAGGAATCTTGACCAGCCAAACTTTTGTTTAGGGACTAAAAACCTTAATCCAAATTTCAAAAAGTTTAGGGACAAAACACTTAGTTAACCCAATTATAAATTACAAGAAAGATTGTTCTTCATTCAACCCTAGTCATCATAGACAATGCCCATAATAAATCATATATGCATCATGTAAACGTGGACAGACCTAAACGAGGGATTATATTTCAACACAGACAGTGTATCAGTTTTTACAAATTTCACCATCAAGGATTCATGTTTCTTAGGCTTCCATCCAAATATTTTAAATCATTAACTGAAAATCAAAATCAAGAGTGGATGAAATTTAAAAGTAATAATAAATTATGAAATTACATGATGAATGTCTGATAATGAACCCTTTCCAAGGGAAGCTGATGTGCCTGTGAAATCAAGCACATCATCTATCAACTGAAATGCCAAACCCTGCAAAACAGAGAAGGAGATAAATTTCCAAGAAATTCATAAACAAAAGCATATATATCATGTACAGACAAGAAGATAGATATCAACTAAATGTTGCAAGATGAAATGGTGGATACATCTGTAACAGTGATACTTGGTTCCATTAATTCTCTTTATGCAAAGCATTCAACTATTAATCATTGAACACACTGTTTACAACAGAAAACCATCATACTTTGAACTTAAAAGTGTAAATCCATGACTAATTGAATATACAAACCAGATTTTTTCCATACTCAAAAGCAAGCATTGCAACTTCTGTTGTTTGCCCTGCAAGGATGGCTATTGCCTTGCAACTATTTGATATTAAAGATGCAGTCTTGTAGTAGGTCTTTTGCATATAATATTCCATGCTGAAAATATAAACAATTGTGAGAATTCAATCTAACCATAGATAGGATATATCTCCATATTCTTAAGAATTAAGACTGGTCATAACTATGTGATAGGATACAAATTGTATAAAACAAAGGTTAACTTCCTAGCAAAAAAAACACATTTACATAAATGAAAAAAAAGACTCATCACTCATGCATACCTACACTGTTGATCAGATGTTGTAGTCATCTGCATGGTCTCCCCAGTTACAAGATGCTCTACAACTTTTGCCAATAAAGATACAACCTACAGAGATGCAGTCCTTAGACAGATGACAGAAACATAATCGAGTGTACCATCAAGGAAACTAAATACATCTTTACAATTTTACATGTATACACAGCACATCACCCATTTACCTTACCTCTGTTTTTCAAAGAGGCCAGAGCAACACAAGCCCGAGAAAGCAAAAAATCTCCAGCCAATACTGCCAACTGCATAAAAACAAAGTAAAAGACTCAAGCAAGCTACACCCACCATGTGGCAGTATGTAGAAAATATAACCAAAACAAATGAACAAATGGCATGTAAATGCAGGCAAAGGGATTCACAACTATATATATACCTTATTGCCCATTACAAAATTCAATGAACCAATACCATGTCTGGTATCTGCATCATCCAATACATCATCATGGAGAAGGCTTGCCACCTGTGACAACATTATGCAAACATTATTTTGTAATAGTGATAATGAAAAAACAATATATTCTTACAAGTGTATAAAAAAGCATTTTGACCATATACCCACCCAATTAGGATACTAATACACACAACTCATGCCTAGGACTAAAAACTTGAAGTGTGAATATTTGCATGTAACCAAAAATAAGGACTGAGGTAGGTTCTATCACAATATTTGAATTGAGAATAAACTTGACCTAACTAAACCCCAAAAAAAGCTCAAGAGAGGAAGACTGCTCAAGTCATTACAACAGGGGTATTTTGCCCGTATGCTGAACTGATTTGTGATCTTAAAAATAATAACAACAATAATTATAATCTTAATTGACAGAACAAATGGAACAGTGAATTTAAGATCACACCAGCATGATTCTCATTTAATCAGCTTGTTAACATGTTGAAACATAAATAACAAATGACTGTCTCTTCAGTGATCAACTACAAATTTTATACATTTAAATGTAAATTGGAAGATATTAACATTACTAAACTGAAGTGGTAAGACTAAGATATCTATAGATCAGTCTCTGATTCAGAAGGATCTTTCTCACAGGCAGCTGGAGCAGGGAAAAACAAACTTGGTCATAAAACCATTTTCCAAAATTCTGAAAGGTCAGACACAGTAGCTACAGGAGTTTATCAAAATTATATTTTTTAAATGAATAAAAGGAAAATAAAACTAGGAAGCAAATGATATTTGGCTACACAGAAAAATGGAAACACAAAGACAAAGGCTAATATTTGCAACAAATTTGTTTAGTCTTTTTGCCTGTCTGAAATGAATATTACCTTTCTAGAGAAACAACAACAACTAAGCCTTATCCCACAAGGTGAGTAAGCTACATTGATCAAAGTCAAACAACGCCACTAGACTTTGTTGGTCTTCTCATTGGAGCCCCTGATTGTCTTCTCACATGGCCAAGCCACTAAGCAAATAGATAGAGACAACAAACTCAATCCAGAGCTTTCTTCAGATTTATGACAAGCAGAACTCCTTTCTTCAGTGTTAAAAAAAAAAAGTCCTTTCTTCAAACTTTGACTAACAATTAATAAACTAAGTTCAGGTTTATTTCACCCCCCCTTACGAATTGTCATCATACAAGAGCCAAAGAATCACATAAAAAACAAACAGCAAATCTACCAATGAATAACAATGGCCGTAGTACAACTGTACAGGTAAAATGGGAGATAGAAAGAAACCAATATAATCAATTGCAATATTCTATAGCAAAAAGTAAACAAAAATTCATAGTTTAAAAATATAACCAGTTGGTCCGACTGGAAATCAGTCTGGTGACTGATCTATTAACTCCAAAAATTTACTCATCTTAGAACCAATACAGAACTGGTGAAAACTAGTGCAACAAACCAATTTGAATTAGTATTTTACACAAATTCTTTTTTTTTTTTTTAATTTAATCTAAAACATTTTTAAGATAAACAAAAAAACACATTTAAGGATTACACATAATACATTATTTTGCAAATTATTATTCATTTTGTATCTTACATATAATTTAGTCATTTATATTAATTAATAATTTTTTATATCTTGATGTCTTATACTTTTGTTATTTTATTAATTTATATACCAATTCAATCATGGTTAAACCAATAAACCATGAACTAGTGCTTTCACCGGTTCAATTACTAATCCAATTTTTAAAACATTATGAAAAACATCACATCTTTTAGCTATTCTCAACATTGCTTGAAAAGAATCAACAAAATTAAACTAATGGATAGCAGAATAGGCAGTGCAAGAAAGACAAAAATAAGTAAAATGTAAAGCAATATTGCAACTATCTGTTTTCACACATTCATCTTATGTGTGAAGTTAATGGCAGTCATATCATGAAACAAAGTATAAGCATTAGATATCACCTAAATGAGGGCCATATTTACATGTATTCTAAAGATAATATTATCAGCAGTATCATGAAAACATTATTCAATAAATGAAATTTTCTTAAGGACTTACATGAATCATCTCTGTTATTTCAGCTATGTATTGTTGTCTTGAACGTAAATTAGTTGCCAAAGTACCTCCTAGATTGATAGGAGGAGGTGCTTCGTGTATTGGTAGATTTAATGCTGTTGACATTAACAGTAAAACCTGCAGAAACATCCACTCGTTAACATGAATCCTGTATGTGAAAGAATGAAACAAGATTAACAATGAATAATACAGGAAAACAAAGATATAAATAATAAATATACGTACATTTTATCACCTTATAACTATATGCACACTCACATGGAAAGAAACAAGGAGAAATAGTCAAACCTATCAGAGTTAATTAAATGCTAGGAAGGCCTCCTGATCCCAGAAATATCAGAACAAGTAAAAAATAAGTTTGAATAGTAGTTGTAGCTATTGTTAAAAATATCATTGTCCCTGACATAGCCCAAACTACTAGCTGGCTTGTATTTTCGAAAGTGTCCACTTAGGGTGCATTTGAAAGAGTTTAGTTACAGCTTACTTAGTCCTATTTTATTACATAAGCACTTGTATAAATGTTTGAGAGAACCCATAAGAATTGCTAATGATATGCCCATAAGCTATTTTTAGCTTATTTAAATAAACTCTCTAAGATAACTAATGAAACAACTTACAACTTAAATGAAAACAGTCTAACCCTATTTTATTTTCAATTATATATAAAAACAACTTATACATAAAAATTATATGATAAGCAGTTATTTAATAAGTGCTTAATTAAGCAATTTACCCAAACACACCCTTAAACCATGTGTCAACTGTAAATGGTCATACACAATATGCAAATATCAATCCAAAGAAAAGCATTGCTACAGAAACAAACATCGCTGCAAAAGCATACAAGAATATTTGCATGGCATTGAGAATATACTTACTGTAGGGCAAAATCTTTTTCCTTCCACCCCCATTTTGAAGAAGTATTCTGCAGCTGAGGCAAGCTTAGGAACCTGTTACATCATACCCAATTCTCACCATGAATTAGAACAGATTTCTATGCAGCAAATGACTCAGGACTGAGATGTTGATTCAATGCATACATTAGAAAGTAAATGAAGAACAATCTGATACCACGGCAGCTACCATTGCTCGCAGCTTGTTACCAAGAAGTGACAGTTCATCAGCAACCAGTGAAAATGGATAATGTTCATCCTGAGAAATATACATGTATCATAATGGAGAATTAGCAATAGACAAATAATTAAAAAATGCATATAAAAGTCTTCAATGAAATCTTGTACTTTATTATGGATGTGTTTGATTGTGTTTTTGTTTTTAAAAAAATATATATTTTTAAACAGTTTTCAAAAACTAATTTTTAGAGAATAGGAGTAGAGGAAGATGTGAAAGTGGGCAAAAAATAATAGCATGTTTGAATACACGTCCAAACAAATTGATCCATGTCTGAACTGACGCTTCCCTTTGTAGCTTCTGTGTTTTTAATTGAATTTGACATGGAAATATTTTATTATGTGCATTTTTTATGGGGAAGAAAACACGCATTAAGAGTAATAGAAAACTAACAATAGAGAACCAAAACAAGTAAGAAATGTTTCGGGTTTTTTAATTTTAAAAACTAAAACAGAGATTTTACTTTTGAAAACAGTTTTCAAAAACTATTGTTATCAAACAAGTTTTAACGTTTTTAAAAATAGAAAACAATTTTTAAAAAAAGTTTGAAGTTGTTCCTGTTCCTGAAAACAGTTCAGGAATAACTCTGATGGATAAATAATGAAATTTGTATTCCTTATAATAATAGTTGTTAATCACACTATAACGCTGCTATTGCATAGCAGCCCTAGGCCGCAACCCATTTTCTTATTGTGTCGCATTTTCATGTTGTGGCTATTATGACGTCTATTCGAGCACTGTAAATTGAGTGTAACTTTGATCAATGGTTGAAAACCTCTTGTTTACACCCACAATACTGCATCGCTTAAGGCTTATTTTATTTACCCATTATTCTCTAGTACCACCTCCAACCATTTCTGATATTTTACAGCACCTTCCTGATGTTTCTACCCATGCTATGTTCTCTAGCATTATGTCTCATGTTCTGTGCTGCTGTTTCTGTTCAGTGCACTCTCTCACTGTTCTTTGCTCTCTCTCATAGACTGTTCTACCCTTTTATTTTGTTGCAGTAAATGTTCTCTCTTACACAGCTCTATGATTTCATCTTTGATATTTGTTCTCTATCGCCAGTATATGAATGTCTCTAATTTTGGGTAAATTTTAAGATTTGACCGTGCGCATGTGATCAAATCACACTGCTATAAGTTACACAAACTATTACACCATTCAATAATTTTTTAATAGATGACTTTATCACAAAATCTACCGTTAGATTGAAACCTTATCATATAGATCAAACTTCCAAAATTTTATATTGTTACATTACAGTATACATATTGTATTAGAACGTGTGTTGTTCATGTATAGTTAGGTGTCTCTTTCAGTTAGCTAGTATGACAGCTGTATCTGTCTTTTCTGTTGTACAATGTACAGTTGGTTAGACTTAACCAACTCTTGCACCCTATACAAAGGGGCTCTTTTGTATCTCTAATTCAGAATTCAATGATAAAAACTTTTCTCATTTCTCAATTCTCTCTTCTCTCTCAACTTCTAATATATATTATTATTAATCTAAAACTTCTTAATATTCCACTGATATGCATCAAAATTGACATTATATATACTACTAAAATATATAAAAGTAAGAACTCTTTAATGACATACTTCTAGCTGTTTAATTTTAATAAAGTTTGATACAAACAATCAAGGTGTTGTATGGTTATAATTCAATAGTTGGATTGATCAAAATCACATTTTAATATTTTATATAAAGTTATCAATGGTGTAATAGTTGATGCAATTTTCAAAATAGCAATCATCTCACTTTCCTCTATCCCATAGATAACTATGCTTATAATTCTCTTGCATTTTTCCTTTGAATAAAATATAAATATGCACTAACTTGGTTAGGGAAACACTGTAAATTGGGATTTTTACATTTTTAGTAAGAGAATCTACTGCCATATGAGCTTAGACATAAATAATATAAAAAGGATTAATTGCATTTTTAGTCAGTTGGGTACCTCAAGTTTTCTCCTACTTACAATTAGGTTCCCCTCCATCTTGATTTAATTCAATATTTAAGTCAATAAATTGATCAAAGTGAAAAGATATTCCTTCTGTTGTTTATTATTGTCATAAAAATAATAATTTACCCACAAGTATCTTTAACATGACAATTAAGTCAATACATTCAAAAACAACTTTTTAGGTCATAGTAATTCAATAATCTGAGTTCTTTAGTTGGTACATTGTATTTACTCATTGTCATGTTATACCAGTTTGCCACGTCAGCTAATACTGTTAAATGTTGGATGGAATCAGGATGAATGGACTTGATTTTAAATGGGAGGAAACTTAAGAACTCAATTGGCACAATTGGAAACTGAGACCAAAATTACAATCTGCATTTTTCTCATTGGTTGTCTATGCTTCTACACTTTCAAATTTATTTCGCTTTTTTATATGGACTAATAGCATTTTTAGTCTCTTAGGTATTGCACATATATGGACGAGGCAAACTCCAAAGTTAAACAGCCATTGGATTCCCATTTCCCACGATTAAAAAAGGGTATAAGAAAGAACTACCATCAAATCTGACTTGTACAATATTACTAATAAAAACTGTTCAAGGGTCTGTTTAGGTAAGCTTCTAGAAAGACTTTTAGGAAAAGAAAATGTGAAAAAAAAAATTAGCTTCTCCATAGTAAATTGACTTCTCCAATAACTAATCTGTAAAAGTCCAACATCTTTTAGAGAAATTATATGAGAAAACTTTTATAAATTAGTTATTGGAGAAGTCCATTTTAGCTTATAAAGAAAACAATTTCATTTTTTTTTTCATTTTTTCTCTTCCTAAAGTCCTTCTAGTGAAGTAAATATTTACATTAGCATTTCTAAGGCACATAAAGATGTAAATACCGTTAATGTCAACTACCAAATGCAATAAAGCTGATGCGATTCATGTTATCCAATTTCATGATTGATTAGTAATTTAACAGCTAAACCTGTTTTTATATATTTAGATGTTCAAACATGAAAACAATTGACCAACACATATGCAATGATGCAAGAAGCCTGTTTGGACAAACTTAAAGTGCTTCTAGAAGAAAAAAAAAATATAAAAAAAATGAAATGAGTTTCGCATAAACTGAAATTGGCTTTTGCAATAGCTAGTTTGTAGGAGTCAATTTTAGCTTATGAAAAAACTCCTTTCATTTTTCTCCTCCTAGAAGACTTCTAGAGAATATCTAAACAGGTCCTATGAATAATAGAAACATCAGTAATGCATGAGGTATTTTAAATAATGCAATCAAACCTGTCGTGACGACACTGTTGTCGCATCCTTCCCGGTGAACTCATCGGTGATATTTCCTCCGCCGCCGCCTACCTCCTTCTTTGCCGGAGGAGCAGCAGCAGCCGTCGCGGTGGCGTATTCGGCGACGACGCGGTTGAGGAGATAACGGTGCGGCGGCGTGGCACCGTTAGAGGACGAGAGCTTCGATGATGATGCAGATGCCGAAATTGAGGGTTTCGATTGACATCTACGGATGGAAGATCGAATCAGAGACGAGACGAGTCTGCTGCTGCGTGAAGAAGGCATCTTCGGAGAGAGAAAGAACGAAGAGAGCTAGGCTTGGTGGTGGTGTGAGAGAACCAAAGAAAATTACGAATATTGCATTTTTGCCCCCTCACTCTTTCCGTGTTTTTCATTTTTGACCAGGATTCGTATTTCTCCTTGAACTATTTTGTACAAATGATTTTTTTTTAAAATTTTTTTGTTCAATTTCGTAACGTTTTTTTTTTTAGGTTGTTTGTAATGTATTATGGTTCTCATGGTAGCTTCTTGAATTAGAGTTCACATTATACTTATAAACATACATGGTGTCCAGAGGTGCAGTTTCACCCCTCAAATTTTAAAAGTTATCAAAAAAAAATTTAACAAAAAATTATTAATAAAATTTAAAATTTTTATATTTTATTTTTATAGTTTGTCTCCATTAGTTTAGGGTGTTAGATCCGTCACTGTTTATAAATACAAGATCATGTACACCAATAACTCTTTGTAGACGATAGAAGCATGAAAAACACTAATATATCAAGAAATGATCATCGTTGACAATGTGAAGTTGATAAATAAAATCGTTTAAGTGTAACGAATTACCAATAAAAACAATAACATTAAATTTATATTAATAAAGTCATAAAGTGATATTTTAAATATTTTTTAAAATATAAGAATTAAAATGAACTTTTTTAAAAGATAAATAATTAAATTGAACAAAATAAATAAAATATGATTGTGGATAGTTTATCATCCAATTCTCGATTGGGTATATAGAGTGAAGAAATTAAATAACGCATCCCTATCAACTAAAGTAATTGCATATTTTTTTCAAAATTCTCAAGCTCACTGATTGATACATACACTTATTTTTAGTTCATTTTCAGACTCAACATCTTATTGTGTTTATTTACAAAAATAAAAATTTAGACACCCTTTATTTTAAAATAAATAATAATCATATTCATAGTCATTTTGATTTTAATGGATATAATTTATAAATAAAATTTCAATGGTCATAGTCATCATTATTAATATATTTATTAATATTCATGCATTGGAAGTATGGAGCGAAGCAATTATTACATAAGAATAAGGGTACTGTATAGCATCATCTCCTCAACCAAAGTCAACATGGTTTGATGATGCTACACAAGAATCTTCATACAAACTCTCCTACGCCAACAAGGACATTATCAAACACCACTTCATATCCTTCTCCTGGTTCAAAGAGCAAGGTTTTCAATTTCAAGAACTGTTGGAACATCAAGGTTTGAAGACTCTTCTGGAACTCAGGCACATTTTGCCTTGATTTGGTAAGAGTCTTTTATACCAACTGCTACGTTGATGCTTCTTGTGGTTATTTAGTGTCTACTGTGAAAGAAGCCAATATATGGTTAATCCCTACATTTGAAAGTCAATGGGTGGTATTTCGTCTGGTTTGAAACCCATTACTGCGGAGTTAGAAGTAGCTGGTGTGAAATATTGCAAGTCTTCTACCTATATGTCTTGTGTGCGTAATCCTCCAGCACCTATGCCTAGTCATTATACCGTCGTACACAAAATCTAAAGATAGGCTCTTGGCCTATGTGATCTCATGGATGATCACACCAAGGGGGAGCAATCATGCTCAATTAACATATGATGATTTGATAATGATGCACCTTATTAAATCCAAAGTCTAAGACTGATTGGATTAGGAGTGATAAGGTGATTTAATGATTAAAGGTAATAAGGGAAGAAAGAGGTCGATGGATGTTAAGATATTTTGGCAAGAAGATATTTTATTAGTTTGAAATCTGATTTGATTTCTTTAATTTAGCAAATCAGATTTGATTCTTTTACTGTAATTAGACATGTTGTAATTAGGCTCCTGGTATAAATAGCTATATTTTATGACAGGCGCACAATTTCAGGCGAAATTGTGGTGCCCATTCATGTATATATTCTACCGATCCTTAAGGAATACGCACCTGCACCATTCTTTTACAATAAACTTTTCCCGCTAATAGAAACTAACCATTAACTAATAATATTTGTCAATAAAAAAAAAAACAAAGATTGATTAGATTTATGCTATCTCTCACCACATACTAAAGGTAAAGCGCATCACTGAATTCAAGATTGCCTATGCAGTCTTCATCTCACTTATCCTAGACCACTTCAAAATGGACACCAAAGGTGAACTGGTTGATTTTGCTAGACCTGAGTTCTAAATGAATAAGAAACATCTCAAGTAAAATGGGCTTAGTTGTTAGAAATGACAAATGGCTACCTAAGAATCTCATTACTCTAAATCTCTTATACACTTTTACCTCACAAAATCCTTCCACCTAGAGTTGGTTACTCTCACCCTTTGGCTCTTTCTCACTCCCTTCATTTTTATGTTGTCAACAAAATCCTTTTTCCAGTTGTCCATTATCACCAATTTCTGCTGACTCGTCATTGTGTGGGTCCCTTCCACTAATAGTCATCCTTACATTACCATCCCCCTTAAAAGCAACCATTCCTTAAGGTTGAAGTTCTGGTAGCTTAGTTCCATCTCAGAATTGTCCTCCCAAGTAGAAGCAGCATTATTCAAACCAGTCCATTTAATCAACACTTGTGATATTAGTACAAATCCTTTAAGTATAATCATGTGTTGTAAAACTGATTCAGGTTTTATGAGATCCTTTAAATACTTTCAATTGAGAGACATGAAAAACTGGATGATTTTTTTTTTGTTGTTGGAGGTAACTAGAGTTTGTAAGCCATTTTTTCCTACTTCAACAACAATGGGAAAAGGGCCAAAATACCTCATGCCAAGCTTCTGATGTTTTTTCAAAGTTGCAGAAGATTGCCTATAAGATGTGTTATGCCAATATTCTGTCTAGGGTACAACTTTTTTTCCAGCCACATCTCTTTGTGAAATTTGTTATTGCAAACCCAACTTGCACATGATCTAAAAACGAAAAGGGGAAGCAGAAACTTTTTAAGCAGCAATGCGGCACCGGAATGAGAACGTGGGTTGGTGATTCACATCATAAAGGGAAGAGTTTGGGGGTAATTGGGTAACAGTGGTAAAATATTTTAAAAAGAGAAAAAATAATATATTTTTTTAATTGACATGGCATAATTTAATTGGTGGGGGCAGGAAATAAAACACAGTAGCATGCAAGTGATTTCAATCCATTGTTGTTATACTAGGATCAAAATACTTACCGCCTTTATCATAATATCTTGATTGCTAACTTGGATTAATCAATGTTTCCAAAATATGCAAGGCCAAGGGAGCCAAGAAAATTCAAGTTTTGCAAGTGACAAGTAAGGCTAGGTACATAAGACTGAAATTTATTTCCAGTCATATGTTTAGTGGTTTCGATTGAATTGATTTATATAACTTTTAACTTATAAGTTCTTCATTTGTTTGAAGGAAAACTAGTTATATTTCCCTTCAATTACAATGAGCCTAGTTAGAACTTTCTTACGTATTAGTCGAATCCTAATTTGAGTGTATTTTGATACATGTTTAGAGTTCCAAACTCAATTTGACATTATATTTGTGTATTTTGAAAAGTACTTCTATAACCTACATTTGAGGTACCCGAATTTGAATCAAAAGTAACAAATTTGACGTTTTTAAAGTAAAAGTATTTTGGATTTGTATATTTATAATAAAAACATGAAATAAAATACTTTTGATTTATGTTACTAAAAAAAAATTATTTCATCAATGTACTTTTGAACAAAAAATATCCAAACATAAATCATGTTTTTATAAACTCATTTTTATCAAACTTAAATTTATAACATATTTTTGATTCAAGCATGCAAACTTTAATCCAAACATGCACATTCATTTCTTCACTTCACTAAGATAATTACGTAAGGGTACAACACATACCAAGCAACTCTATGAAACCATTGGACACATGAGGTCAACATTTTAGAGAATGCATTAATTCATGTTAGAACCAAGACATTTGATGATGTCTGGCCCCTAATATTTTGATAGATTTTGATGATAACAAATGTGATAATATTTAATCAACTAATGATTTCAAACTAAGTGTTTCAGAAAATCAAAGTGAGAACAAACAATAGTAAAATCACTCAAACACTCTCTTACGTCTTAAATGTTTGATAACTCGTAATGATTAATAAGCACTATAATTGCTTCTAATTAGATCATGCATAGTTCATAAGATTAGCGATATAGTCTTGAAAAGACTCATGCAAAGTCTAAGACCAGACCATACAACAGTCTTGAACAGACTATGTGAAGTCTTAGGACAGACAACACGAGTCTTGAACCAGACTATGCATATGTACTGAACCAGATCATGTATGGAACAAAGTCAGACAATGCATAGCTAAGCTAGACGATGTCTGAAGCTAAGCCAGACGATGTTTGAAACTAAGCTAGACGATGTCTGAAGCTAGGTCAGACTATGTCCTTCATTCCAGACCATGGTCAGCCAAACTAGACTATGTCTATTAAGCTAGATGTTGTCTGTGCAGGAACAAAATATGGTTTGTCATATGTGTTGAGGAATATGTGATTTATAATTAATTCATTACACTAATAAAGGAACTGCTGTTACAGAAAAAAAGAGAGATACTCTTTGATCTTACTTTCTTCTATTCCTTGTATTGCTTGCATGTCTCAAATTATGTGACGTGTGTAGGTACAACCAAAAGACTAATTAGCATTGGGATGCACACCTTAAGCTAAAAGCCAATTGTGATAGAAACAAAACTTGCTTCTGTCACATCAAGCACAATCAAAGCTACCTCAACACTCTTCTGTGAGACAACGGAAACAAGCCTTCACCAACGTTCAAATCCATGAAGCTCACTATATAAGGAAGCTTCCATGCAATGAGAAGATGATGAATGAACAATAATGAAACCATTAAAAGCAATTTGAACAACAAGCAAAAGACCTTGAGAAAAAGAAAAAGAAACACAAACTGAGAGAAAAGAGAATATCCATCTTTTACTAGCTCATATAGATTCAACACTTATTCTTATCATCTCTTTGAAAGTTATTTGAATCTTATACATATTTGTATATAAAGCCAGGAGTGGCTTAGTGATTAAAGAATACTTGGGAAGTATAATCTCAGGGGGAGATTCATACTTGTAACCAAAAGTGGTTTAGAATACTTCTAGTAGTGACATAGAGAATACTTGTAGCCAAAAGTGACAATGAAGAATACTTGTTTTGTAATTAGTTGATTATAGTGGAACCCTTTAATAGTTGTTAAAGGATAACTAGATGTAGCTTAGGTTGAGTGAACCAGTATAAAAACAAGCTCTCATTTGTTGTTTTATGATTACATATATTCATCTTGCCTGTTGTACTCCTTTGGAAAGGTTTTCAAAGTTTTACTTTGCAAAGATATATTTGCTGGTTTAAACTTACATATATCCAAGAAAATAATTTGTGAACTAATAGTATTTACGAAAAAAAGTTCTAACCCACTATTCAACTCCCCCTTCTAATGTGTTCTTGTATATTTCAATTCACTCATACAAGTACAAGTGAATGACCTTATCTCTCACTTATATATAATAATAGGGTCGTTCAAAAAGAGCCTATGGCCTGATTAAAGCTTGTCCTGATCCATTTAATAAAAATGACATACTTAGACTTTTAGTAAAACTAAAAAGGAACTTGCTATTTACACCCCCCATTTTTGCTAAGCGCACCCCTTCATCCATTTTAGATTTTTATGCCAAAATTATCCTTATCTTACACTCCTAATGTTTGTTAGGTGTTATTTTCATTTTATCTTTATCTTTCTTTAAACCATACTTTTGAATCTTATCTAAAATCTTATTTCCTAATTTTGAATGCTATTTAAAATCTTATCTCCTAATTTAAATTCTATCTAAAAACTTATTTTATAATTTTGAATCCTATCTAAAATTTTATCTTTATTATTCTTTAAACCCCTAATTTTGCATCCATCTTCATCTTATGTTGTTTATATAGTATTGTATTTTTTTTTATTATCAATATTGCATTTTTTTTTCTCATCGACACTACGTTTCAAAGTATATACGTTGGTCTTTAATTTCTTATACAAAGGTTTTGATTTGATGGTGGTTTCTCTTCTTCTTTAAATGCATTCAAATAAGTATTTTTTTCTACAACGTCGATGGTTGTAGGCTACAACACCTCTTAAGGGAATTGATTTTCATGGTGGCTTTGTTTCTTTAACTACGATTCTAATAGTTTTACTAGGCTAACAATTGGAGGTTATGACTCAGTGCCTTGAGAAACTCTTAATTACAAAACCGACAACTCTTCTCGAGATATGGTTTATTGTTACCGAAAATATGTTTCCGGAATAACATATACATATACCGAAAATATCTTTATGGAATAATTTATAGTTCCAAAAAGACATTTCTAGTATGTATATGTTATTTCAGAAACATGTATATGTTAAACATTTCTAGTATGGTATATGTTATTCCAAAAATACGTTTCTAATATGTATATATTATTCTGGAAACACGTTTCTAGTATGTGTATGTTAAATGTTTATGGTATGGTATATGTATATGTTATCTCGGAAACACGTTTTCGGTATGTATATGTTATTTCAGAAACATGTTTTCAATGTGTATATGTTATTTGTTGATGGGGAGAAAAATAATATTGTTCATTGTAGTGATGCATTCAACACAATAAAGGTAATGATATGATCATGATCATGATTAGATTTTTTCTTCTTGGGATGCTATGTTGAATTGGGTTCAAAATGTTGCAACAAAGAATGGATTTTTCTTTATTATATTTAGCTATGAAACAAACAAAGGACATAGTAATGGAAAGACATTTGTAATTTTAACTTGTGAAAGAAGTGAAAAATATCAAGATTGAGGACACCTGTGATGAACAGATAAGATACAAATGAGCAATCGAGGTACAGGCGCAAGGTAGAATGCAAACGAGGAGATGGATTCATGTAAGAGAAGAAAAGAGGGGTTCACGGAAAAGAAGAGAAGAGAAGAGAAGAGAAAAGAAAAGAAAAGAAGGGGGGGTGAAGGAGGAGGTGTAACAAATTAGAATGATATATTTGGGGTGTAAAATAACGTTTAAAAATGGCATAATAAAAAATAGAAGAGATGAGGGGTGTGCTTAGCAAATATGGGGCTTTAAATAGCAAGTGCCAACTATAAAAATCCTCACATGCCTAATGGGCCAGCCTATTTATTCATTTATATATAATAATAAGTTAATAATCTCATATCACAAATAAATAAATTTTTGCAATAAAAAAATTATTAAATAGTTTAAATATATTTTTAATCTCTAAAATAAGACGTTTGTCTTTTTTATTCCCTAAAAATAAAGTTTATATTTTTTTAGTCATTTTAAATGTGACAAATATTATTTTTAGTTATTTTATCAAAATTTCCAAACAAGATATATAGATTTTGTAATTTGCAACGATTTTTTATCATCACAATTTGGCTTTGATGGTAACAAGAAGTTACAAATTACAAAATCTATATACTTTGTTTAGAATTTTTTGACAGAATAACTAAAAACAACATTTATCATATTTGAAAAACTAAAAAAATAACTTTTAATTGGAATGAAGAACTAAAAAAATAACTTTTAATTGGAAAGAGTGAAACAAAAAAACACTATATTTAAAGGACTAAAATCATATTTAAAGCTTATTAAATAAATTTTCAACATTGCAACTTTTTTTTATTTGTGTTTCTTAACTCCATGACTTATACTCATGTAACATGAGGGGAGGGACGTAAAAAAAAAAAAACAGAAAAATGGATATAAAATTTTTTGATTTTTTTAAAAATTAAGAGTAAAATGTACAATCATGTAATGTAAAAATAAAATGATAGAGTAAAATTTACAAGATTTTAAAAAATTAAAGATAAAAATATCAAATTAATTTGTTAAGAGTAAAACTTGTTAAAATAAAATAAAATGAGATAAATATACAATTAAGTCAAATATTTATTACTAAATGTATGTATAAATTTAAGATATGATTTACTAATAAAAGAAAATTAAATAAATATTAATTTAAAAACTTATTTTTTTTTAATAAGGGAAGGAGGGACGGCTAAAATCCCTATTCCCCTGTCCTTCCTCGGATATATATATATATATATATATTATATTAAAAGTAATCATTTCAAAATCTAAACAATTATAAAAATTTGTAATCTATTTTAACGAACATCTTTACTAGTTTACGATGTGTGGAGTCTTTTTCTTATATTAAGCATGGTATTTGTAATAGAGAATTTGTTTATAAAAAATATCATTTGCTTATAAATAAAAATACTCTAAGACTTATCTTTGATACATTTAAAATTTGGCTTGCTAGTTTATTTATATTTCTTAATATAAAATAGGTTTTTAAAAAGGCTAATAGGTCAAAGTAGACTTTTAAAAAAGTCAAACCAGACCTAAAAAAATACTCTTTGATAGATAATAGGTCAGACTTAGACCTTAATTTTATAAAACAGGTCAGGCCTATTTATGCAAAGTCGCCAAGCCTATTCACAACTCTCTCTACTTATATGGCACAACCAAAAATACTACAAAGTAAAATGATCTCAACAAAAAAATTCAGCAGATGTTATTCCAAAATACTACAAACCAAATTCTCATTCTGTAGAACTTATGAAGCAATGTTTTGATTTTCAGATGGCACGTGATGACTAAATGTTCTGAATATGTGAGATTATCAAGCACAAGACTTCTTTCATTCATCAAAGGAAAAATTATAGAACAAACGTCATGTAAATGACTGTTCCGTAATTGGTTTAGAGATACAATAATGAAGATTTTGGCCACCATTCCACCAATGGTTTTCAATTTTCCTTCCCCGAAAGAGAGTCATCTTGGTACTTTGCTACTTCAATAAAACTCAATACAGGCTAAAAGGTTTTACAGATACACAAAAGCAAAAAAAAAATTGGGAATGGAGTATTTTACACATTGAGATGATTGAATAAGAATCAGCACATTGGATTAGTGATTGCTGCATCATCAGCAGAAGCCAGTACCAGTTGGGGTTTAAGTATTGCTCCTTCTTGTCTAGCTTTCTTGCGTTCACGTCTCACCCTGAAGTACTCTCGCTTCCTTGCTCTGTAGCTGTTAGGGTTCTCCGGATGCACTTCTCTAGGGTAAACACTCACCTGTGATAAAACAAAGTTGCATAGCTCGTTAAATTGAATCATATGTTTGTGAGACACATCATCTAGTTGTAAAAAAAAAAAAAACCTTTTTCCTGTCAGGTCCATATTTCTCAAATTTTACAACTCCATCGATCAATGAGAAGATGGTATAGTCTTTGCCAAGCCCCACATTCTTTCCTGCATGAAACTTCAAGATTTGCAGAGAGAAATAATATAATTAGAACTTAGAAAACAGTGAGTTGTGACAAAGTCATAATAAACAAAGGTTTAAGATTTAATGAAACATAATTTTTTATTGTTTTTCATTTCTTAAGCATGACCTCCCCAAAAGAACAGTTTTTTTTTTCTCCCCTAGCTCTGTCACATTACCACATAATAGATTGATTGTAGACTGCACCTATGAAACCCTCATTACTTCCCTTAATAGCACTATAGGGTCTGTTTGGGTAAACTTATCTAGAAGAACTTCTAGGAAAGAAAAATATGAAGAGAAAATAAAACAGCTTCTTCATAAGTTAAGATTAGCTTTTCCAATAGCAAATTTGTAGAAGTTCTACATCTTTTAGAGAAGCTATAAAGAAAGCTTTTAGATTAGCTATTGGAGAAACCAATTTTAGCTTATAAAAAAGTTAATTTTATTTTTTTCTTCATATTTTCTTCTTCTAGGAGTCCTTCTAGAGAAGTTTACTCAACCAAGCCCTATAACACTCACTATAGAACTGATGACACAAGGTCGTTCTTTGAGTCTGTGAAGTGTGCTATAGAAGTTATGGAATAACTCTATCTCATTCAACAACCATGAAAAGAAACTACTGCAATATTGTTGATTTCCTATTCAGAAGACCTTATTCATTCTTTGTTCTTTCTGAACTCATTCTTATTCAGATGTGGTTGCCAACAAATTAGAAAATTTCAATACAAAATACAATAAACAAATCACTAAAGCAAGAAAAGCTCATCCTCAATCCATCACCATACACAAATGATCAATCTCCCTTCACTGTTTAAAAATTCAAAACTGTTAATCAGTAACCCAACAATTGATTATCGCTCCTAATTCTTTCTACTACAAACAAAACTTAAGCACAATACCCTGGGTTCTTTTGGTACTATCCCCCAGTTAAAGAATTAGAACACCAAAAGCGATGCATGGAAACCACTGTATCTTAGTTTTATCCTTTCCGAAAATGACACTCATTCCTACTCATAAAAATCGTGATAATACCAACACATATCTTGAAACAAGCTTACCTTTTACTGTTTCACACACCACAGGACAATTCATCTAGAAAACCATCGAAGACAGAGACCAGTAAGATCCTCTATAAGCACTTATAGGTAAACAAAATGGGAAGATTAAGGGTCTGTTTTGGTAAACTCTTCTGGATGGGCTTGTAGTAGAAAAAAACATGAAGAGAAAATGAAATTAACTTCTTTATAAACTAAAATTGGCTTAGGACCTATTTGGACACACTACTCTAAACTTCTAAAAGAAGAAAATATGAAGAAAAAAAAATGAAATTAACTTCTCTAATTAAAGTTGTCTTCTTTAATAGCTAATTTGTAGAAATTCCACATTTTTAGAAGCTTCTACTAATTAGTTATTGGAGAAGAGACAATTTTAACTTCTAAAGAAGCTAATTCCATTTTTTCTTCATAGTTTCTTTTCCTAGAAGTCTTTCTAGAGTAGTGTCCAAATAAGTATTTAATCAATAGCTAATTTTAGTGTATTTAGTGTATGGAGAAGCTAATTTCATTTTCTTTTCTCCTAGAAGTCCTTCTAAATGCTGCAAAAGTTAAATTTAACTAACTAACTAAGGCCCCATTCGGAGTGATTTTTTCATGATTATAATTTTCAAAATTTTCAAAATCAAAACAGTTTTAGTTTTGAGTTTCATGTTATCATTGTTCTCAATTTTCAAAAAGTTATTGCAAATTGAAGATGTATAAAATGCGAGTCAATCGGTTTATCTTATTTACTTCTACGCGTGCTAGTGGATAATTTGATTCAAACAGTGGCCTAAGACTACAAGCATTTCAATATTTCATTAGTTGAGATAAAAAACCTCTATCAACTAACGTGAATTCTATCAAATACTTCCACAAGAAATAAATATGAAGAAGAAAAAAAAAAAAGAAGCTAATTTCTTTTTTTATATTTTCTTCTCCTACAACTAGGAGTACTTATTAATAGATTATAATATAGTAGCATTCGCAAACAGCCCTAAGAACACCACATTTTTGAAAAAAAAATCCTCCGAAGTGTGTTAAAGAGAGAGAAAAGAGAGTTAGGGAGGCACACACAACACACACCTTGGTTCCGCGCTGGCGAACGATGATGGAGCCGGGCTTGGCGACCTGGTCGCCGTAAATCTTGACGCCGAGGCGCTTGCCCGCCGAGTCGCGGCCGTTCTTGGTGCTGCCCGCCCCTTTTTTGTGCGCGTTCTCTATGGTCAGCGGGAGCCGCCGGGGCAGCGACACCACCGAGGTGGGACCTGCGCGGAGAGAAATACTTCCACCGAAAAACAATGAGGAAGAGGAAGAAGAAGAAGATAATGAGAGACCCTTGAACGCTGTTGCGAGGTTGAAGCTGCTCATACACATTGACGCTGCTGCTGCCGCCATGGTAACAAGTGCTTCACCACAGGTTCGCTCTTTGGGAATTGGGGAAACTGGTGGATGAATGGATAAGAAATGAGAAGGTGAGGGGAAATGGTTTTTTGTGGGGGATTGGATGAGTGATAAAATAAAAACCACACTATATGTTTTAATCTATATGGATAAAAAAACGAGACTATTTAGTGCTATGAAATTATTTTGTTATTTTCTTAAATAAGAATGACTAGTGCGATAAAATTATTTGCTCTTTTAAGACTTTCTTTCTTTCCTTTTTTGTCTAAGTGTCATCAAATTTTTCTTTTTTTCTATAGCGCGTAATCCATTTTTTTTTTTTAAGATAGTTATAATTTTTTTTTCAAACTATGTGATGATTTTAATTAAATCAATAAATGAATCTTCTTTAGAATTATCAATTAAAAAAATTATAATTCTGAATCTATTATTCAGACCTAAAAACAAGAACAAGGTGATGTGATGTTAATACCTAGAGACTAGTATACTACCATGCTTGTGAAAGTTTATACAAACAAGTTTTAAAAAGCTATAGGACAAAAACTTTAATTGGGGGTAACCACTAATCAAAAAGTTTCGGGTTTGAATTTCTTTTTAACTATATCAATCTCTCATTTAGGAGGACATCGACGATTACAATCATTTTGTTATCAAAAGATTGAAAAAAATCATATTGATTTAGTTTTTTTTTTTCAAATATTTACATTTATTTGTTATTTTCTTCCATATGTTTTAAAAAATCACAGAGTGCTTGAAAAGTTTATAAATTTATAAAGTTCTTTAAAATAATATGAATTAATATGTTATAAATTCAATTGACAAAATCCTAATAATAAAAATTTTTTAAAAAATCTTGAGAATCATTATATTTCTATTGAATCACGTTAAAATCTACAGGATTTTTCATATTAAAATAGTCTTCTAAAATTTTAATCGAATATGTCCCCATAATCTAAGGTTTTTCCTCCTTTATATGTTATGGATATCATGTTTTAGAACATATTATAAAATGACTAATAAAATAATGACATCAATATTTTTATGCCTTGTCAGTGTTTGACAAAACAAAAATCTTCATATTTGTGATTTAGTCTAGAGGATCTTTTTGCAATTGTAATTTAATTGTAATCTAATTGCAAAATCTCATACCCTTTCACTCTCCACTCTTTGTACGCTTCCTCTTTGTGATTTCTTTCTTAGCTTCAGGCAAGTACATGGTATCCACCCAACCTAGGCCTTCTCCCTTGATGCAGCTCGCATAAGTTCTTCTTTCGTCACTTGCTCTCCGCATTGTTATTACCACTTTGCATCATTTCCACCTCAACCCATGCCTTCTCCCTTCTCTAGTTGCAGCTCTCCCAGGTGGCATTGCGTTCCCACCGATGGTCACTTCCTCTCCTATGACAAGTTGATCCATCACGTTGAAACCGTAGCCTCCAACCCAATCTTGTTAATTTTTCTTGTTCTACTTTCACCGTGTCATTCTCCCTGGGATTCATCTTATTCCTTTCAATAAGGGAAAACCTTTTACCCTCCATGACTTCTTCATTTAGGGCTCATTCAATAATTTTTTGTTTTTATTCTTTGAATTTTTTATTTGATTTGTTTAATGAATATTTAATTTCATCTAATTATTTTGTTTTCTTGAAGCTTAGTTGATTGCATATAAAATGTTTGATTAAATGTGTCAACTAGTATGTGTCAACAAATTTCACCACTTTCTATGCACATGTTAACTATAGAAACTTCAAATCAATTATTCATTTTCACTTTCTTTATCAGAGCACTCCCTTCCTTATCAGTAGTAACTCAATACTAATTAAAAAAATTGAAGAAATCATACTTCTATACAATATCCTAATTGAATTGTACATAAATGTGTTATAATATAGATTACAAATTAAAATAAGTTAATCACTAATATCGATTATTGAATGTTTCTAAAGGACTGTCCTTATGTTAATATCATCATCATGTCATTGTTATTGGTTCTTCACGTCCACTGTTATCATTACTTAATATGGAATTTTGGCTAAAGGCAACAAATATTCCTTATCCAATTCTATCAAAGGGGCTTAGGTGAAAATAAATTCTGAGAATGAGTTTACATGATCTGATTAATGACTTAATGACCTGTATCAAATTATAATTTATCCACTTCTTTAAAGAAAAAAAGTCATATTGTTAGAGCCCCTTTTTGATTTTTTCCTTTATTATATTTAGACACTCTATAATCCTAATGAGTAATGATGGTGCACTCATAAAGCAATCTTATTTGCTTGAAAATACTTTTACTAACAAAAGCATTTAAAAGAGTTGATCTTTTACTAACAAAAGCATTTAGTATAGAGTAAAATTGTTTATATTTATTCTATGAAGGAGAGCAACCAAATTGCTTAGAATAAAGGCTAAATTGTTTAAGTGAGATTAATAATAATTATTAGTCGTGGGCTCTTTGCGTACATGACTAATCTTCACCCATACATTTGCTTGACTTGTTCACAACATGTTTCTAATAATTGTGATCTAATATTAATCCCATCACTGCATTTCAGAATACACTTGTTTACAAAAGGTTGTTTTAAAAGAGTTGATCATTTTACAAATATATGTATTTTGTCTAACTCAATCAATTTTTTTTTGAATTGTTTTACCCAAAAAGTTTCACTTTCTTTATGAATTGAAAGATAAGGACTAAAACCAACCAATTGCATTTATTATAGTTGATTGGCATGGTCTCCATGCAATCAAAGTCAAATATTTTAGGTTTGTTGCTAGAACTATCGTTATATGAAAGTACCAAACATTAATATAGTAGGGCCAATTTTTCTTACTATACTTTAGTATTTAGTATAGTTGTTTTTGGTTACACATTAATGTATTATTGCATTCAATCAAGTGTAATATGTATAAACTTGGTGCTTTTTGCCATGGTGTATATGTTGGGTACTGCTGGTAACCTATTATGTTTGCTTATAAAAAAAAGGTTGAAACCGAGGTTTTGACACTGATATGTGGTGTGTAGAGTTTCGATATTAAGAAGGACAAGATTTCCAAGCATATTTTGCAAATGTGGTTGTGTGGCATAAACAGTTTTGGTTTTCTGTAGAGTACTAAGATACTTTGTCCAAAATTTGGTGAGGGTGTGATTAATGTGAAGGACGTTGATATGGATTACTCATGGTTGCCACAAATGGGAAAGACCCTCAATAAGTCTTTGAAGTTCTCTACCACACATGTAAGCACTTGAACTTGGTTTTCTATTTGAAATTTTGTGTTTGCTCAATCTACAATTTTTTCCATGATAATATGATCATGATTCATGAGTTAATTCCTTCAATTGCTATGTGATTGCATTTATATTCTGTATAAGTCTTCAAGGACTTGAACTTGGTTATGTAATTATTTTGTTCTATTATGGCTCTAATATTTTTTATATCCTACAAAGATTGATCAATTCAATTTATTTAACAGTTGTTTATCTTATTTTTTTTCATTTAATTGTCAATTTATTCTATTTGAAATTTGGTATTTTTTAATCTCAAATTTGACTTAAAAGTAACAATGTCACAAAAACTTGTAAAGCATATATGCACTTATTAACAAACAATCAACTTGGAAAAAAGATCTTAATTCCATATAAAAAAATTACCAAACATATATAGCTACAAAACATGTAACATATTGGATGAATAAAATTTCCATCATTTAGTGTTAATACCTTGCTTAACCAAGTAGGTAGTCAAAAGATGATTATTCTTTAGAAGTTAACAACCTAACATAGCATAAAAACATTAAGAAGAAAACCACTTAAATAACATAAATGAAAAAAGTATTGAAACTCTATTTTCTTATTAGCCCTAATTGGTCAATCTAGCTAAGCAACTAGATGGTTTCGCTTTAGTGACAAATGCTCCCAATTTGTGGGCAGCTTGCCTAATAATTTCATCTTTCTTTGTATTTCCAGAATCTAAAATCATATCCAATGCAATCTTGATCCTTATTGTGTTGTCAACCTACCATGGTCAAAATGAAAAAAATATCATGATCTAATTTAATTTATACACTATTTTTTAGTATGATAAAATATTTAACTATTCATGACATTAATTTTGTAACCAGTTGACCACTTGTAATCAAGTATCAATTTAGTTACCCATACACCGCAATCATTCCTAGCACAAAGTAACATATGATAATGAATATTTTGAAGAGAAACAATTATAATAAATTTTTGTTAAGGTTATAGAGTTTTTATTTTTTAAATACCTACGATCCAACTTCTTGTCTACCTATATCGTGTGGCACCTCCAAAGTGTAAGTAGAAAATCTTGACTTATACATTGATCATCATTATACAATGATGATTCCCAAAACATTTCTTCCAAAAATGCTACTTGAAATTAAATCGACAATATAAAATTCATTAAAATATTTAACAAACCTTGTCAAGCCACATCCATACATTAATAGGAGAGTTGCCAATTTGTGCACAAAATATTGTCTAATATCATTTTTTGTTGGATTTGGTTGTGAACCCAACAATATCAATATCTTTTGATTCAAATCAACAACTACAAGATACCAATGCAATGACATGTCATTGATTGGAATAAAAATCTAAAGAAAAAAAATTTGTTAACACAAAAGAACTATTTTTGAATGTCTATTTTAAATTTTAGAGACATGACTAATTATAAAATAAACCTTTGACAACAAATCAAACTTTCCTATGTAATGTTTCTAATAGAATCCAAACACAGTTTGTGGTGATGTACCCCATCTTAAACTGAATTGTTGTTCACGTAATTAACGATAGCAAATAGTCAATCTTTTTTTATTAATAAATTGAAATAATGAAGTGAAAAATTAACATAACTTATTGTGATCAATAAATACATATTGCGAATGTTGTTGGCAAATACCTAATTCTATCATGTCCACATGATGATCTATCTTTAGTTGTCATCTTACATACAACTAAGTTAATCACCTAAAATCGACAAGAGAAACAATTAAAATGTAGATTTGCATATAATTCATGTAATGTGAGATGTTGAATTTAATTTTTTTTTCCTTTAATTGAATGTGCATTTCCAGTACCTCTTGATCAAGTAGCCCTTTCAGCATAAGTGTCCTAAGATTGTCCCTATTTGCGGATATTGAAAAAGTGATTCTTACAATTTGCTCCTCCATGTAACGTATTAATGTGAGTATAGTTTTAAAAGTATTTAGTAATATATGTTGCATATAATGTAATTTATTTACCCATCAATTTTGTTATCTTTATTAGCTCCAAAGACATGCAACTACCATTGTCTGGATTTGATCTAGTATCATGCCTAGGAGGCTTAATGACATTGGTATCCATTGCAAAATAATTAAAAAGATAATGTAAATGACATAATTTGTAAATTAAGAGAAAGGGAAAATAATTTATATGATATTGCCTTAAGTATTTCAATTGTAGTTGTCATGCCATCAAACTTGTTGTTATTGAAAGGCTCCATGTTTGCAAACAAGTTATAATTTTTCCCCATTATGGTTTGCAAGAACAAGTTTTTTTTTTTCAATTTTTCAGCTATAGGGTTTTTTTTTTTTTTTTTGCCGATGTTGGTGTTTTGGCTTGAGTTTTGTTTTTTTTCTATTGTTATTGGTGTTTTGGCTTCCTACTTGGATGACCTTTTAGAAGTTTTTGGGGTTAATTTAGCCAAAATTGCATTCAACGATGATTGCATATGTAAAACTTGTTTCTTCAAGTCATCATCTTCTTGGAAAACAAAATCAAATCTTAGTTGACACATGTCATTTTTCCAGAGAATAAAAAATGTGTTATACCATATATTATTTGTTTATGACAATACATGTGGCTGTCGTTCCTCTTTTGCATTTGGTGGAAGACTTTCAACATTGTTGTGATTGTTTTTTCTTAAGAAAATAAGTAAGTAAATGTCATTAAACAATAATAATAAAGTATAGTGTAAGGAAATTAAACATTGTAAATGTGGTTGCTAACTTGGATGATATTTCAATCAATTGGTTAATATTTGGCGACAACTTTTGTTGTTGTCTTGATCTGTGACTTGAAACTTTTGGGGTGTGATTTGAGGTTCTCATTTATAGATATTTGTTTGCTTTTGAGTTTTTCTCTTTTAGGATTGATGTACTCGTGTAGTTGTTTCAACCAAAGGAATTAACGGGTTTATATAGTCGATTTAGTTTAATCTTTTAAAAAAAATTATATCAATTAATATCTTATTTTATAAAAAAATTATATTCTATATTTAATATAATATATGATATAAATTATCTATAATTTGTAATATATATCTTATAGAAATATAACGTAATCTTCTACTATTTCTCTTACTACTAATAGTTGACCTATATATCAATGCTCATTGTGGATTCTAATCTAAAATCTAATATTTTTCTTTTACAAATCTAATATAAAAAGATAATGATAGATAGTTACCCTATTTATTAAATAGTTACTTTATTTAGGGAATTTTTTTTTCTCATAATGTCCTTATCCTATGAATATTTTGCTCTAAAAAGAATATTGTAATAATTGGTTATCACATTTAAGTGGAAGTTTCAAGTGAGAAAATTGTTAAAATAAAAACATTAGAACACTAACTTTTTTAGTAGTGTGTTTGGTAAGGTCATTAAATTGCTTATATGCTCTTTTGATCAAAATAAGCTCGTTCGGTACAGAGATTTATTTTACTAGTTTATGAAAAATAAACTACCCCAAATAACTTGTTATGATTATAGAAAATAAACTACCTTTTAGAAACTAATCTAACTTTTAAGTTATTAACTTTTTTTTATTCTCAAATTTATCTTCATTTCTTTTATTTGAAATCTCATTTTACCATTTTATTCAATTTAAAAAACCTTCATCTAATATAATACTTCTTTCTTTAAATTGTGATCCAAGAACTATTAAGTATGTTCTAGTGATTATTTTAAGAGTGATATTTTTTTGTTTTGAATAATGGTTGTAATGAGTAACTAATATTAACCATTAGATTTTAAGAAAATGAATAGTAGATATGGAGAGTAAGGGCTTGTTTGAAAGACTTTACAGTTTTTGTTTTTAAAAATTATTTTAAAAATTATTTTTTAGAACAATTTTTAAAAAGAGAAAATTCGTTTGGTATTTAAAAAATACAACTAGAGAAAATAAATTTAGAAGATGTGAGACTTGCGTGTGGGAAAGATATGAAACTTACGTGATAAAGATAAAATGAAAGATGTAGGACTTGTGTGTAAAATTATTAGCAAAAGATGTGAGATTCTATGAAAAAAGAAAATAAAACATGTGAGACTTTATGAAAAGAAAAAATAGAAAAACAAAACACAAAAAAACTGTTTTGATTTTTTAGTTTTAAAAACTAAAATAGAAAACAGTTTTATAATTTTTAAAAACTTAAACTGTTTTTAAAAACTAAAATCATACATGCCCTAAGTCTTTTATATTTACTTTTAGAGTAACTGAATCTCTTCCCTCCTTCTTGGAGTGTAAATCTCTTAAAGTTATTCTTGATGTAACTTAAGTTACACTTCAGCCATTAGAGTTGGTGTAACTTGGGGGCATTTGGTATGGGAGGAATTTTTAGTTTCCTGGAAATCCTAAGTTGAGAATTTTAGTTTTCCATATTTGATATGCATTTTGAAAAATAATTTTTTTTATAGTAATGTTATAATGTTTTTGATATTTTAAAGTATGATACCAAATATGAAGACAAAAATAAAATAAAATTGTACCAATCTAAGGTTTCATTTAAAGAAAGAATAAAAAATTTATACTGAACTTTTTAAAGCATTAGTGCTATTATAATTTTTAGTCTAAATTTCAATTTTGGTTTCTTTGATGAATATAAATCATTTTATCAATTATTTTATTTTTTCTCGTATAAAAAGTATAATTTCCTTGCTTTTATTAATTATAATTTTATATTGTATTTTTGTTATTTTTTTATTCTAATTTTAAACTTGTTATTGTTAATATACATTATTATATTTTATTAAAATTAACTATTAATAAATAAGACAAAAGTGTTTCATGAAAATAATTAGTTGATAGTGTTTACAAACTAATGGTCAATCGAAACAATTTGACGAGTGTAACCAAAATCACATTTTATAAAATAAGTGAGACCAAATGCCTACTATTAGGGCACTATAAGAATATTTACAAGTACCATGTGTTCATGACTTTATCATATAGCACTCTAATATAATACTTAATTAATTAATTTTGTATGGATTCATATCTATTATTACTACAAGAATATTGACGAGGACTATATAATATAATACTCAATTAATTAATTTTATATGCCTTCATCATTTTCATCTATTTATGTTTTTATTTTAATTCTTTAAGAGTTGTTCATCTAAAGTTCACTTAAAATTGTGGTAATCATTTATCAAAGAGTTTAATGTTTATGGTCGGTAGTGTAAGTCAATCATAATTAATCATTGTAATAACTTTTGAAATAATTTTATAAAAATCAATCAACATATCATATCATAAATGAATGATTATGTAAAACACTGGGCATCATCATTTTTTTCTATCAAAACTTAAATTATATAATAGTAGTTGATTTGAATCTATGATCTAACACTAATGTTTAAAAAAATATTTAATAGGAAATTTATATTTATTAAATAAAAAAATAAAAAAATAATTATCCATTTTTATACATTAAGAAAAAAACTTTATATATAAGGCTTAAATAAATTTTGGATCCCTATAAAATACCTCTTTTTTACTTTGAGTCTTTTGATATATGTTGAGATGATGTCATATCATCACTTAACTAACGGTTGAGATGATGCCACGTCACTAGTAGAATCCAAAACAAAAAAAATGTTATAGGGACCCAAAATATAACAAAAATTTTATAGGAACCAAAAATAAAAAAGAGGTATTTTATAAGGACCCAAAATTTATTTAAGCCTATATATAATCATAAAGTCATGATTATTTTCAAAATTATATTTTTAACTATTATCTTAAGGAAAAAATTATATAGTAACTAATTTATACAAATATGATTAAATTTAAAATAATTTATAATTAAAACTAGGTTTAATTGCACTTTTGGTCTCCCTACTTTCACAAATCTGTGATTTTGGTCTCTTTAGTTTCTAATTCGTAATTTTGGTTCTCTACTTTTAAAATCTTACAATTTTGGTTCAACCGTTAAATTGTAATGGTTGATTGTCAAATTTAACGTTGACTTTTTTTTATTTAAAAAACTTACCTATTTTTTTTTACCAATCATAATTTTTTTAATTTAAAATTTACTCAACTATTATAATTTTTTTTTTGTAATTAGTTTAAAATTAGGTAGTTAAATTTAATTAAGTTAATTTTTTGATTAGTAAAAAAAATAGGTAATTCTATTTTTTCTTTTTTGATTTTTTTTTACTAATCAATTTTTTTTTATTTTAAAAGTGATAAACTCGGTTTTTTTTTTTGTGATTAGTAAAAAAAATTAGATAATTAAATTTAATTATTTAATTTTGTGATTATTACAAAAAAATAGGTAAACTTTAAAAATTAAAAAATTGAATGTTAAATTTGATGGTCGATTGTTGCAATTTAGCAGTTGAACCAAAATTATAAGATTTTGAAAGTAGATGGACCAAAATCGCGAATTAGAAATGAGGGAACCAAAATCGTGAATTTACAAAAGCAGGGGACCAAAAGTGTAATTAAGCCTTAAAAATACATATTCTAAAAAACTAATTTATTATTTAAAATAATATTTAGATAACATATTATATCTTGAGACATGAATTTTACTAGATAATTTATCTTGAATCCTCTCCCTTTTGCCTCTTTATCAAATTAAATTTATCTTGGTTCAAGGAAATTTTGCATCCACCCTTGAACGCAGTAAAACCTTACATCATTGCGTCAACCCTTTGGGTTATATGAAAATATCATTTAGATTTGAATGGGCTATATAAAGCCAATATTTTAACGTTTAAAATTTCAAGTAACTATATATAGTTAAATTTTTTAAGTAAAAAACTTCAAATTTAAAAGTTGCTTAAATTTGTAATGCTTAAATATTAAATAAATTATCAATTTTCTTAAAAAAAAACACGCATTAAAATTTGTAATAATGAAGTGTTAAATAAATTTTAAAACTTATTTTATTGAAATTTGAAGCTTTCAACGACCTTAAGTATTAAGTTAGTATTTAGACCAATAACCACTTATTGTTTTAACATCACATAAAAACTAATTTTAACATGTAAAATACAAATAAAAAAGACAAAAATCACTATTCAAGATAGAATCTAATATCGTAACATTATAAACAAATTTAAATCACAAGTCAAACCATGATTGCATAATCTCCATTCCAAAATTACATGCCAAAACATCCAAAAATCTTCAAATCATTTCCATTCCTAGAACTCAATTATCCACAAAAAAACCATGAAATCTGTATAATAATAAATAAAAAGATTCAAAGCATTTCCATTTTAGTAGCTTCATTAATCTCACCCAACTACAAACAATCAAGTGATACTTATTAATATTAACTACCAAATGCACCAAATTGACAAATAGATGTGAAAATCATTACCCAAGAATTCAAGACTAAAAATTGAATTTACCTAACGAACATTACATAAATATATATCAATTGACTTCCATCTCTATTGTTCATGATTGACAAGCGCACTTGAACACACCATTAAAAGCAACTAAGTTCCCTAATAAATTTTGCAATATAAGGCTAACTCAGGTCGTTTTTTCAAAGATACAATTCATCAAACACCATGCATTCAATTCAAAATAGGGGGATTTTTTGTGATTTTCAGAATATTAAGCAAGCAGAGCAACTTAAATCAATAAATGAAAACAAAATCAAAGAGATACAACTCAAAAATCTGTGCCTATGGAGAAATAATCACAGTTATAGCAAGAATAAGTCAAATTCATGCTCATGGAAATACAAAATTTAAGACAATCACCTCACATTTATTCAGAAAAATTTGGATTACTATCGCATTCCTAATTTTCCCAAATTTACGCACGTTTTGTATTAAATCACAATCAATCAATTGTAATTGACCCAAATTTAGATTTCAATTCCCTAATCTAATCATTATCATACATCAAACAAGGAAATTGAAAATCAGAAAAAGGGGAAAAGTGGGTTCATGAGCATTATTCGAAATTGAGAATAGAGGAACCCATATTTATTCACAAGCACATGATCCTTGGGTTGCAAATGGCTTTAGCCCTCCATGATATTCATGGGAGCTCCAATGGGGTTGCATGGAAATGAAGAAGAAAGGGGAAGAAAAGAGAAGAAAGAGAGGAGGTAGAAGAGAGCACTTTGAACTCTAAAGCTAAAAATTTATAAAATGAAGTAGTGTCTCCTTTTACAAAGGGGAAAAACTATATATATGATGGACTAAAAAGTGGGCCTCCAAAGGAAGACTAGAACCCACTAAATAAAATGCTACCTTAACTAATTAAAATTACCAAAAGGTCACTGATTACAAACTAAACTCGAAACTTAACAAGTGTAGGGCCAAAACATTGAATCCCTTATTTAACCCCTGGAAAGTCTGAATTGTCCAATTCTTGTGAGACATGAAATTGCAGATCTCCTCCTTAGCTTTCAAACAAGACAAAAATCAAAATTGGAGATCTGTATAAAAAATTATGGACTTCACAAGGGACATTGTCAAAAACATCAATAAAACATGACAAATAGTAATATTAGACACTTGGACCAAAAACAACCCAATCTCACAAAACTCAGCTAAAATGATTAAAATGAGGTATAAAAACATGTCTAGATATGTCAAATGTAACTCTAGACTATGCTAAAATACACTCTATCAATGATACTTGCCACCTACATGACATGTTAATGAAAACACATTATACAAAAAATTGTAATACAAGCTAAGACAGAAATAAAACAAAACTTTCTTATATGCAATTATGCACCTTTCATGAAATGTTGAAGTAAATCATAATTACCATTTCACCAACTCATGTTCTAGCAAAATAAGTTATTAGACATAAATACAAAATACATAATAAAATACTAATTAAATTTGTAGGAAAAAATCAACTAATCGAATTCATGGACTTTGCGTTTGTATCTGGTGCATGTGGGACAGGGGGGAATTGGAGGATATTGAGGGATTTGAGGAAATTGAAGGACGGGGGAAAATTGTACTCCATATGGATGATAAAATGGCATATCATGAGAGTATGCATTATTGTGAAAAGTGTTGTTTTGTTGAGAGGACAACACATCTTTTTTAGTTTTAGCATTTGAAGGTTCATAATGTTTAATTTTTTTTGACAACTTGTTAGTAGAACAATTAAGCTTGTCATCTTTAACTTTTGACAACTTCTTAGTAGAATAATCTAGCTTGTCATCTTAAGCTTTTGACAAGTTACTGACATTACCTAAGTGTGTACTTTTTTTATTTTCTTTTCTGTTGTTTTTTGTTGCTTATGATTGTGTGTGGCTTGTGCTCCAATCATCATCAATAAAATCTTTTCTTATAAAAAAAACCTTTACGATTGTTAATGATCTAAAAGCGGTCATATTATTTCCAAATCAAAACAAATGAAAACTCAAGCTTAAATCACCTTAACATATCGTCTTTTCCTTTGTTAACTTTTTTCCATCACACTTGTGTTTGGTATCATTCATTCGTGTTTTCCAACTCACGTCCCTCTCACGTTTCTGCAATATTAAAATTTAAGAATCAAAATTAATATAACAACACAACCAACTTGGGACAAAAAAAAATAGATACAAAAATCAATACTTTGGAATAACATTATCATTGTATCTTACACTTAGTTAAATATTAGCCACGTCCTCACTTTTACTCAAATCAATTGAAAACTATGATTTATCCTACAAAACAGATTTAACAAGGCTAAATAATTACTTCAAAATGAGAATTGACTGATAACAAAATGACTTAAAAATAAATTGTAATGAGTTTGACATCATTACACTGAGTTCAGGACTTCCATTATCATCAAATTCCATGGCACATGAATCATTACCAACAACAAAGTCATCATCCATAGACTTCACTAGAGGACACATGGTTATTGTGTGACTAGTTTTTTTTTTACAAGTAGAGTATTTTCTATGCTTTCAATTGTTTTTTCCTCATGGAGCACCTTTTGCCTTAACTATATTCAAATGGCCCACCTCATTTACAATAGGACTATCACTATTATGCATGTGCCCTTGTTGCTATAAAACATTTGTCAACTTCAAAATTTCATCCCTGATTAAATTAAAACTGTCACGAGGTTTTCCTACAATCTTACATAATCTGTTACAACAAGTACAAGTAGTTAGTGTTAGGATCAGCCGGGTGACAATCAAGGGGGGGGGGGGGTGAATTTATTCAACGTAAAATGACAGATTCTTTATTTAAAAACAAAGCTTTTCACCACCGCTCTTGAGATTTTAATAAAAGTGTTTTCAGAGAATGTTATATTGATTGAATAAACTAGAAAAACAACCTTAGCTTATGATAGAATTGATTAGAACAAATAAACTTGATAAAGATCAATATCTAAATTGAAATAGATGAAGGGGTATAGAGATTGAGTCTGTTGATTTATACTGGTTCGATCAACCACCGATCTACATCCAGTTCTCTCTTTCACCAAGGGGTTCCACTATGAATTTGATTACATACACTATGCACACACAATTCATAGCAAATCTTGATTTCACAACTTGAAACAGGAACCTAGAAAACTGAATGTGAAAACACCATTCACCATCCAATTTTTAAACACTAGAACAACACAATTCTAGAAACAAAATTAGAAACACCATCTAATTTCAATCATAGCATTTAGGAACGGAAATCCTACAATGCTAATCAAACAAGATCAATGAAAAAGATTCAAGAACGAAAACACCTTGATGTATTGATATAGCTGATGTAAGATCATTTTGAGAAACTCTAATGTGAGTAAATTTAGCAGTCAAGAACAATCGTTTGAATCACCTTAGTTCATGAAAGAACAAGAGAGGAATATAGCTGTATAGGTTCAGAGGTTTAATCTCAAAAAATTTAGCAATATGAACAAGAATGAGTTTTTCTGAAACTCAAGAGATTATGTGATGTGCAGAAAAAAGAAAAAGAATATTCAAAGCAATATCAAATCTGAAAATCAAATCAAAGGATCTTTGACAAAATAAGGAATGAAAAGATGTTGTGAATGTTTGTCATTCTACACAGGATGCTATGGATTCAAATATATAGAATGGGTCAAAAATATTTGGAGTTAGTTAGATAAAGAATGAATCTTGGAGATCTTTCAAAATGACTGTTATACCAGATATAATCGATTGCAATAAGGTGTAATCAATTATCCTATGTATCAGAATATGATTTAAACTTGCTGTCATCTATTGTAATCGATTGCAGTAAACTTGTAATTGATTGCAAATGAGACAAAGCCAATTATGAGTTTCAAGGATCATCTAATAATCAATTGCCAATGAAACAGGACAATTTTTGAACTTTAGAGATTGTCTTGTAATCGATTGTCACTCGATGGTAATTGATTGCAAAAGAAACAGGACAATTTCTAAAATTTGAAAATAGCATTGTAATCGATTGCAATAGTTGGTAATCGATTAATCCGATACCAGAGATGGTTCAAAAATTGATTTGCCCATTTGGTAATCGATTCCCACAGACTGTAATCGATTGTAATTTCTTAGAATAGGTTCCTAAGAAAGAAAATCATCTAATGATGCTAGAGATAATAGAAAACAGAGCAAATCAAGCATCAAGCAAGAACAATATGGCTTAGTCTATAACAAACAATACAATGCCATCATCCATACATGTTATGGCATAAAATAGAAAACTCTAGACTAAGAGAACGGAGAAAACTTAAGGTATGAAGATACCAAAAATCTAAAATGAAGAAGCTTCAATCTTCAATTAGTACCCCAACACGGCCAGTACTCATAAGGTCAATATCCAAATTATCTAATTCATAGCAATCAATAAATTTATTATTTGCATCCTTCAACCATCAATTGCAAATCAAACTTGGAGGAAATGAATTCACATGGTCAAGTCGCATGGCACAAATTATGTGGCAACAAGGAATGCCATTCGACTCAAACATGTTACACTCACACACAAACTTGGATTCATTCTTATCAAATACCACATCAATTTGATGACGATGTTGCCTATATCTGTCAACCTTGTACATCACCTCCAAATTTTCAGTCTTTTTGGTCACATTTAGTCCACCAACATTTATAATCTACACCTTCACTTTGTTAAATATAGCTCTGGTATAAAGTTTTGTAGCATGTTCCTCAATAATGGGAAGGGAAGAATCCATCACAACATTTGTATACAATGAATTAAAATTTGAATTAAGCTCTTTGAACCTATAGTCTTGTAAAGAGTGCTCAAAATTATACAACAACTCCACAATTGTATTTTTCCTCTGGATATATGTCTTTCTCATTGAATTCATACTTTCACATATAGAGGTAGTTCGCAAGCCAGCAAAGAAAGATCCACATAAGTACGCAATGGCCCACATGAATCTCTTTTTGTAAAGTTGTGAAACCTAATTATTCCCTTCAAGTTGGTATTTAAGAATCATTTGGACTCTTCACATTTTTCACAAGCATTCTTTTGCAAGTGCCACCCACAAAGTCTATGGGTTGCATCAGGGAAGATTTCCTTAATTGCCTCCCTCATAGCAAGATCACCATATTTCACAATTGTTGTTGGATGTTTCTCGCACATTACATCTTAAAAATTTTGCAAAACCCATCTATATGTATCAACACTTCCATTCAAAATTAAAGCACACAAGAAATAGCGGTTTGAGAATGATGATTTTTTCCTAAGAATATAACTAAGGGCTTGTTGTACTTGTTCTTTTTGTACGTGCTATCAAATGTACCTACATCATCAAAACATTGAAAATCAAGTCTACTAGTACCATCTGCCCAAAATAAATGTGATGTGTCATTATTTTCTCCTATTTCTTACCCCTTTCTGTCATCATTTTAATTACTGATTAGCCTTAATTGTCAAATTAATTATGCAGTTTTATCATTTGGGCCTTTTTGACTAATTTTGTATTTTAATTTGATTTCAGGAGAATTATAAGCAATTGGGCTTGGATCTGGAATTGGGCTGAACCAGTTTGGGCTTGAAGAGAGGAGACTGTTTTAGTTTTATTTGTCGTCCAGTTTTATTTTATTTCATTTTATTGCTGTATTTTGTAATTGGGCCGCATCAGATTTTTATGGGCCCAAATCAGATTAGTAGCCTAGGGTTTTGTGCAAGTGACTTTTAGTGAGACAAATTTAAGGCCCAGCTGTCATGGAGAGGAGGCTGTTAGGTTAAGTTTTCATTTTTTACTATTGAGAAAAGGGGTTCACGTCCCCAGCATGCTTCTGTTGATGTAGAGCAGAGTTTCCTTCATTTTCTGTTTTTCCAGCTTCGTTTTCAATTGCAATTTCATTTTTCTGCTTCTGTTTCCATTTTCGTTCTTCATTGTTGGTTTGTGTTCAGTTTCCATTTCCAGTTTCGTTTTTGTTCTGCATTTTGTCCCCTATTTCGTTTTCAGTTTGCTATTTATGTTTCCAGTTGCTGTTTAATTTGAATGGAGGGTTAAATTTTCAGTGTTGTTTTCTCTTGAGGACTAAGCACTAGCTCTCTTTGAGGTTTTGTTATTAATGTTAATTTCTGATCAGTTTTTCCCCTTCACCAATTATTCTGTAATGGACCAGTGAGAGGAATTAATAGGTGTATGTGTTGCTTAATCACATAATGAAAACCTTGTATTAATTTTCTCTTAGTAAATTAATTCCAGGTTGGATTAAGTGGCTGAATTGATTAGGGATAGATTCTCGTAACCTAGGATAAGAGGCTTGCTTTTGAATCAAGGGAAAACAACACGTTTTAGTTTTGTTATTTTTAATTCAAGTTGCTTGCTGTTTAAATTATTAAAACAAAGAAACCCCCCCATTTGTTACTGTTTTATTGTTGTTAAGTGTTATGAACGTTTGTTTGATCACTGCTCACTGGGAGACGACCTAGGATCACTTCCTAGTTACTGCATTTAATTGTTTTTATTTGGTTCGGGTACGGCCTCGACCAAAATGCCTCAATTTACCATCTTCCGAAACAACATATCGTGAAAAAAACATGGAATCATTGTTTGCCTTACCATGTAAATAACTCAACACAACCATTTCATCCCCATCTTTTATTCTATACCTTCTTTATCACTCAATCTAATTGAACAAAACTTTCTTGTTGAAGCCGACACCCGCACGTCCACTTTCTTGGTTTGTTATGAAACCCATTATTTGACAAGTTCTAACCCCCTCTATGTACGTAATGTATTTATCTGAACTTTGTCACCATCACTTAACCCTTGGTACAAATTAAATAATGGCATGTAATTTGGCTCGCATAGTACGTGGTTATGACTTTCCCAAAATGACACAATTTTGAATCGTGAGGTACTCGGATCTAACTTCACACGCAACCTTGCTGTGCAATTAGTGCGAGTCAAAGGTCTATGAGCCTTTTTCCTATCATCCCTCATAAAGTGTATTTTGTTTCTCAATCCCACTTTGTTGCATACATATTGACGTCGTATTACTTCACTATTTAACCCATAACAAACCTCATCTTTCCAAGTCGCAAAACTAGTGAACCTTGCATAAGCATAATAGAATTTATAAGCAGCCTCTTTTGTTTGCAAAATCCATTCTCATAATGTGTTCCTCTGGCATATCAATAAAGCTAGTGAATTTAGAAGATGTCAAGTCAAAATCTAAGTCATTTATTTCATTATCATCATCTTCGTCCATTTCACTATTAGTAGAATCATTATCCTCATAAAATTCTATTTTATCAAAGCTAAGATCATTATCATTATCATTATCTGAAATCTCAAATGAATCCTCATTACATTTGTCCATCTACAATTGAATCGAATACAAATTATATATACCATTTACAAAAAGCCAAAATCAAAACTTAATAACATTCAAGGATCATACATTAATCCCTAAGGTATCTACAACAATAATTCATTGAAAAAAAAATCTAAATCATGCAAACTATCAACAATATTTTTCATATTTACCAATGTAACAAAGAAATGCATAATGGACAAAATATGCAAATAAGAGATAAATGTGAATGAAAAAGAGAAAATAACACACTAAAACATAAACAAAAGAATCCAAATTCTTAGGATTCACGGGAAGATAACTTAATAAATAGGAAAATTTATTTAAATTAATTTCTCTTTATATATTGTTCTATGGAGAAGGTTTGATTGGTTTTAGTCCCTATCTTTCAATTCATAAAGAAAGTGAAACTTTTTGGGTAAAACAATTCTGAAAAAAATTGATCGAGTTAGAAAAAATAGATATATTTGTAAAATGATCAACTCTTTTAAAGCAACATTTTGTAAACAAGTATATTGTGAAATGTAGTGTTGGGATTAATATTAGATCATAATTATTAGAAACATGTTATGAACAAGTCAAGCAAATGTTTGGGTGAAGATTAGTCACGTATGTAAAGAGCCCACAACTAATAATTATTATTAACCCCACTTAAATAGTTTAACCTTTTTTTTGAACAATTTGGTTGCTCTCCTTCACAGAATAAATAAAAACATTTTTACTATGTACTAAAATGCTTATGTTAGTAAAAGATCAACTCTTTTAAATGCTTCTATTAGTAAAATTCTTTTCAAGCAATTTTACTTTGTACTAAAATTTAACATATTCGAAATAATAAGAATGGTAGGGTTTAGATCTCCTTCTATAAAATATGCAATATCTAGTATAGTAAACGATTCATTGACAACACAAGTTTCATAACACACCTTAGCATGCTAAATTCACCTTTCTTGTCGTTCAATTAGAATATAGATAAGATTGCTTTATGAGCGCACCATCATTAGGATTATAGAGTGCCTAAATATAATAAAGGAAAAATCTAAAAAAGGGGCTCTAACAACAGGACTTCCTTTCTTTAGAGCAACAAATAAATTATAACTCAATATAGGTCATCAAGTCATTAATTAGATCATATAAACTCATTTTGAGAATTTATTTTTTCACCTAAGCCCCTTTGATAGAATTGGGTAAGGAATATTTGTTGCCTTTAGCCAAAGTTCCATATTAAGTAATGATGGCAGTGGACGTGAAGAACCAATAACAATGACATGATGATGATATGGATTATCAACCTTAAACAATAAAATAACATAAGGATAGTCCTTTAGAAACATTCAATAATCGATATTAGTCATTAACTTATTTTAATTTGCAATCTATATTATAACACATTCAAAGTTTAATTAACACTTAATTAGTACTAAGTTACTACTAATAAGGAAGGGAGTGCTTTGATAAAGAAAGTGAAAATGAATAATCGATTTGAAGTTTCTTTAGTTAACATGTGTATGGAAAGTGGTGAAATTTTTTGACACCTACTGGTGTACAAATTTAATCAAGCAGTTTATATGCAATCAACTAAGTTTCAAGAAAACAAAATGATGAGGTGCAAGCCATGCAAGCTTGGTTTGGATCGTCTTGGAAGCAAAACTCAATAACTCCATTGACACAAATTCAAGAACTCAAAAATGGAAAAATGGAGAAGATGAACGAGAATTGACACCACGATCCTTGAGAATCGATAAGTCGAAGGAGGATTTGCCACAAAGGAATAGCTTCCTTGATAAGAATCAATTTGGTTTCAATCAAGAACCAAGAAGAGACTATGCTCTCAATCTAAGCAAAAGCTTGATTCATTCACAAAATGAGGAGCTTCTAAGTATTTATAGAGCTAGGCCTAACAAGATAACTAAGACACCAATCACTTCTTAAACGCACAGTTTAAGGCCTAATTACATCATGGATGAAGTCCCTTACACAAGTAAACAAAGTTTTCAAAAATTTCCCGCGGAAAACTTCCGCTAAGCCAAACTTTGCATTGAGCAAAATTATTCCTCTGACTATTGGAATTCGCTGAGCGAGATTGGGCGCTAAGCGAGCCGTTCAACAAATCTTCAAGGTGCTTCAATTCAGCTCCTTGTGGTTTCCTCCTTCCTTGCCTTTGATGAATAGTCCATCCTTGATTCTCTTGGCCATCTCTTCTTGTAAAAGCTTGGCTTTGGACCTTGTCATTGGGCCCTTCAACTCATGAAGTGCTTCTAGTTCCTTATACTCCTTGGATAGCCCTCTATCATCCCCTCCTTCTTGAAAAAAATCCGTACTTGGATTTGCATCCAAAACACCTATATCACAAGAAGAAAGATCAATGACCTTGAAAGTAGAACTTACCCCATACTCACTTGGCAAGTCGATCTTATAGGCATTGCCATTAATCCTCTCAAGAACCTTAAAAGGACCATCACCCCTAGGTTGGAGTTTAAATTTCCTTTGTGAAGGAAACCTATCCTTCCCAATCTCTGGGTTCAAATACCATGGGCTTTCTCCCCTTGTTTGCTTGTCTTGCATATTGCTCTATCTTCTTCTCAATTTGATTTCTCACCTTTTCATGGAGATCCTTAACAAAAGTGGCTCTAGAAAGGCCATGCTTACTCAAAATAGAAGAATCATTAGGTAAGAGAATTAGATCAAGAGGAGATAAAGGATTAAAGCCATAAACAACCTCAAAAGGAGAAAAAGAAGTGGTAGAGTTGGTTACCCTATTATAGGAAAATTCTACATGGAGTAACCATTCTTCCCAAGTTTTCAAATTACCTTTGATGAAACACCTTAGGAGTTGTGAAAGTGTTCTATTCACCACCTTTATTTGACCATCGATTTGAGGATGGCAAGTGGTGGAGAAAAGAAGCTTGGTTCCAAGTTTTTCCCACAATGTTTTCCAAAACTAGCTCAAAAACTTGGAATCTCTATCCAACACAATGCTCCTGGGCAATCCATGAAGATGCACTACCTCTTTGAAGAAAAGATCCGCCACGTGACAAGCATCGTCCACTTTGTGGCATTGAATGAAGTGTGCCATCTTGGAAAACCTATCAAAAACCACAAAAATTGAATCCTTGCCTTTCTTGTATCTTGGAAGACCAAGTACAAAATCCATGGAAATTTCGGTCCAAGGAGAGGTTGGAATTGACAATGGAGTATATAAACCATGATGCATGACTTTAAACTTGGCCTTATGACACTCAATGCAATTAGAACAAAACTTTAGGCCAAAAGAAATGTTCATGCAAGATGTTCAAAGTCTTTTCAACCCCAAAATGTCCCATTAACCCTCCTTTATGAGCTTCACAAATCATGAGTTCACGTAAGGAACTTTGAGGATACAAGTCTAAAGAAGTCATGGTCTTGAGAATACAAGTCCTTTATGTGATCAAACCCAAACATCTTGGTTTCAAGCATGGAGATTAAGGTATATCTCCTTAAAAGTGCATAAACCACAACATTAGCCTTGCCTTGCTTATGTTTAATCACATAAGGAAATTGTTCCAAGAACTCTACCCATTTGGCATGCCTCTTAGTAAGCTTTCCTTGGCTTTTCAAATGTTTGAGTGACTCATGGTCACTATGAATCACAAACTCTTTAGGGAGGAGATAATGTTGCCAATTTTGCAAAGCTCTAATAAGTGCATAGAGTTCCTTGTCATAGGTGGAATAGTTCAAGATAGCATCACTAAAATAAGCAATTGGATGACCTTCTTGTAACAATACAGCGCCTATGCCAATTTTGGATGCATCACATTCAATTTCAAAAGATTTTGAAAATATTGGTAATGCAAGAATGGGTGCATTTGTCAAACTTTCATTCAATTCATTCAAGGCTTTCTCTTGTTCACTCTCCCATTTAAATCCCACATTTTTCTTAACAATTTCATTCAATGGAGATGTTATGGTGCTAAATTCCTTGAAAATCTTCTATAGAAACTAGCCAACCCATGGAAACTCCTCACATCACTCGCATTTTTGGGTGTGGGCCAATCTCTAATAGCTTTAATTTTCTCATCATCCACTTGGACTCCCTTAGCACTCACAACAAATCCTAGAAACACTACTTGATTAGTGCAAAATGTGCATTTATCCTTATTAGCAAACAAGTTTTCATGTCTAAGAACTTCCAAGACACTCCTAACATGGTATAAGTGGTCATTTGTTGTTAAACAACCACAAATTTGCCAATAAAGTGCCTCAAAACATGGTTCATGAGTCGCATGAAAGTGCTTGGTGCATTGATTAAGCCAAAAGGCATGACCAACTACTCATAAAGTCCAAACTTAGTTTTGAAAGCAATTTTCCATTCATCACCTTCTCTCATTCTAATTTGATGGTAACCACTTTTCAAATCTATTTTGGAGAAAACACAAGAACCATGAAGTTCATCCAACATATCATCAAGTCTAGGGATAGGATGTCTATACCTCACGGTGATGTTGTTGATGGGTCTACAATCCGTGCACATCCTCCATGTGCCATCTTTCTTGGGGACTAGGATGACCGACATTGCACATGGGCTGAAACTTTCTTTAACCCATCCTTTTTGCATCAACCCTTCGACTTGCTTTTGGATCTCCTTTGTCTCTTGCGGATTACTCCTATAGGTGACCCTATTAGGAAGTGAAGCTCTTGGAACAAGATCAATTTGATGCTCAATTCCTCTTAAAAGAGGCAAGCCATGGGGAAGGTCTTGTGGAAAGACATCCTCAAAATCCTTTAAGAGTGTATCAAAACCTTGAGGCAACTCAAGGGCACTAGAAGACAAACACATGTAATTTGGAATGAGTAAATATATTTGTTGTCTAGCTAGCATCACTCTTTTGACCTCCTTAGGTTTGATGAACAAACTCTCTTTTATCACAAGTTGTTTTTCACTCTTTTTCTCTCTTTTCTTTTGTTCATTTTTTTTTCACTCTTTTTGCCTTCTTTTTCTTTTTGGCTTTTCTCTCTCAAAGTACTTTTTCCTTCTTTGATTTTCTTTTCTTTTTCTCTTTTCAATCTCATTTTTATTTGATCCTCACACACCTCACTTGGAGAAAAAGGTGAGAGAACTACCTTTTTTTCCTTTATGAAAGAAAGAAAATCGATTTGTGACCCCATTGTGGATAACATCTCTATCATATTGCCAAGGTCTACCAAGCAACACATGTCCGGCTTCCATGGGAACCAAATCACAAAGCACTTCATCAACATACTTTCCAATGGAGAATGTAAGTAACACTTGCTTATTCACAACCAACTCACTATTGTCATTCAACCATTGCAACTTATAAGGCTTAGGGTGAGGGATGGTTTTTAAATCAAGTTTCTCCACTAATCTAGTGCTTGCAACATTGGTACAATTTCCACCATCAATGATTAGAGAACAAACCTTTCCATTCACCATACATCTAGAATGAAAAATGTTTTCTCTTTGTGTATCATCTCTATCTTTGCACAAGCTTCCCATAAGTCTTCTTACCATCAAAAGATCTCCCTCTTCTAGTGGAAGAAAATTATCATCCTCACCTTCACTAAAGGAACTATGAGAACTCTTAGATGAATCACTACCTACCTCTCCATTCTTTGACACAATCATGTTCCTTTTGTTAGGACATTGGGATGCAATGTGACCCTTTCCCAAACACTTAAAACATTTAATGGAATTAGATTTATTGGAAAGGGGTTGAGTATGAGAAGTAGATTTATTGGAAGGAGTTTGAGGAGGAGAAGTAGGATTACCTCTCGAAGACTTCCTTTCAATCTATTGTGAAGAAGAACCCTGATCCGCTGTCGCACACGGATCAAAAACGAGTGATTTTGAAAATATAGTTATGGTAACGACAACTCGAGTATCGTTCTCAAGGATTCTTGTATTATTATTAATCAATGCAGTAACGGTTAATGGGGGGGTTTAGATTATGATTTCAAGAAGAAGGAATTAAAATAAATTGTGATTATCGAATAAGCTAAAGCAAATCAACCTACTGTATCGACTTCTGACTTATCATTGATCCCTATAAATTCCAATTCCCTAAACGGGTCTGATCCTATTCGACTATAATAACCACTGACAAGCGCAATAGAAATTATACGGCATATGATCTTGAATTCCAAATTAAGCAAACGGATTAAAAACTATTGCGAATTAAGCAAACGCAATCTGATCAAACGCAATAATGTAAAAGCTACGTTAACGCGAAATTGATTCAAGATCAAACAACCAATCGAATTTAAGATTTATATCCTATAACAACAATCAAATTAAGCAAATAATTGAGATTATTGGAATAAATCAAAGGAAACAGATTGACATGGAATTTATAAAAGAACCTCAAAGTGGAATCCGTTTGCAGTAGATTGATTCTTCGGAAATTAGTTCTCCATTACAATTGCTCAAAACTCTCCAAGAAATTTCGTGAATAGTGAGTGAGTGAAGAGTGAATGAGTGCAGAGTGAATATATGCACAGCAGCCGGCCCTAGCATTTTAATAGAATAAGAGTTTCACTAATAATCTGAACTGGGTCGGAAAATACAAACCAGACCCATAAAATTGACCCAAAACAAATTATTTCTTAACGTTTGCAACTTCGACGAATTATTCAAGCCTTCTACAATCCGAATCAGCTTCTGACTCCAACATGAAAGTTGTAGCTCTTTCTCTTATCTTTCCAACGAATATTAGAACGCCTCAATCCGATTCCTGTAGCTCCAGTTATGAATTTTTCATTGAAAGCTGCTAATGCTGAAAATAAAATACGAAAATTAAATAAAGCTAGAAACAGACTTAAATATGAAAACACACTAAAATGGTGAAACTACTGAAATAAACTAAGGAAATGCCTAAGAATAACAGTAGAAGAATGTGCATGAAGATGCACTGATCAAACCCTCCTTCTTGGAAGTGTCTTTATACCTCCAAGGTGAATAATTGCATGAAGTCCTCTTGTAGGAATTGTTGCTTCACTTTCACAGCCTTATGTATAAGTTCATCCATGTTGTTGTAGCTTTGAAGCTCTAGAACAACTTGAATGTCCCTATTCAAGCCATTCAAAAATCTAGCCATTGTAGTTTCATTAGTTTCTTCAATATTTTCTCTTATCAAAGCAATCTCTATTTCCTTGTAATAATCATCAACACTTTTACTTCCTTGATAGAGCCTTTATAACTTGATATGCATGTCCCTTACATAATGATGTGGGACAAATCTCTCCCTCAAGACACTCTTCATTACCCCCCAAGTGTCCACTCTAGGTATTCTCAATCTTTCTCTATCCACTTGAAGTTGTTGCCACCACACCAAGGCATATCCCTCAAATTCTATGCCAGCCATCCTTATTTTCTTTCCTTCACTATAATTGTGACAATTGAAAATTTGGTCCACTTTCATCTCCCAATCAAAGTAAGCCTCTGGGTCATAAGTACTTAGGAACTTTGGAATTTTGACCTTCACATCATCCATTCCATCCCTATTCCTCCTATGCCTATGCCTTATACCTTCTTCATGGCTATCATCACTCTCTTGAGCGAAATGAGGTGACCTATTGATGGAATATTTTGGCAAGCGTACCAAATATCGCACAAGTAGTTTAAAAGGGAAGATCCCAGTATCGAATCCACAGGGAATTGTCCGTATTGATTGTTAATAAGATTATTAGTTCCTACCCACTAGTTTGGTTTTTAAAGTTGGTTGTTCTTGAAACATAAGTAATAACATAAATTAAACTAAACACTACAGTTAACACTAATGATAAACAATAAAAATGACAATGTTGATTCAGGACTATGATCGAACAGTTGGCGTGCTTGAGTTTTAGAATGGAATAATGGATATGTTGAGGATTTGGTTCAACCGGTTTGCTTCCCATGTAAACATATAAAATATATTCTCCATTCACATTAATAGTTTAGATTAACTTTGATCTAAAAGTGCTCAAAACGTGATCTCTCATCAAATCAAGCCTAAACTACTCAACCTCACTTCCGATGTCTCGGTAAGTTCAGTTGAGTGGTTTGATGAAGCTTAGAGATCTTTGCGAAGCTAATGGAGTCTATCCTATGTCTAGAAATACACTCCATTAGAGTTCAAACTCATTTCCAAGTTCAACAACATCTGTCAATGGCAGGTAAACTCTAAAACATGCATATATAACTGATCCAATCATATAACAAGAATAAAGATAGAGAAATGAACATTAAACTGAATATTTCAATGAATAGATATGAAGAAAAGCGTTTACATGGTTAGCACCTAGTTCCAAGTCCTCAACACTAATAGATTAGCCTCTCATTGTCATGAGAAACTTTGAAAAGGTTACAAAAATGGAAGAAAGAGAATAGAGGGAAACAGAGGAAGCAGCTCAACAAAATCCACCAAAGTCTGAATGCTTCAAAATTATTACAAGTGCAGCTTATATAGTCAAAGTCTCGCTTAGCGCAACCTTCTGCTAAGCGCAGGACACTACATAATGCATCTTAGAACAGGTGTTCCGCTAAGTGCAATCTTCCGCTAAGCGCATATATAGTTCGAAAGCAACTTTCGCTAAGCGTGATGTCTCGCTAAGCAAGTCTTCAGTTCGAATGAAAATTTTGCTTAGCGCAATATGGCGCTCATCGCGTCATAGACCGCCTAGCTCGCGTAGCTTGATGTTGCGCTCAGCGAGTGAAGCGCTGAGTGAGATGTGTCGCTTAGCGAGATATGTCTTCTTCTTGTATTCTCCCTTTACTGTTGAATCTAGGCCTGCACACATAAATTAGAGTATATTTCTCACAAAATAACTTCCTAGGGTTAGAATTATCAAACTATACAAATCTATATTAAATGATTTCAAACTAAGCTAAAAATCCTGAGAACATTGGATAATCACTACTAAATATGATGCAATATTTATGTATATAAAGCAATTATCACCTATGATACCTCATTCTCTCTATGTCTTCCATTCTCCCACTCAACTCTTGAGTACTTCTTTGTACATCATCAAATTTCTCTCCCATCCTCCTTTCAATGTTTCTTTGCAACTTATCCATATGCTTAGCCAATGAAGCCATTAGCTTAATGGATCTAGGTGAAGATGGACCACTATCACTTTCGGAAACCATTGCTACAAGAAAAAGGTTAGTAAAAAAAAAAACATATTGGACCTTACCACTCACTAAGTGTTTATACTCTTCAACACTCGTGTTTCACACTTGTAAGACTTTTTCTATCAGGTTCACTCTTGTCTTTTTCTACTCTCTAACTCTTATTTAGCCCTTGAGATCAACCAAAGATTTCAATTCAAGGAGTATCCAAAGTGAAAGATGAAACAAATCCAAACTCAACTTAAGAGGTCAAGGAAAAGAAAACTCTAAGATAAAACCTTGGAAGTTTAGAAGACAAGCAATAAAAGCTAAAAAAAAAAAAGGACAACTCAAAAAGGAATGCCAAAGAAAGACAAATAGGAAGATATAAGAATTCTAGATTTTCTTCTCTAATGTTGTAAAGAAAAAAAATTGGCTAAGTATAAACCAATGTAATTATGCAATAATGAAAGTATTAGAAAGAAATAATAAGCACACACTAATGAGAGAGGGCTGTAGAAATTTTGTAATTTTTTTATACGTGGGTCCTCATATTTTTTGATATTTGCATTTTGACCCCAAAATATTTATGCTTTTTGCTCTTTGGTCCTTCGTATATTTCTATTTTTGGACCAGAAACTTTTTATGTTTGCACAAACGCCCTAACACTCTCCAAACTAAATTTTTTTGGATCAAACTCAACTTCTCCAACAAGCTATGAGTTTCATGAAGAACATGAAGAACACATGCAACAACAATCCATGCTCAAATTAACTCCAAATTCAACAAAAACATAGGGGAATTGAAGGCACATGCAAGATAAACTCAAAAACGAACAAGAAACACTCAATCAAACAAAAAACAAGCAAGAATCAAAGCAAATCAAAAACTGCATTTTCGCATTTTGCTACAAAAAAAAAAAGAATCTAAAAACCGCACATACGTGATGAAGATCTTCATGAATTGCTCTTCGGTTTTAGGCTCTTGATACCACATGATGAGGTCCAAGCCATGTAAGCTTGGTTTGGATCGTTTTGAAAGAAAAACTCAAGAACTCAATTGACACAAATTCAAGAACTCAAATGGAAAAATGGAGAAGATGAAAAAGATGAACGAGAATCAACACTACAATCCTTGAGAATCGATAAGTTGGAGGAGGATTCGCCACAAATGAATAGTTTCTTGATAAGAATCAATTTGGTTTTAATCAAGAACCAAGAAGAGACTATGCTCTCAATCTAAGCAAAAGCTTGATTCATTCACAAAATGATTTGGTATACAAAATGAGGAACTTCTAAGTATTTATAGAGCTAGGCCTAAGAAGATAAATAAGACACTAATCACCTCTTAAACGCACAGTTTAAGGCCTAATTACATCATGCATGAAGCCCCTTACACAAGTAAACAAAGTTTTCAAAATTTCCTGCGGAAGGCTTCTGCTAAGCCAGATTTGTGCTGAGTGAAATTATTCCTCTAACTACTGGAATTTGCTGAGCGAGATTGGGTGCTAAGCGAGTTGTTCAGCAAATCTTCAAGGTACTCCAATTCAGCTCCTTGTGGCTTCCTCCTTCCTTGCCTTTGATGAATAGTCCATCCTTGATTCTCTTGGCCATCTCTTCTTGTAGAAGCTTGGCTTTGGACCTTGTCATTGGGCCCTTCAACTCATGAAGTGCTTCTAGTTCCTTATGCTCCTTGGATAGCCCTTTATCACAAAATAATTAGATGAAATTAAGTATTTGTTAAACAAATCAAATAAAAAATTCAAAGAATAACAACAAAAAATTATTGAATGAGCCCTAAATGAAGAAGCCATGGAGGGTAAAAGGTCTTACCTTATTGAAAGGAATAAGATGAACGTTGGGGAGAATGACATTGTGAGAGTAGAATGAGAAAGGTGAACAAGGTTGGGTTGGAGACTATGGTTTCAATGTGGTGGATCAGCTTGCTGTAGGAGAGGAAGTGACCATCGACGGTGACACACTGTCACTTGGGAGAGCTACAACTAGTGGAGGAAGAAGGCGTGGGTTGAGGTGGAGACGATGTGGAGTGACAATGAGGGTACAGAGAGGAAGCAACCGACGAAGAACCTATGCTAGCCGCATCGAGGGAGAAGGGCTAGGTTGGGTAGAGACCATGTGCTTGCCTGAAGCTAGGAAAGAAATCACGAAAAGTGGAAGTGTACAAAGAGTGGAGGGTGGAAGGGTATGAGATTTTGCAATTAGGTTACAATTAGATTACAATTGCAAAAGATCCTCTAGACTAAATCACAAATATTAAGAATTTTTTGTTCAAACGGTGACATGGCATAAAAATACAAATGTCATTATTTTATTGGTCCTTTTATAACATGTTCTAAAACATGATATCCACAACATATAGGAGGAAAAACCTTAATCTAATGTTGACATGTGTCTCCCTAGTGGAAATTGTTTAGTTATCATAATTTTTTTTTATATATATATAAAGATAAAGATATAGAGGGGGACGTATCACATGAGAATTGTGATTTTATGCGAGAATGAGAACGGTTAATCTTAACGGTTAGATTAGAATAGAGGATCAGGATTAAAATATTTTAAATTCAAATTAAAATCATATTTAGCCATAAATTTTATAAAAGATTTATTAAATATCCAAAAGATTTAATTTATTCACGTTCCAAAATATTTAAGACTTATTATCATTGCCACCAAGAGTTGTTGTCATCACCATGATCACCACCGCCACCATCAACATGGTTACCATTGTCGTTGCAGACATCGCCAAGGCCACCATTGCCACCAAGGTCACTGCCGTCACGGTGGTGGTGGCGATAACAATGGTGACGACCATGCTAATAGCAATGACGGTGGCCTTGACGACGGTCATGGTGGCAGTTGACTTTCATGAGTGTTGTTGCAATCATGATAATGACAATAATAATGGGTTTGAAATATTTAAAGTTATGATAAAATAAATATTTGATTTTCTATTTTGTGAATCTTGTAGAGATTTTATGAATAAATGAAGTTTTAATTTGTATTTAAAATATTTTTAAATTGAACTCTCCATTTTAATCTAATGGTTAAGATTAACCGTTCTCATTCTCACATAAAATCATCATATGGTATGCCTCCTAGTTATAGATATAGATATTATTTAATTATCTTATACATGTTAACTTATCAATCATCCAATAAATGGTATGTTTATTAATGTGACTAATATAGAATAAAAAATTTGAGGTATATATAGTCACTATTTGTTATTAAGGATTCATCTGACATATTTATCAAATATTTATTCAAATTTGCATTGCTTAATTATCTTCAAAACTTATAGCTAAATATATATTAATTTTTTAATATACTTGATTTTATAAATGTTGGTCATTATATTTTTTAGTTTACACAGCATAGACTTTTGGTCACCTGACACAGTTTGCTGGTTGCACCATGTAAATCATTTCTTCAATGTTACTATTGAGAAATGCAGTCTTAACATACATCTGATGTAGCTCTAGGTCAAAATGAGCTACTAGTGCTATTATTATTATAAAAGAATCCTGTGAAGATACAAGATAAAAGGTTTCTTTATAGTCAATGCCTTCCTTTTGAGTAAAGGTAAAAGTGTTCTGGTCTCCTGTCTTCCAGCGGGAGTACTTATCTTCAAGATACTTCACTTCAAAATTTTTGCACTAGAACATGTTTACTCAATGACACAATATCTTAGGATAAGGTATTTGGTTGTGTTGATGAAACTCATAGATGTGCTGCATTAACCAGCTTACGCCAAAGGTTGAGCAAAAAATGATCATTTTCTCATGCACTAGAACTTTAGGAGTCAATTTTTAAAATGTTCATAAATTGATACCACCTTAGCTAGTAAGATGGCTTTTACAAGTTCAATTAATAAAAATCAATCCTGGAACCAAGTTGGGATATGAGATGGAAGGGCATATTTAAAGGTGATATACCAAGAATGTCGTGGGTTAGGTTCAAGAAGAACTTTTAACCAGACCTCTTGGTAATCAAAGTAATTATATGATGGCAAATCAAAAGATCAAGTGAACCTTTTTTCTGTATTGGGGTCTTGGTTCCAATCTGTTAAAGACAGAACCTTCAAAATTTTTAGTTTTTAGTAATTAATGATGGTAGGATCTCGCTTATCCTTTTCAAGAATTATTTATGCAGATCTGGTGTCAATCAAAATCAACTAGTAAAATATTTTGGTTTTCTTAAGATCTTGATCTTTTGGCATCCATCCCTATCCTGTAGGAGAGAATTTGGCCAATATCTTTGAAGGAGTCATACACTCAAATTCTGGTTCAAGGAAAATTATCTTCTGACAAGATTCTTTTATGTGAGATTCCAAAGATTTATGAGAGGGTTCTTTGGTAATTTGCTTTTAAGGGGAGTAATTAGTGGGGAGAATTTGTTTGAGGAAGTAGTGGCATTTATGGTGTTAGGAAGAACTCTTAGGTTGTTTGGAGATTTAGAGGCAACTTTTGAAAAAGATGGTGCCAAGTCGTCTAATGATAGGGCTGAAGAAGGGGCTGCCAGCCTTAACCCAAAAGGGGTCGATGGCCACATGGCTTTTTTCCCTATAAAAATTCTCTAGTCAGAAAATCAAGATGAAATTATTTTTTTCCTTTAATGAATTCAATGTTAAAATCAAAACAAGATAATAGACTCTACCATCTAGCAAATATTTATTTTGAAACAATGTTTTGAACATCTTTTTCCAAAATTTCTTTGGCAAACTTATAGTCCACTCTTAATAAAAATTCTTTATTAACTAAATCACTTTGAAATTTAGTGATATATAGCACTATAGATAAAATTTCCTTTTTTATAGTGTTATATTTAATCTGGGTTTCACTCCATTCCCCGAATGGAAATGAATTATTTGTTCTCTAGATTGGGGGTATTTCTATTTAAGGATTCCTCCAAATTTGGCCTCTGAGGCATTGGTTTTGACTATGATAAAAGTATCTGATTGGGGTATTCCTAGACAAGGAAGAGTTTTTACCAGAGACTTCACTTTTATAACTGTCTTAGTTAATTCGGGGGTCCAAGGCTTGGGGTTTTTCTTAAGTCTATTGAATAAGGGTTTACATACAATTCTAATATGAGGAATGAAATTAACTACATAGTTTAGGCATCCCAAGAACCTTTGTAACTAGGTTTTATCTCTTATTTCATTTAGGAATTTACTAGCAAACTTGATGCTTCTAGCTATTAGAGTTATGGTTCCCTGATTTATTTCATGCCCTAAAAATCTTATTTTAGTTTGAGCTATTTTCATTTTCTTTTCAGATAACACAATTCCCTTTAATTTAATTATTTTTTTAAACGTATTCAAGTGCTTCATGTGTTGTTCTACTAAAGAGGAATAGATTAACGCATCATCTAAGTAGACTAACACAAAGTCTAAGTAAGGATTTATGATTGGGTTCATTATATTTTGGAATTCTGATGGGGCATTTTTGAGTCCTATAGGCATCACATTCCATTCGTAATGACCAAATGGAACTGTAAACGTTGTTTTATATTTATCTTCTTCTTTAATCTTGATTTCATAATAACTAGATTTCATATCGAATTTGGAGAAGATAGTGGCTTGGTGATGAAGATTGACGCCTCTTAATTTAGATTTTTGATATCTTCATACCTTAAGTCTTCTCCATTCTCTTAGTCTCGTATTTTCTATTTTATGCCATAACATGTATGGATGATGACATTGTATTGTTTGTTATAGACTAAGCTAAATTTTACATGCTAGATGTTTGATATGCTTTGTTTTCTTTTATCTCTAGCATCACTAGATGATTTACTTAGGAACTTATTCTGAGAATTGCAATCGATTACACACTATGGGAATCGATTACCAGATGGCCAAATTTGTTTTGAACCATCTCTGGTATTGGGTTAATCGATTACCAACTATTGCAATCGATTACAATGCTGTTTTCAGATTTCAGAAATTGCTCTGTTTCAATTGCAATCGATTACCATCGAGCTGCAATCGATTACAAGACCATCTCTAAAACTCAGAATTGGCTCTGTCTCATTTGCAATCGATTACATGTTTTCTACAATCGATTACAACAGATGACAAAAAGTTTAACTCATATTTTGATACATGGGATAATCGATTACACCTTTATTGCAATTGATTATATTTGGTATAACGGTCATTTTGAAAGATTCCCAAGGCTTGTTCTTTGTCCAACTAACTCCGAATTTTTTTTATCATCATATATATTTGAACCCATAGCATCCTATGCAGAGAGACAATTATTCACAATATTTTTTCTATCTTTCATTTGTTAAAATCCAAATCCTTTAATTTGATTCTCAGATTTGATATTGCTCTGAAGCCTTCTCTTTCTTTTATACACATTAGCTAATCTCTTTTGAGTTTTTGAAAACTCATCTTGCTCTTACTGCTATACCCTTTTGAGATTAAAACTCTGAGCCTATACAACTATATTCCTCTCTTGTTCATCTATGAACTGAGGTTATTCAACAATTGTTCTTGACTGCTATACATACTCATATTGGAGTTCTTCAATTGATCCTTACATCAAGATTAATTAGCACATAAAGGTGTTTTCATTCTTAAATCTTTTTATTAATCTTGTTTGATTTTCATTGTAGGAAATTTGTTCCTAGATGCTGTGTTGAAATTAGAATTGTGTTTCTAATTTTGTTTCTAGAATTGTGTTGTTCTAGTTTTAGAAATTGGATGGCGAATGGTGTTTTCACATTCAGTTTTTAGGTTCCTGTTTTAGGTTGTGAAATCAGGATTTGTTGTGAATTGTGTGTTCATGGTGTATGTAATAAAATTCATAGTGGAACCCCTTGGTGAAAGGGAGAACTGGATGTAGATCGATGGTTGATCGAATCAATATAAAATCAACAGGCTCAATCTCTCTATCCCTTTATCTCTTTCAATTCAGATTTTAATCTTTAAACAAGTTTATTTGTTCTAATGAAATCTATCATAAGCTAAGATTGTTTTCTGGTTTATTCATTCAATATCATATCTTTGAAAACGTTTTCATTAAAAATTCAAGAGTGGTGGTGAAAAGCTTTTATTGGGAAAAAGAATCTGGCATTTTACGTTGTATTAATTCACCCCCCCCCTCCCCCTCTTGATGTAACTGGCTGATCCTAACAGGTGAAGCCTTATAATTAAGTCTCTTTTATTAGGTAGGGGATACCTAATCCATTTTAGAGCATTATTAAGTGGTTTGTAATTAATAACCATCATAGGCTCGCCTCTTTCTAACTCTGAAGCGTTTTGAACATAAAACACTACACAACTCCATGGGGATTTACTAGGCCTAATAAGTCCTTTATCTAGGAAACCTTGGATTTCCTTCTTACATTAGGTAAGGGTTTCTTTGTTCATTTGAACTGGTCGAGCTTTTGTGGGAATCTTACTTTCATGAAAGTTTTCCTCATAAGGCAAACTTACCATAAACGAATTCCTTTCATAGAAGGTGGTTGGAACATCTGCACAAACTTCTTTGGAAAAGATCTCAGTTAATTCTTTAAATTGTTTTTCTATCTTTTTTGTTTTTAATTGGTCCTCTATTCTTTTATAGAGTATTTCTTGTTTTAAGAAGGTTATTTGATTTGATTTACTTTCAATTTTATTAAGGAAATTTGGTTCATTTATCTTTAAGATGTTTTTTTTTCTCTTTGGCGGTTTTATGAATTCAAATAGTATTTCATTTGTTTTAATTCCTTCCTTAGATACTTCAAACGGGTAGATTTGTGTTAGGAATGGAGTTCCTAAAATCATTTTCTCTGATATATCATTGGATAGAATAAATGTATTCTTAAAACATCTTCCCTTCTTACAAATACTTGTTGTTGGTAATTTAAACTGGACTTGCAAATTTGAGTTATTAGCATTGAATAATTTTTGTTGTGTTTTTTTCATAATATTTAGTAGGAACTAACCCTTCTCTAACACAATTTAGATCAGCACGAGAATCTACTAATGTTGTAAAGTATTTATGAAATGTATTCCCTATTTTTAGAGTGATTTTAACATGCCATTTTTGTTGCAAGGTTTTAATCGTATTTACCGTTGTAATTTCCTCATCCTCCCTTTCAGAACATTGAGTAGATTGACTACTGGTTTCTTCAAGTACCTAACTTTTTAGTTCTTGAAGGTCTAATTTTATTGATTTAATTTATTCTTTTAAATCTTTTATTTCTTTCTGTAGATCTTGTATAGTAACCTTTTTATTTTGATTTTCAGCTTGTTTTAATATTTTTGCAAAGTCATAGCCCTAAAAATTATTCTGGTTCCTACTACTTCCTTCTTTTTGCTCTAGAAGCATATTTTATTTTATTTTCATTAAGTATTTCATTCTTTCCTCTTCATCTGGGATTTTATCAATCATTTCTCAAGCCAATCTAGTGTCACTTTTAATCATATTTATTTGAAATTGGCACTAATAGGTTTCAGAATCACAATTTTCATCTTCTTCGGAACTAGTACAAGTATTTTCGATATGACTAAAATTCTAAACTTCTTCTTCTGACTCGCTACCTAAGTTTTCTAAGAGAATTTTAGCAATTTGTTCTTTGAATTCCTCACTCATATTTAATTCATTAATTTTTTGTTTAACTCTACAATCCCTTTTCATTAATTCCTCACTCATTAATTTTTTGTTGAATAGTGGGTTAAAACTTTTTCGAAAATACTATTAGTTCACAATTTGCCTTCTTGGATATATGGTAGTTTAAATCAGCAAATATATCCTTGCAAGGCAAAGCTTTAAAAGCCTTTCCAAAAGAGCACAATGGGCAAGATAAATATATGTAATCACAAGTCAGCAAATGAGAGCTTGTTTTTATACTGGTTCATTCAACCTGAGCTACGTCTAGTTTTCCTTTAACAATTGTTAAAGGGTTTCACTATAATCAACTGATTAAAAAATAAGTATTCTTCACTGTCACTCCTAGCTACAAGTATTCTCTATGCCACTATTGGCTATAAGTATTCTAAACCACTTCTGGTTACAAGTATGAATCTCCCCCTCTGAGATTATACTTTCCAAGTATTCTTTTATCACTAAGCCACTCCTAGCTTTTGATGAAATATTATGGCAAGCGTACCAAATATCGCATAAGTAGTTTAAAAGGGAAGATCCCAGTATCGAATCCACAGGGAATTGTTCTTATTTGACTATTAGTAAAATAATCAATTCCTAAACACTAATTTGTTTTTTTTTTAAAGTTGTTTATGTGTAGAACATAGTAACAATAGAAAATTAAATTAAACACTATAAAGATAAGTAACAAGATAAGGAACTTGATTTAGAACAAGGATCGAGTAGTTGGAATGCGTAGATGTGGAACGATGATGATGGATATGTTAAGGCTTTGGTTCAACCAGTTTGCTTCCATGTAAACATACAAAATATATTCTCTATTCAAAACAATAATTCAAATTTACTTCCATCTAGAAGTGCTCAAAATGTGATGTCTCATCAAATCAAGCCTAAACTGCTCAACCTCACTTTCGATGTCTCGATAAGTTCAGTTGAGTGGTTTGGTGAAGTTCGGAGATCTTTACGAAGCTAATGAAATCTATCCTATGTCTAGAAATACATTTCATTAGAATCCACTCTCAGTTTTGAGTTCGAAAGCATATGTCTATGACATCCAAACCTCGCAACATGCATATATAACAGACCAATCATATAACATATAATAAAAATAGAGAAAGGATGGAGTTTACCCTATGTCTAGTGATATACTCTTTCCTATTCTCAGTTCCAAGTTTAAAAGCATATGTCTATGATAATCAAACTCCACAACATGCATATATAACGGACCGAATCATATAACAAGCGATAAAATAGAGTAATGGATTTAAAATTGAATATTCAATGAATAGATATGAAGGAAAGTGTTTACATGTTAGCACCTAGTTCCAAGTCCTCAACACAGATGGACTAGCCTCTCATTGTCATGAAAAGCTTAGAGAAATGGAAGGGAAGAACAGGGGATGGAAGAAGCAACTTAATCCTATATATATCTAAATGAATTTTTTTATTACAAAGTGAAACTTATATATTATAAGTGAACTTTCGCTTAGTGCGAATCCCTACTGAGCGCAAGTCCGCGATTCTTCAAATGTTCATCTCAAATATAGGGCTTTCGCTAAGCACAACTAAGCACTTAGCGAATCTTCAATTCGAGATAAACGTTAGCTTAGCGCAACCTTGCGCTCAGCGCTTCATAGGCCGCCTTTCTTGCTCAGCGGTAGGTGCACTCAGCAAACGGTGGCGCTAAGCGTGAGATGTCTCAATTCTTTGTCTTCCCTTGTTGTTGAACATAGGCTTGCAAAACATGAATTTGAATATATTTCTCCCAAAATAGCTTCCTATGGTTAGAATTAACAAAACTATACAAATCTATATAAAATGAATTCAAACTAAGCTAAAATTCTTGAGAACATTAGATAATCGCTACAAAATATGATGCAATATTTACGTAAGTGATTATCAAACTCCCCCAAATTAAAGTTTTGCTTGTCCTCAAGCAAAAGAATATCTACATAGCAACAAAGTGCATGTAGAGGAACAATTGGTAGGATCGGAATCAAGTTTTAAGACGAATGACACTTGCAAAAGGTGTTCTTATACGTATTAAGGTCACAAAGAGAGTTTTCAACATGCACACAAATTCAACAAACCAACAAAGGAACATTCAGCAATTTGAAGTTCAAGTGAACACCATGACCCTCACAAGGCTAGTGTTTCACTCAGCACTTAGTGTATAAAGTATGAGATGGTTAAATCATTCCAATTGAAATTGTGCACTTAACTTTTGAATTTCTTCTCAATTTATTGCAGATGTACAAACAATGTGGATCACTAAGGCCTTAGTCAGGGTTGAATCACGGCTGGGCTATAAAGAACATTGGTTTTTCTTGAATTACAATTCCTAAGGATTGAAGAAAACATATCTTTATCTCCCTTCTTGATTATCAATTTCCTCTATATGCCTCATAGTACTTTCCATAGTTGGACAACAACTACTTTCTGCTTGAATCACAATTGATTGAATTTTCAATTATTCATTTTTTTTTGGAGGCTTTGCCTCTTATGATTCATATTGTAGCAGGTGTGTTGCTATCATTTCTTCTTTTTAATGTGGATCTTCACCTGACTCCCTGAAATTTGGAACAATTTTGTCTCAAACCATAAAAGATATGCTTTCCTATTCCCTAAGGCAAGGTGGGCAATTCTTGTTTAGGTTCTAGGTTCACAAGACAAAATAGTTGTCTATTAAGCTCAATGGTTTAGCAGAGGATTCTCTCAACCTTATTGGATTGACTTTTAAGCTCTGGGAATCACTCTAAGCAAACAAGGCCTTAATCATTTCCACATTAATTATGCACACAACAATTTAGAGAATCATTCAAAAATTAGTACAACAACTCAATTGTTCTCTCACAATATAATTCTCACACTTATCGATTAATTTTCACAATGTTCACAAGTCCTTCAAAAGTCAAATGCTCACAGTTATTAATTCCCCAAACTCACATGCATACATCATCCTCAAAACTAAGCAACCTAACAACATGCTCTCACCCAGTTCGAAAACAATTGTGCCAAAGGTTCAAAACAAACAATAGTTCAAACATAGAAACTGAACCAAATGTTCACAAGACATCCAACGTTGCACAAAAAGATTAATTACCACAGAAATTATAAATTATATAAAATTGTTAAATATGTAAAGTAAAAATAAATAGAAACAGTAAAATTGTTTAGATGACAAAACATTTAAAACACTTGGCCTCTTGTAGATGGCCATGATTCACATCCGGGCTAGTCCTCCTCCAGGTCGTCCTCTAGTTTGTCATCTCCTGCATCATCCTCCTGGTTCTCCTCTTCATCACCTTCCTAATTTCCTTCTTCTTCCTCACCTTCGTGGTGACCACCACCACCCCCCGCGAAAAAGAGGGCCTGTCCGCAAGCCATTGCACATGGGCCATGATACAGAGCATTGGTCCTCTCTTCCATCTACTGAGTGAGTGTAAGTTAGAGACCATCGAGAGTGGTCTGAAGCATGTGTTTAGTGACAGCTAAGTCAATAGAGGAGAAGCTCCCAGAAACTATGGTCACTTTCTGGTCTTAGGATGAAGTTTGGGTTTGTTAGGATTGGCTTCATTATAGCAGAAGGTACAAATGAAGTGGAAGGTAATGGGCGCACTTAGTTTTTTGAATACTGTGGTGCGGTAGGTGCAACATTGGAAGAAGATGCACCGCAGGTATTATGAGATCTAGGTGCCATCTGTACTCAAAAGGAACAAATAAGACAACAAAACAATTAAGTAAGAAACATAGGTGTTTGCTAAGCGCTAGATCGTGCTAAGTGAACACCCATGAAACACAAAAAATAAACAGAGTAGAAAAGGAACAAAGATAGAGTAAAAATAGAGCAAAGAAAGAAAGAAAACAGAGTAAAACAAACCATTCGTGCTCAGCTAATTCCCAAATACTAGAGTTCGAGGGAAAAATTCGCTCAACACATCCATCTGCTTAGTGAACACAAACACCAAGTGCGCTTAGCAAGAGGTCTCGCTTAGCGGCGCCGAATCTAAAAAAAAAACAATACTAAAGAAAATAGACTAGACTTGTTGAGTGAACACCTACACTTAGCGATTTTCCTCAAATAATGGAGTTTGAGGCGAAAATTCGCTTAGTGTAAGGCTTCGCTTAGTGCTTCAAAACATTAAGAGCGCTTAGTGAGAGGTATCGCTTAGTGCACTTGAATCTAAAACTCAGGTTTATGAACATGAAGAACAAGAACCCAGAAATCGCATATGCACGCTTAGCACAAAGGAGCGCTTAGCGTGGATACAAAATCCCAGACACAAAATAGAGAAACGCTATAACCCAAACAAAAATGAAAAGCACACGAGAACCTAATCTAATCAACAAACATCCAGACTCAAGAACACAACCAAAGAAACAATGTAAAATGAAAAGGAAAAACAAACAATGAAAAATAGAAAATGAAAATGAAAACGAGAATTAAAAAGGGTATGTGAGACTTACCTGGTTGTGTAGACTAAAGAAGAAACTGATAAGGGAAAAGAAAATATGTAGCAGAAGAGGGATGCGTGGATGTAATGGGTGTGAGTGAGTGAAAGAAAGTGTGCAAGTGAGAGTGAAGAAAAGGAAGAGAAAGTGGAAGTGGTAACAATTAGGTTTATGTGTGTGTGAGAATGAGTGGAAAAATTAAAACATAAAATGGGGAAGAAGGAAAGTGAGCAGTTTCGCAACTGCTCTCTTCTAAATTTCTGATGCTTGCGCTAAGCGCAACGTTGAGCATAGCGCACTCTCTCAAATTTTTTTTATTTAAAATTTTTTTTTTAGACTTTCGCTGAGCGAAGATGTGCGCTTAGGGGTGAAACAATTCAAACTAAAACGTCGCTTAGCGAAGAAACGAGCTTAGTGCGCTCTGCAGAATGTTGTAGAGCCAGCTTAGCGCGATCTTGCGCTTAGTGAAGTGCCAATTTGAGCCAAAATTTCGCTAAGCATAAGGTTGAGCTTAGCGCAACAACATTTCGAGCCAAACTCTCGTGGAGCGAATATACACGCTTAGCGCGATTTGCAGAATGTTGCAGAGCCAGCTTAGCGCGAACTTGAGCTTAGCGAGAGATGCAGAGAGACAAAAGAGAACTTTGGCTCTTATTCTAACCAAAATAATAACATGAAAGAAAACAAACCTGGGTTGCCTCCCAGCAAGCGCTTCTTTAACGTCACTAGCTTGACAGTTTCGACCGTGAGGTAATCAAGGTGGCATATAAGTCAAAAAGAACACATCCTCCTTTCTCTTTTGCTTTTTAGGTAGGAATTCCATAAAAATCATATATCCATGAAGCGGCTTCCAAACCATGGCAGAAGGATTGTTGGTGAACAAGGCAAAGAAGGAATTTAAGGGTTTATCATGTTCTTCATGCCCTTCTTCCTTGTCCATTAGTTGATGGTGAGAGATATTGACTTGAGGAGGGATTTCTTGTTGACTTTCTATCATTGAGTGCTTCTCCCATTGTTTTTGTGTTCTCTCATCATCTTTTTCTTCACCCTTTTCTCTTGAATCAAACTCTTCTTCGAGACTCTCCCTATGTGCTTTATCCTTTAGAGAATTTTCTTCCTTTTTGGTCATAGAAGGCATTTCAGCCACTTGTTTTGATATCTCACCAAGTTGAATCTCAAGATTTTGAATTGCATTTTGATTAGCTTCAAAGCTAGCTTGAGAAGCTTCCATGAATTGCATCAACATATTCTCAAGATTAGAGAATTTATCTTCTTCATATTGATTAGAAGGGTGTAGCTCTTGCTTCCACCAAGATTTTTCCATGAAGTAGTGATAACACTCATCATTGAAATGCTCTCCTCCACAAAAATCACAATAAGTAGGTTGTGGGTGACTGACTCCCAGTTGCATGATTCCAAGATATTTGGCTACTAAAAATCCTCCTATGTGAGCATATCACTCCAAAGTCTTCCATGGATTGGTTCTACAAGGCTTCCATGTTGTGAAGGAGGAGATGTTTCTTGAGCAGTAATTTATACAAAGCAAAACAGAATGCAAAACATAAAAGACACAAAATTATGCAAAACCGAGTTTTATACAATAAAGCAAAATTGAACTAAACAATAAGACTTGACAAAATTACTAATTGTCGAATACTATGAACAAATCCCCGGCAACGATACCAAATAACTTGATGAAATATTTTGGCAAGTGTACCAAATATCGCATAAGTAGTTTAAAAGGGAAGATCCTAGTATCGAATCCACAGGGAATTGTTCGTATTTGACTATTAGTAAAATAATCAATTCCTAAACACTAATTTGGTTTTTTTTTAAGTTTTTTATGTGTAGAATATAGTAACAGTAGAAAATTAAATTAAACACTATAAAGATAAATAACAAGATAAGGAACTTGATTTAGAACAAGGATCGAGCAGTTGGAATACGTAGATGTGGAACAATGATGATGGATATGTTAAGGCTTTGGTTCAACTGGTTTGCTTCCATGTAAACATACAAAATATATTCTCTTTTCAAAGCAATAATTCAGATTTACTTCAATCTAGAAGTGCTCAAAACGTGATGTCTCATCAAATCAAGCCTAAACTGCTCAACCTCACTTCCGATGTCTCAGTAAGTTCAGTTGAGTGGTTTGGTGAAGCTCGGAGATCTTTACAAAGCTAATGAAATCTATCCTATGTCTAGAAATACATTTCATTAGAATCCACTCTCAGTGAGTTCGAAAGCATATGTCTATGACATCCAAACCCCGCAACATGCATATATAACAGGCCAATCATGTAACATATAATAAAAATGGAGAAAGGATGGAGTTTACCCTATGTCTAGTGATATACTCTTTCCTATTCTCAGTTCCAAGTTTAAAAGCATATGTCTATGACAATCAAACTCCACAACATGCATATATAACGGACCGAATCATATAACAAGCGATAAAATAGAGTAACTGATTTAAAACTGAATATTCAATGAATAGATATGAAGGAAAACATTTACATGTTAGCACCTAGTTCCAAGTCCTCAACACAGATGGACTAGCCTCTCATTGTCATGAAAAGCTTAGAGAAATGGAAGGGAAGAACAGGGGATGGAAGAAGCAACTTAATCCTATATATATCTAAATGAATTTTTTTATTACAAAGTGAAACTTATATATTATAAGTGAACTTTCGCTTAGTGCGAATCCCTACTGAGCGCAAGTCCGCGATTCTTCAGATGTTCATCTCAGATATAGGGCTTTCGCTAAGCACAACTAAGCACTTAGCGAATCTTCAATTCGAGATAAACGTTAGCTTAGCGCAACCTTGCGCTCAGCGCTTCATAGGCCGCCTTTCTTGCTCAGCGGTAGGTGCACTCAGCAAACGGTGGCGCTAAGCGTGAGATGTCTCAATTCTTTGTCTTCCCTTGTTGTTGAACATAGGCTTGCAAAACATGAATTTGAATATATTTCTCCCAAAATAGCTTCCTATGGTTAGAATTAACAAAACTATACAAATCTATATAAAATGAATTCAAACTAAGCTAAAATTCTTGAGAACATTAGATAATCACTACAAAATATGATGTAATATTTATGTAAATAAAGTAATTATCAAGCTTTCTATACAAATATGTATAAGATTCAGATAACTCTCAAAGAGAGGATATAAAAAAATGTTGAATCTATGTGAGCTTGTAAAGGATGGATATTCTCTTTTTCTCTTAGCTCGTGTTGAAGACCTTTTCTTAGAGTGCTCTTTCTTGCTGTCTAGATTGATTTGAGTTATTCTATTCTAGATCATTCTCCTTCTCGTTGCATGGAGGCATCCTTATATAGTGAGCTTCATGAATTTGAACGTTGGAGAAGACTTCTTTCTGTTGTCTCACACAGTAGAGTGTTGAAGTATCTTTAACTGTGCTTGATGTGACAGGAGCAGGTTTCTATCTCTGTCATACTTAGCTTTTAGCATAAGGCGTGCATCTTGATGCTGATTTGTTCTTTAGCTGTACCTACACACTTCACATAATTTGAGACATACAAGCAATACAAGGAATCAAAGAAAGTAATGTCAAAGAAAGTCTCCCTTTCTTTTTGTTACAGTAGTGCCTTTATTTGAGTAAAGAATTAATTATAAAGCACATATTCCTCAGCACATATGACAGATTATGTTATGTTCCTGCACAGACATAGTCTGGTCTTGATTAAGTATGTTTTGTTCAGGTACTGGACAACGCCTCGGCTATAATGCACACATTCTGGAATGAAGGACATGGTCTGGTCTAGCTTCAGACATCATCTGGCTTAGCATTAGACATTGTCTGACCGTGTTCCATGCATAGTCTAGTCTAGTACATATGCATAATCTGGTCTTAGACTTCACATAGTTTGTCCAGGACTGTTGTATAGTTTGGTCTTAGACTTGCATGAGTCCTTCCAAGATATTCATGGTCTTTTTGAGAACTTTATTTTAGTATGATTTTAAGCATTTATAATGCGTGACTTAATCATCATCAGTTATCAGACAGTTAAGATGAAAGTGAGAGTTAGAGAGATTATACCATTGTCTGTTCTTACTTTATTTCCTGAAATCACTTAATCTGAGATCGTTAGTTGATCAAATATTATCAAATTTGTTATCATCAAAACCTATCAAGGTATTAGGGGTTAGACATCATCAAATGTCTTGGTTCTAACAATCTCCCCCTTTTTTATGATGACAACACATGTTATAATTTTGATTTAACAGACAATAAATCACACGCATTTATATATCAAAGTGTTATACAGAGTCAGGGTTTGGAAGGAGGGGTTGCTTGTTTGGTTGAGGATTCTCCAGCTTCTGATGGAGCTTCTATTGTAGGAGGATCTTCTGATGGCGGTGGTGGAGCTTGAGTAGTCATAGGTCTGGGAGTAAGAATGGCAGCAATGGAGGCAAGTGTCACCTCCTTGATGATGCTAGCTCTTTGCTCATCTAATTTGGCATTTAGTTGAGCTTGGACTTGAGCAGCAACTTCAGTAGATATTCTTGATCCCAACTTGGCTTCCAATGCAAATTCAAAGGCAGCTAAGTCAAGTAGAGGGTTTGAATGTGCTGCAGCACTTAGTGGTAGGGCTGCAATTGGAGTACTTGACCTAAACTGAGTGGACACTAGATCAATGCACTCTTGGGTTGGTGTGGATTCTGCGGACTTTTCAGCCAAATCTGCAACTTGCTTAGCAGCAAGTGCAACAGCCTGAGTTGCCTCAACCTCTTGCTTCAGGGTCAACTCCCTGAGCTTTTTCTCTTCTTCCTTGGCCTTCTGCTCTTGAGCCAAATTATTAAGTCTTCTTTGATCTTCTTGAGAAGCTAACATAGCTCTCAATCTGGCAGCCTCTTTTAAGATTCTTGCTTCTTCACCTGTTGCCTTAGCTACAACTATCAGTGCTTGAGCAGCTTTGTACTTAGCATAGTACTCAACAAGTATCTTCTCAGCTTCCTTTTCATCTCCAAGAGTCTGAGGGGTCAGCAGAGTGGGTACTACCACTGTGTCTATTACGTGAATGAAATTACTGGAGGAGGAGGAGCCTTCACCAATAGTGTCAATCTTCTACTTTTTGATCGAGGCCGTACCCAAACCAAATAAAAACAATTAAATGCAGTACTAGGAAGTGATCCTAGGTCGTCTCCCAGTGAGCAATGATCAAACAAACGTTCATAACACTAAACAACAATAAAACAGTAGCAAATGGGGGGGGTTTCTTTGCTTTAATAATTTAAACAGCAAGCAACTTGAATTAAAAATAACAGAACTAAAACGTGTTGTTTCCCCTTGATTCAAAAGCAAGCCTCTTATCCTAGGTTACGAGAATCTATCCCTAATCAATTCAGCCACTTAGTCCAACCCCGGAATTAATTTACTAAGCGAAAATTAATACAAGGTTTTCATTATGTGATTAAGCAACACATACACCAATTAATTCCTCTCACAGGTCCATCGCAGAATAATTGGTGAAGGGGAAAAACTGATCAGAAATTAACATTAATAACAAAACCTCAAAGAGAGCTAGTGCTTAGTCCTCAAGAGAAAACAACACTGAAAATTTAACATTCCATTCAAATTAAACAGCAACTGGAAACGTAAATAGCAAAATGAAAAACAGAAACGAAAACAAGAATAGAAGACAAAAACGAAACTGGGAATGGAAACTGAAAATGAACCAACAATGAAGAGCGAAAATGGAAACAGAAGCAGAGAATGAACAAAAACGCTGCTCTACATGAACAGTAGCATGCTGGGGACGTGAAACCCTTTTCTCAATAGTGAAAAAACGAACTAAACCTAACAGCCCCCTTTTCTGTGACGGCGGCTGGGGCTTAAATTCTGTCTCCCTCGAAAGTCACTTACACAAAACCCTAGGTTACTAATCTGATTTTGGGCCCATAAAAATCTGATGCGGCCCAATTACAAAATACAACAATAAAATAAAATAAAACTGGACGACACATAAAACTAAAACAGTCTCCTCTCTTCAAGCCCAAAATGGTTCAGCCCAATTCCAGATCCAAGCCCAATTGCTTATAATTCTCTTGAAATCAAATTAAAATACAGAATTAGTCAACACGGCCCAAATGATAAAACTGCATAATTAATTTGACAATTAAGGCTAATCAGTAATTAAAATGATGACAGAAAGGGGTAAGAAATAGGAGAAAATAATGACACATCAAATTCCCCCACACTTAGCCTTTTGCACCCCTGGGCAAAATCATGAAACAGAGCAAAGAACAAATCCAGAGACATCAAAGAGAGAGAGAAACACAAAAACATTTACATACTTTTCAATGAATCTAAAGGAATGAAAGGAATAGGCAACATCCAACACAACAAGAGTTAAAGAGTCAAGACAGTCAAGAAAGTTATCCAAACATTTCAAACATGGCAAGCAAGTTAATCTGCCCAAGAGGTAAATCAAAAGTGATAAAGCCTCACAAGATATATGCACTCAATCTCTCAAGTGTCTAGGCTACTGTTTACTCTCAGAGCACCCATGAAAAACAAACACCACATAGACTTGGCAAGCCTCTAGAATTAACAACCAATACACATGCACAAAAGGATCAAAAGGTCTTTTAAGGTTGTAATGGGGCCAGGGACAAGGTGAGAAAATATATGGGATAAGTGACTAAAACCCAAGGGAATAGAGGAGCAATGGGGAATAAGTCAAAATTAAGCATAAAAAGCAAACTCAAAACCTCTAATATCAATAATATCAACCAAATCCTCAAACAAGTCCAAAAACAAGTCCACTATTATTCAACTTCAATCTTTTCCTTTTCTTTTCTTTTTATTTTCTCTTTCTTTTCTCTCTTTTTTTTTTTTTTTTTTTTTTACTGAAACATACATCATCAAACATTAAGCATGGCCAAAAATACATCATCCAATGAAACATACCCCCCCCACACTTATTCCCAAAACAATTCCAAAGCTCCAAAATTCCTTAAGGGTAGGGTGATCATGGTTTTTCACTTAAGGCTTGTACTGAGCTTCAAAACAAAGAAAGGGGAACATAGGCTCAAAGGGGCTATCAAAGGAATTAATTCAAGGTAGGCTTATTTGGCTAGAGGCTTATAAGAACAAGAATGCCTAAATCATCTCCAAACATGCATGTGTAAGAAGTACCAAAAAGAGCCAAGCCAAGGCCATTGTGCAAGCAATCAATGGGGCAAAACACACAGAATAAAATAGATGCTGATGGCTCAAAATCTCACCAAGGGTAAATCTATCACTCAATTCAACCTCTCAAACTTCAGAACTGGCTTGACATGCACAAAAAACAAGGATCAACTTCAAAACTAACTTGACATATACAGAAAAACAAAGATTTCAATCCATAAAATGTGAAGAATGTGCCCATAACCTATACAAAACCTAGAAATCAAAGAAAAGCATGCAATGTTGTACACAAAACATAAAACAGACAAACTTAAAAATCCTAAACAAAGAACAGTCTCCCCCCCCACACTTAAATCACACATTGTCCTCAATGTAGCGCAATCATAAGATCAAGAAAACAAAGCAACCAATGGAATTGGACATGTGAAACAAAAGTAGAGAAGGAAGGAGAAAAAAGAAGACTCCCTAAGTCATGATGGGGGAGAAGCAGGGTCAAGCAAGGAAGCCTCCTCCACCACCACATCCACCAAAGAAGGATTTGTGAGGAATGGCTTCAGCCGGTGGCCATTAACTTTGAAAGTTTTATATGTGGATTCACTTTTGATCTTAACTGCACCATAAGGAAAAACATTAGTCACAACAAAAGGACCAATCCACTTAGACCTAAGCTTACCACCCATGAGACCGAGTCTAGAGTTATACAACAACACTTTTTGCCCAACCACGAAGTCTTTCCTAGCTATCAAGCTATCATGGAACTTCTTGGTTTTCTCCTTGTAGAACTTTGAGTTCTCATAGGCCTCAAGGCGGATCTCATCAAGTTCATTCAGTTGCAACTTTCTTTCCTCTCCAAGCCTGATCAATAGAGAAGTTGCAGGTCTTCACAGCCCAATAGGCACGGTGCTCTATCTCTACAGGAAGATGACATGCCTTGCCAAAGACAACCCGATAAGGAGACATCCCTATGGGTGCTTTGTAAGCAGTCCTATGTGCCCAAAGAGCATCATCCAGCCTGGTGCTCCAATCTTTTCTGTTCGGCTGCACAATCTTCTCCAAGATCCTCTTAATCTCCCTGTTTGAAATTTCAGCCTGCCCATTAGTTTGGGGGTGGTAGGGTGTAGAAACCCTATGAACAACCCCATATTTCTTGAGCAAAGCTTGCATGGATCTGTTACAAAAATGGGTGCCTTGATCACTAACAATGGCTCTGGGTACTCCAAACCTGCAAAACAGATTAGACCTAACAAAATCCACAACGACCCTAGCATCATTAGTTACGGTGGCTTTAGCTTCCACCCACTTTGAAACATAATCAACAAGCAAGGAGAATATAGGAAAAACCAAAAGAAACAGGAAAGGGACCCATAAAATCAATACCCAGGACATCAAACACCTCACAGAACAGCATGGGCTGCTGAGGCATCTGCTGTCTCTAAGAAAGGGATCCTCCTGCTCTCTGACAAGGCTCACAAGTGCTACAAATCCTCCACGCATCCTTAAAGATGGTGGGCCAGTAAAATCCACAATCAAGCACCTTGCGAGCTGTCCTCTGAATACCAAGATGGCCACCAGGTACGGAAGAATGATAGAACTGCAGGACCGAGTCAATCTCATGGTCGGGAATACATCTCCTGATAACTTGGTCACTACACAACTTCCACAGATAGGGGTCATCCCAAATATAATGCTTAGCATTACTCTTAATTTTATCAATCTGAGCTCTAGATGCTAAGGGAGGAAAAACAAAAGCAACTAAATAGTTAACAATGTTTGCAAACCAAGGGGTGAGGGAAGAAATAGAAACAGTCAACAAATTTTCATCAGGAAAACAATCTTGGATAGGCAAAGCATCTGCTTCCTCAGGTCTCTCAATCCTGCTGAGATGGTCGGCCACCAAATTCTGAGCTCCACTCCTGTCACGGATGTCCAAATCAAACTCTTGGAGCCAGAGCATCCACCTGATCAATCTAGGCTTTGACTCAGCCTTCTTTAACAGATACTTTAGAGCTGCATGGTCAGTATAGACAATAACACGAGTGCCAAGCAAATATGATCTAAATTTATCAAGAGCAAAAACAATAGCCAGAAGCTCTTTCTCGGTGGTGGTGTAGTTTGCTTGGGCAGCATCTAAAGTTCCTGGAAGCATAGTAAATCACCCTGGGAAGTTTGTCAATCCTCTGAGCAAGGACAGCCCCCAATGCATAGTTAGATGCATCACACATCAACTCAAATGGAGCTGTCCAGTCGGGTGCCTGAATAATGGGGGTGGTAGTTAGGGCTTGCTTAAGGCAATCAAAAGCCTTCTTGCACCTGTCATCAAAGTTAAAGTCCACATCCTTTTGCAGCAAGTTGGATAGTGGAAGGGCCACCTTACTAAAAATCTTTGATAAAGCGCTTGTAAAACCCTGCATGGCCAAGAAAAGAACGAACCTCTCGCACGCAAGAGGGGTAAGGCAATTGTGAAATAACAGCTATCTTGGCAGGGTCTACCTCTATGCCCTTACTGGAAATGATATGCCCTAAAACTATACCTTGTTCAACCATGAAGTGACATTTTTCAAAATTCAGAACAAGGTTAGTTTCAATGCATCTATTAAGAACTCTATCCAGACTATCCAAACAGGCATCAAAAGAGGATCCATAAACAGTAAAATCATCCATAAACACCTCTATGCAACTCTCTAAAAAGTCACTGAAAATGCTAAGCATACACACTTTGGAAGGTACCGGGGGGTGTTGCATAGGCCGAAAGGCATCCTCCTATAGGCAAAAGTGCCAAAGGGGCAGGTGAATGTGGTTTTTCCTTGATCCTCAGGGGCAATGTGAATTTGAAAATATCCAGAAAATCCATCAAGAAAGCAATAATGGGATTTACCTGCCAGTCGCTCAAGCATCTGATCAATGAATGGGAGTGGGAAGTGATCTTTTCTTGTTGCCTGATTCAACCTCCTGTAGTCAATGCAGACCCTCCAACTATTCAGCACTCTGGTGGGAATCAGCTCATCCCTCTCATTCTTTACAATAGTGAGGCCTGTCTTCTTTGGAACCACTTGGACTGGACTCACCCACTGACTGTCAGAAATGGGGTAGATGATCCCAGCTTGCAGAAGCTTGGTCACCTCTTTCTTTACTACATCTAAAATGACTGGGTTGAGTCTCCTCTGTGGCTGTCTCACTGGTTTGGCTCCATCCTCTAAAAGTATCCTATGCATGCAGGTGGATGGGCTAATACCAAGAATGTCTGCCAAGGTCCAACCGATGGCTTTCTTATGCTTTCTAAGCACTTGCAACAACTTCTCCTCTTGAACAGCATCAAGGGAGGTAGAAATAATCACAGGCAATTTCTCCTCATCCTCCAAGTAAGCATACTTGAGGTTTTCTAGTAATGGTTTCAGCTCTGGTGTGGGTGGTGGTTGTATATCAGAAGGAACCAGAGAAGGGGAAAGAATGGGTTCCACAGCCTGTACCTCAACCTGTAAGTCAGATGTATATGTACTTCCTGCAACATGGTTAGTGCATTCTGACTCTATAAAATCCAAATTAAGACCAGACTGAAATTCAAATTTACTCTCAGCACAAAAATCAGATACAGGATCAAATTCAAACTCAGATTCAGATTCAGATTCAATGCATGAGGAATGACAAGTATGCATATCAGATGAAAATGGGTGCTTCCTAACATGAAGAGAATCAGAATCAAGCATATAGTCATCAACAATCTGATCAAGTATCTCAGCCACGAAAGACAGAATGATCCTCTGATCAAGTATCTTGGTTCGGGCTGTTTTCAAAAATGGCCTGCCTAAAATAATTGGGACAGATCCATGGGAGAATCCCTCTTCCATATCAAGAACATAAAAATCAGCAGGAAAAATAATTTCGCCAACCCGAACCAACACATCCTCTATGAAACCTGTAGGGTGAGCAACACTTCTATTTGCCAATTGAATCACCACACCCGTAGGTTGCAAAGGTCCAAGAGATAAAGATTTGAAAATGGACAGAGGCATAACATTAATTGATGCTCCTAGATCTAGCATGGCATTTTCAAATTTGCTGTTCCCAATAATGCAAGGTATACAGAAAGTACCTAGGTCCTTACATTTCTCAGGAATATGAGGAACAAATTTACCTATGAGTGTAGACACATTTCTGCCCATGCTGATTCTCTCATTACCCTTCATCTTCCTCTTGTGGGTGCACAGCTCCTTCAGGAATTTTGCATATCTGGGAATTTGTTTGATGGCATCAAGCAGAGGTATGTTTACCTCCACTTTCCTGAAGGTGTCCAGGATCTCCCTATCCACTTCTTCCATCTTTTTGTTTGGAATTGCTCTAGGTGGGAATGGAAGGGGGATAGGCTGCTGCAAATCAGTGTTGGAAGAAGATCCACCTGCATGGAATTTTTTGCTACCAAGTGGCTGCTCCTCCTCTTGGTCAAGTGCAGGTGCAGGTGCAGGTGGTGCAGGTGCATCAATTTTCTTGCCTGACCTCAAAGTGATGGCACTCACATTTTTCGGATTCTGGATAGTCTGAGAGGGTAATTTATCAGAATTTTGGGACTGTGCTTGGTTCAACTGAGTAGCCATTTGCCCCATCTGATTTGTCAGACTCTGAATGGAGGCTCTGGTCTCTTGCTGGAACTGCATATTTTGAAGAGTCATCTGCCTCACTAGCTCCTCTAAGGAGGGTTGAGAAGGAGCCTCGGATGCTTGCTTTGTCTTTGTTGTTCTTTGTTGCATTGGAGGGGGAACATATGGCTTGCTTGGACCAAGCAGCATTCTGGAATGGAGGAGGGGCAGGTTGTTGTTGCTTTGGTATTGTGGAGGATTTGTCCATCTCGATTTGGATGATTCCTCCAACCCGGATTGTATCTCGTTGCTTGAAAGATCATAATTATTCTCATTGTTCTTTGGTTTTTTTCTTTGAGGTGGTCTATTATAAATGTTTGCAGCATAGGCTTCAAGTTGCTCATTGACTCCAGATTGCTGCGAGAGAAGGAGGAGAGATCCGTATGGTGATCAGCAGAAGAGCATAGGCCACAAACTCTTGCAATGAGAATAAAGTGCAGATGCAGATTTCTGATTTATGGCAAGCTGAGTTACTAGGTTGACCAAGGCATCAAGTTTTCCCTCAAGCTTTCTATTTTCAGCAGATGGAGATGAATCCGTGGCCACATCATGGACTCCCCTAATGACAATAGCATCATTTCTTGCACTGAATTGTTGGGAGTTGGAGGCCATCTTCTCAATCAAGTTTCTAGCCTATGCTGCTCAGAGATCTGGAGCAACAGTTGCTCAGAGATCTGGTGGTGAGGGCAGCTTGCACACAATTTCTTAAACCTCTCCCAGTACTCATACAAGCTCTCTCCACTAAGTTGCCTGATGCCTGAAATGTCTTTTCTGATTGCAGTGGTTCTGGATGCAGGAAAGAATTTCTCCAAGAACATCCTCTTGAGGTCATTCCAACCAGTGATAGACTTGGGAGCAAGGTAGTATAGCCAATCCTTTGCCACTCCCTCCAGAGAGTGAGGAAAAGCCTTCAGAAAGATATGATCTTCTTGGACATCAGGAGGCTTCATGGTTGAACATACTATGTGAAATTCCTTCAGATGTTTATGCGGATCCTCACCTGCATGGCCATGAAACTTAGGAAGCAAATGTATCAGTCCAGTCTTGAGAACATATGGGACATCCTCATCAGGGTATTGAATGCACAAGCTTTCATAAGTGAAATCAGGCGCAGCCATCTCCCTAAGTGTCCTCTCACGAGGTGGAGGTTGGGCCATGTTCTCAGAATGAATATCAGTAGTAGAATGCTCAGAATCAGAACGCTCAGAAATTGAAACAGAATGCTCAGAGTTGTTTACACTAAGACTATCAAAACTAAGACTATCTATATGCTCACTATGCCTAACTAATCTATGAAAGGTCCTATCTATTTCAGGATCAAAAGGTAGTAGATTATCCGGATTTCCCCTAGTCATGCACTATATGCAGCAAATCATGTATTTTCCAAACAAGCACAATTAGGGGTAAAATTGGAACTATACTCAAACAACATCCAAATGAGCTGAAATTTTGTGAGTAACTCCCTAAAATCCTAAAAAGATAGCACAGAAAATATTAGACAAAAATTCAAAGTCTAACTATATAAACTAAAAATTCAAAGTTTGAAAAAGTAGGGCAATAATACTTAAAAAATAAAAAAAAAACTTAGTAAACAGCCTCTTTTTTGGAATTCTGAGAACCTGTAACGGCTTTAGCCGTTGGGCTGCATGGGAAATTCAATTCTACCCCAAATTCATATATAATAATACTCATTCTGATACCTGGAGCAAAAGTTATGACCGTTTTGAGTTTTGCTTAACACAAATTCCCAATATTTTTGTATCTCTCAAATTCAGCCACACCAAGTGCTTTTGGTATTTTTCACACAAAATATGGATCAAAAGAAACTACCACAAAAAAAATCAGCCAAAAAGGACAACTCTAGCTACCAAAACAAAAATCGACAATTAATTAGAAAAGTTCGACACTATTCACAGCAAAAACAGAGGACTAGTGGAAATAAATCCTCACAACAGCAGCAAATTGAAGTTCAAACATAGAACAGAAACAGAGCAATACAATGCATAGTTACTGTTCCATTGGATTGAAGTTTCATTTGCTGAACTTGCTGCAGGGAAACACACAACCACAAAACACAAACACAAACACAATTATGAACCCTTGATTGGAACCACTTTGCTCCCCGGCAACGGCGCCAAATTTGATCGAGGTCGTACCCAAACCAAATAAAAACAATTAAATGCAGTACTAGGAAGTGATCCTAGGTCGTCTCCCAGTGAGCAATGATCAAACAAACGTTCATAACACTAAACAACAATAAAACAGTAGCAAATGGGGGAGGGGGGGGTTTCTTTCCTTTAATAATTTAAACAGCAAGCAACTTGAATTAAAAATAACAGAACTAAAACGTGTTGTTTCCCCTTGATTCAAAAGCAAGCCTCTTATCCTTGGTTACGAGAATCTATCCCTAATCAATTCAGCCACTTAGTCCAACCCGGAATTAATTTACTAAGCGAAAATTAATACAAGGTTTTCATTATGTGATTAAGCAACACATACACCAATTAATTCCTCTCACAGGTCCATCACAGAATAATTGGTGAAGGGGAAAAACTTATCAGAAATTAACATTAATAACAAAACCTCAAAGAGAGCTAGTGCTTAGTCCTCAAGAGAAAACAACACTGAAAATTTAACCTTCCATTCAAATTAAACAAAGAATCGGAAACGTAAATAGCAAAATGCAAAACAGAAACGAAAACAAGAATAGAAGACAAAAACGAAACCGGGAATGGAAACTGAAAACGAACCAACAATGAAGAGCGAAAATGGAAACAAGCGAGAGAATGAACAAAAACGCTGCTCTACATGAACAGTAGCATGCTGGGGACGTGAAACCCTTTTCTCAATAGTGAAAAAAATGAACTAAACCTAACAGCCCCTTTTTCTGTGACGGCTGGGGCTTAAATTCTGTCTCCCTCGAAAGTCACTTACACAAAACCCTAGGTTACTAATCTGATTTTGGGCCCATAAAAATCTGATGCGGCCCAATTACAAAATACAGCAATAAAATAAAATAAAACTGGACGACACATAAAACTAAAACAGTCTCCTCTCTTCAAGCCCAAAATGGTTCAGCCCAATTGCTTATAATTCTCCTGAAATCAAATTAAAATACAGAATTAGTCAACACGGCCCAAATGATAAAACTGCATAATTAATTTGACAATTAAGGCTAATCAGTAATTAAAATGATGATAGAAAGGGGTAAGAAATAGGAGAAAATAATGACACATCACTCTCGTTGAGAGTTATTTGGATATTCTTCATATTTGAATAGAAAGCCAGGAGTGGCTTGGTGATCAAAGAATACTTGGGAAGTATAATCTTAAGGGGAGATTCATACTTGTAACTAGTAGTGGTTTAGAATACTTATAGCTAGTAGTGGCATAGAGAATACTTGTAGCCAGAAGTGGCAGTGAAGAATAATTGTTTTGCAATCAATTGATTATAGTGGAACCCTTTAACAGTTGTTAAAGGGGAATTGGACATAGCTCAGTTGGAGTGAACCAATATAAAAACAGTCTTCTACTTGTTGTCTTGTGATTACACTTATTCATCTTGCATATTGTGCTCTTTCAAAAGCTTTTCAAAAGTTTCGAGAACTTCAAACATATTGACAAAGTTCTTTGCAACTTACCTAAACAATGGAGACCACAGGCCATAGCCATTCGAGCTTCAAAGAACCTGGAATGTCTAGCCCTAGAAGAGCTCATGGGCATACTAACTCTACATGAACAAGAGCTACAAGGAGATGCACAAATGAGAAAAGGAAAATCTTTAGGTCTCAAGGCTCAAAAGCCCAAGCAAATTACACCCTAAAGAGCCATCATCTAAAGGCTAGTCCTCCAGACCACCCAAAGGACAGACTTCAAAAGCACTCAAGGTCGAGGAGTGAGAAGAGGAGACCACATCCTCAAGTGAAGAAGACTCTGAAAAAGATGATGAGTTGTCGTTCATATCCAGAAGGATCCATGAGATGTGGAGAAAGAAAGGAGGATCCAGATGGAATGACTTCAACAAAAAGTTCCATGCAGACTGTGACAGGAAAGAGAAAAATCGTATTGTTTGCTATGAATGCAAGAAGCCTGGACACTTCAAGTCAGAATGTCCAATGCTAAGCAAAGGGTCAAGAAGAGTCTTCCTAGAAAGAAAGGGCTGATGTCCATATGGGAAGAGCTAGAAGACTTAACAAGTGAGTGATAAAGTGTATTTTAGCTTAGTCTAAAGTTGCATTTGGCATATTTAGACATGTTTTTATACTTCATTTTGACCTTTTTAGCTAAGTTTTGTGAGATTGGTTCATTTTGGGTCAAGTGTCTAATATTGCTATTTATCACGTTTTATTGGTGCTTTTGACACTGTACCTTGTGAAGCCAATAAACTTTGACACAAGTCTTAGATTTTGATTATTTTTGTCTTCTTTGAAAGCTAAGGATGAGAGTTAAAAGTTTGCATCTCACAAGGATTGGCTAATTCGGATGTTCCAGGGGTCAAATCAAGGACTCAATGTTTCAGCCCTGCACTTATATAATTTCGGTTTTAGTTTGTAATTAGGGACCCTTTGGAAATTTTAATTAGTTAAATTAGGATTTTATTTAGTGGGTTTCAAACCTCCTTTGGAGGCCCACATTTTTTAGACCATCATATAAATATATTTTCCCCTTTGTAAGAATGGACACACTACTTCATTTTATAAAATTTCAGCTTTAGAATTCAAAGTGTTCTCTTCTCTCTCTTCTCTTTCTTCTCTTTCCTCCCCTTTCTTCTTCATTTTAGTGCAACCCCATTGGAGCTCCCATGAATATCTTCATGGAGGGCTATATCCTTTTGCAACTCAAGGATCAATGTGCTTGCAAGTAATATGAGTTCCTCTATTCCCAATTTCAAATTGTGCTCATGATTTCCCCTTTCCCCTTTTTCTGATTTTCAATTTCCTTATTTAATGTATGATAATGATTAGATTATGGAATTAAAATCTTAATTAGGGTTAATTATAATCAATTGATTATGATTTAATATGAAACGTGCATGAATTCAGGAAAATTAGGAATGCGATAATGATTCGAATTTTTTTGAATATATGTGAGGTGATTGCCTCAAATTTTGTATTATTTGGAATTTCATGAGCATGAATTTGATCTATCTTTGCTGAAATTGTGATTATTTCTCCATAAGCATAGATTCTTAAGTTGTATCTCTTTGATATAGTTTTCGTTTATTAATTTAAGTTCCTCTGTTTGCTTTAATTTTCTAAAAATCACACAAAATCCCCCTATTTTGAATTGAATACAAGGTGTTTGATGAATTGTATCTTCGAGAAAATGACCTAAGTTATCCCTATATTGCAAAATTTTTTGGGGAACTTAGTTGCTTTTGACGGCGTGTTTGACGCACACTCGTCAACGAGGAATAATCAGAAGCATTAGATGAAGAGGCCAATCTCTATCTGATGGCAAAAACAACATCTTCATTGTCTGTGTTTGGTGAAGAAGAGGCATCAAACAATGAACACTGTCTGGTGATTGACAACACAACCTCAACGTTTACGTCTGAAGCATTAGATGAAGAAGAAACTGAGGTAGATTTGAATGACCTTTCTTCTCTTCAAGAAGCCTATTAAGAACTTATTTCTAATTCATCAATTCTTTCAAAGACCTAACTATCTATGAGAAAGAAATTTATTAAACTTTCAAAAGAGCATGAAGAACTTCCATTCACCATTCACTGAGTTGTTTGACAAATGTGACACATTAGTCACAGCTAGTAATGCTCTTACTGAAAAATTTCAAAAGCTAACTAATAATCGCTTTATATATGTAAATATTGCATCATATTTTGTAGTGATTATCTAATGTTCTCAGGATTTTTAGCTTAGTTTGAAATCATTTAATATAGATTTGTATAGTTTGATAATTCTAACCCTAAGAAGTTATTTTGTGAGAAATATACTCTAATTTATGTGTGCAGGCCTAGATTCAACAGTAAAGGGAGAATGCAAGAAGAAGACAGGCCTCGCTAAGTGACACATCTCGCTCAGCGCTTCACTCGCTGAGCGCAACATCAAGCTACGCAAGCTAGGCGGCCTATGACGCACTGAGCACCATATTGCGCTAAGCGACATGTTCATTCGAACTGAAGACTCGCTTAGCGGGACATCTCGCTTAGTGGAAGTTGCTTTCGAACTAAATATGCGCTTAACGGAAGATTGCGCTTAGTGGAACACTTGTTTTGAGATGCATTATGCAGTGTCATGCGCTTAGCGGAATGTTGCGCTAAGCGTGACGTCGACTATATAAGCTGCACTTGTAATAATTTTGAAGCATTCAGACTTTGGTAGATTTGGTTGAGCTGCTTCCTCTGTTTTCTCTGTTCTCTTCATCCCATTTTGTAACCTTTTCAAGGCTTCTCATGACAATGAGAGGCTAATCTATTAGTGTTGAGGACTTAGAACTAGGTGCTGATCATGTAAACGCTATTCTTCATATCTATTCATTGAAATATTCAGTTTAATGTTCATTACTCTATCTTTATTCTTGTTATATGATTGGATCAGTTATATATGCATGTTTTAGAGTTTACTGCCATTGTGAGATCTTTGTTGAACTTGGAGCGAGTTTGAACTCTAATGGAGTGTATTTCTAGACATAGGATAGACTCCATTAGCTTATAGAAAGATCTCTAAGCTTCATCAAACCACTCAACTGAACTTACTGAGACATCGGAAGTGAGGTTGAGCAGTTTAGGCTTGATTTGATGAGAGATCATGTTTTGAGCACTTTTAGATCGAAGTTAATCTGAACTATTAATGTGAATGGAGAATATATCTTATATGTTTACATGGGAAGCAAACCGGTTGAACCAAATCCTCAACATATCCATTATTCCATTCTAAAACTCAAGCACGCCAACTATTCAATCATAGTCCTGAATCAACATTGTTGTTTTTATTGTTTATAGTTAGTGTTAACTGTAGTGTTTAGTTAAATTTATGTTATTATTGATGTTTCAAGAACAACCAACTTTAAAAACCAAACTAATGTTTAGGAATTGATTACTTTACTGATAGTCAAATACGGACAATTCCCTGTTAGATTGCCTTGTCTCTTTGTAGAGAAAAGATGTGAACCAACAAAGTCTTTGACTATGCATGATTCTTTGTCTGTATCGAATCCACAGGGAATTGTCCGTATTTGACTATCAATAAAGTAATCAATTCCTAAACATTAGTTTGGTTTTTAAAGTTAGTTGTTCTTGAAACATCAATAATAACATAAATTTAACTAAACACTACAGTTAACACTAACTATAAACAATAAAAACAACAATGTTGATTCAGAACTATGATTGAATAGTTGGCGTGCTTAAGTTTTAGAATGGAATGATGGATATGTTGAGGATTTGGTTCAACCGGTTTGCTTCCCATGTAAACATATAAGATATATTCTCCATTCACATTAATAGTTCAGATTAACTTCGATCTAAAAGTGCTCAAAACGTGATCTCTCATCAAATCAAGTTTAAATCTGCTCAACCTCACTTCCGATGTCTCGGTAAGTTCAGTTGAGTGGTTTGATGAAGCTTAGAGATCTTTATGAAGCTAATAGAGTCTATCTTATGTCTAGAAATACACTCCATTAGAGTTCAAACTCAGTTCCAAGTTCAACAAAGATCTCACAATGGCGTGTAAACTCTAAAACATGCATATATAACTGATCCAATCATATAACAAGAATAAAGATAGAGTAATGAACATTAAACTGAATATTTCAATGAATAGATATGAAGAATAGCGTTTACATGATCAACACCTAGTTCCAAGTCCTCAACACTAATAGATTAGCCTCTCATTGTCATGAGAAGCCTTGAAAAGGTTACAAAATGGGATGAAGAGAATAGAGAAAACAGAGGAAGCAGCTCAACCAAATCTACCAAAGTCTGAATGCTTCAAAATTATTAAATGATTTCAAACTAAGCTAAAAATCCTGAGAACATTAGATAATCACTACAAAATATGATGCAATATTTACGTATATAAAGCGATTATCACCCTCCTTCTCAAATCATTGGAGAGATAGAAGCTCTAGTCAGAACAAGATCATCATTTCAACAAATAGCCCTTTTGTTAAAAATAGAACCAAAGCACATTGACGATGCCATGGAAGACGAGAGCGGGGTCCAAGCAATGTAAGAAGAGCTGGACCAATTTCAGAAGAATGATGTTTAGAAACTTGTAAAACTACCAGACAACAAAGAAGCTATTGGTGCTAGATAGGTCTACAAAAACAAGCTGGATGAGAATGGTAAGGTTGTGAGAAACAAGGCTAGACTAGTGGCCAAAGGTTACTCACAACAGGAAGGTATAGATTACACGGAGACATACACTACAGTAGCTAGACTTGAGGTAATTAAGATTTTACTTTCATTTGCTGCTCATAAAAACATGAGACTTTATCAAATGGATGTAAAATGTGAATTCCTCAATGGTGTATTCAAGGAAGAAGTTTATGCAGAACAACCCATTGGGTTTGAGAGTATTATCTTTCCAAACCACATATTTAAATTAAACAAGGCATTGTATGGTCTTAAACAAGCTCCAAGAGCTTGGTATGAAAAACTCAGTTCCATTTTAATTGAACATGATTTTATAAGAGGAAAGATAGATACTACATTATTTCACAAGAACTATTCCTTTGATTTCATTATAGTCCAAATTTATGTTGATGATATTATTTTTGGTGCTACTAATGAAAATCTCTGTGGAGAGTTCTTTACTTTGATGCAGATTGAATTAGAAATGAGCGTGATGGGAGAAATTAAGTTCTTTCTAGGATTGTAGATCAAGCAAACTAAGTATGTGAAAGAACTCTTGAAGAAGCTCAAGATGGTGAAATACACAAGAACACACTAGAAGGGGGGTGTTGAATAGTGTGTTATAAAACATTTTGCAATGAATATAAGTTCACAAGTTTCCTTTAGAGATATACATAGATTTAAGCAAACAAATAGATCTTCTCAAGGCAAAGCTTTTGAAACCTTTTCGAAAGTGCATAGTGTGCAAGATGAACAAATGTAAACACAAGATAGCAAAAGTAGAATGCTTGTTTTATATTAGTTCACTCCACCTGAGCTATATCTAGTTCTCCTTTAACAACTATTAAAGTGTTCCACTATAATCAACTGATTACAAAAAAAGTATTCTTCACTACCACTTCTGGCTACAAGTATTCTCTATGCCACTACTGGCAAGTAGTATTCTAAACCACTACTAGTTACAAGTATAAATCTCCCCCTAAGATTATACTTCCCATGTATTTTTTAATCACTAAGCCACTCCTGGCTTTCTATTAAAAAATGAATAAGATTCAAGTAACTCTCAAAGAGAGGATATGAATATGGTTTGAATCTCTAAGAGCTTTGTGGAGGATGAAGTATTCTTTTCTCTCAGCTCTAGTTCCTCACTAGGTATCTTGCTTTTCTCATAATGCTTTTCTTTTCTTTTCAACTTGTGCTTGTTCACTTGCTTGTTTTCCGTCTTGTACTTTCGTTTAGATTCGTTTCTTTAGTCTTCTCATTGCATGGAAGCATCTATTTATAGTAGAGCTTCTTGGATTTGAACGTTGGAGAAGAAAGGTTCTGTTGCCTCACAGTTGAGTGTTGAAGTTGTTTTAACTTGAGCTTGATTGGATAGGAGCAGGTTCCTGTCTTGTCACAACTCTGCTTTAGTTATAGGTGTGCTTCTCAAAGTTGATTAACCATTTTGCTGTACCTACTAGACTTCACACTTTTTGAGACATGCAAGTAGTCATACAAGGAATAGAAGAAAAGTATTCAGTGAGTATCTTCCTTTCTTTATGTTTTAGATAGTGCGTTCTTAAAGTCTAGTGGTAATAATTAAACGCATAGTCCACGACGCATTTGAACAACTCATGGTTTGGTCTGACATAGACATAGTCTGGTCTGACTGTGCATGGTTTGGTCCAACTATCACATAGTTTGGTCCGAGATACATGCATGGTCTGTTCCGAGACTTCTATCATCTGGTTCGAGACTTCACATAGTTTGTTCCTAAACTCTTGCATGGTTTGGTCTGAGACTTTGTGTAGTTTGTTCCAAGACTACTGCATGGTCTATTATGAGACTTTGCTTAGTCTACTCCAAGGACCTTTACATGGTCTATTCTAATACTTAACATTGTCTGATTACAAGCACTTTGGATGCTTCGTTTATTATTAAAATGTTATTAGACAATCAAAATAATAGATTTTGAAAAGATTATACCATTGTCTGTGATCATTTTGATTCGCTCAAATTACTTAATTTCAAATCATTAGTTGATCAAATATTATCACATTTGTTATCATCAAAACCAATTAAAAGATTAGGGGCCAAACATCATCCAATGTCTTGATTCTAACATATGGATGATGCCAAAGCAATGAAAACTCCAATGCATCCTACCACATCACTTGGGTTTGATGAAGATTTAAAGAAAGTAGATGTCACTCAATTCAAAGGAATGATTGGGTCACTACTTTATTTTATTGCATCTAGACCAAACATTATGTTCAATGCTTGCCACTGTGTAAGGTTTTAGTCTGATCCAAGGGAGGTACATTTGTCTGCAATTAAATGTATTTTTAGATATCTGCTTAGTACACCTAACCTTGGTTTGTGGTTTAAAAGGCAGACAGAGTATAAGCTGGTAGGCTATTGTGATGCTGACTATACTAGAGATCGAATTGAAAGAAAAAGCACCAGTGGAGGTTGCCACTTCATTAGAGGCAACATGGTGTCATGACTCAACAAGAAGCAAGGAACAATAGCATTATCAACAGTAGAAGTAGAATATATCTCAACATCCAGTTGCTGCTCTCAGATATTGTGCATCAAGAATCAACTGGAAGACTACAACATATTTGAGAGTAACATTCCTATCTTCTGTGATAATACCATTGCTATATCTCCTTTGAAAAATCCAACCATGCACTCTAAAGCCAAACATATACAGATAAAAAATCATTTCATTAGAGACCATGTTCAAAAGGAAACCATTAATTTGGAATATGTTAAAACAAATGATCAGTTTCCTGATATTTTAACAAAACCCCTTACTAAAGACAAACTAATCTTTTTGAGAGAAAAGATTGGGATGGTCTATGTGGAGTAATGTTTTCTCACTGTCTGTTGTCCTAGGGTAAACTAAAGACCTATTGTTGGACTATTTTAGCAAGCGTACCAAATATCGCACAAGTAGTTTAAAAGGGAAGATCCCAGAGTATCGAATCCACAGGGAATTGTCCGTATTTGACTATCAGTAAAGTAATCAATTCCTAGACATTAGTTTGGTTTTTATAGTTGGTTGTTCTTGAAACATCAATAATAACAAAAATTTAACTAAACACTACAGTTAACACTAACTATAAACAATAAAAACGACAATGTTGATTCAGGACTATGATCGAACAGTTGGCGTGCTTGAGTTTTAGAATGGAATAATGGATATGTTGAGGATTTGGTTCAACCGGTTTGCTTCCCATGTAAACATATAAGATATATTCTCCATTCACATTAATAGTTAAGATTAACTTCGATCTAAAAGTGCTCAAAACGTGATCTCTCATCAAATCAAGCCTAAACTGCTCAACCTCACTTCCGATGTCTCGATAAGTTCAGTTGAGTGGTTTGATGAAGCTTAGAGATCTTTGGGAAGCTAATGGAGTCTATCCTATGTCTAGAAATATACTCCATTAGTGTTCAAACTCAGTTCCAAGTTCAACAGCATTTGTCAATGGCAGGTAAACTCTAAAACATGCATATATAACTGATCCAATCATATAACAAGAATAAAGATAGAGAAATGAACATTAAACTGAATATTTCAATAAATAGATATGAAGAATAGCGTTTACATGATCAGCACCTAGTTCCAAGTCCTCAACACTAATAGATTAGCCTCTCATTGTCATGAGAAGCCTTGAAAAGGTTACAAAAGGGGATGAAGAGAACAGAGGAAAACAGAGAAAACAGAGGAAGCAGCTCAACCAAATCCACCAAAGTCTGAATGCTTCAAAATTCTTCAAGTGCATCTTATATAGTCGAAGCCTCGCTTAGCACAAACTTCCGCTAAGCGCAAAATACTGCATAATGCATCTCAAAACAGGTGTTCTGCTAAGCGCGATCTTCCACTCAGCGCATATTCAGTTCGAAAGCAACTTCCGCTAAGCTCGATGTCCCGCTAAGCGAGTCTTATGTTCGAATGAAAATTGCGCTTAGCGCAATGTGGCGCTCAGCGCGTCATAGACCGCCTAGCTCGCATAGCTTGATGTTGCGCTCAGCGAGTGAAGCGCTGAGCGAGATGGGTCGCTTAGCGAGATCTGCCTTCTTCTTGTATTCTCCCTTTACTTTGAATCTAGGCCTGCACACATAAATTAGAGTATATTTCTCACAAAATAACTTCCTAGGGTTAGAATTATCAAACTATACAAATCTATATTAAATGATTTCAAACTAAGCTAAAATTCCTGAGAAAGTTGGATAATCACTACAAAATCTGATGCAATATTTACGTATGTAAGACGATTATCAAACTCCCCCAAATTAAAGCTTTGCTTGTCCTCAAGCAAAAGAATATCTACATAACAACAAAGTGTATGCAGAGGAACAATTGGCAGGATCAGAATCAAGTTTTAGACCAATGACACTTGCAAAAAGTGTTCTCAATTGAGATTAAACGCATTAAGGTCACAACGAGAGTTTTCAACATGCACACAAATTCAGCAAACCAACAAAGGAGCATTCAACAATTCGAAGTTCAAGTGAACACTATGATTCTCACAAGGCCAGTGTTTCACTCAGTACTTAGTGTATAAAGTATAAGATGGTTAAAACATTCCAATTGAAATTGTGCACTTAACTTTTGAATTTCTTCTCAATTTATTGCAGATGTACAAACAATGTAGATCATTAAGGTCTTAGTCAGGGTTGAATCACGGCTGGGCTATAAAGAACATTGGTTTTTCTTGAATTACAATTCCTAAGGATTGAAGAAAACATATCTTTATCTCCCTTCTTGATTATCAATTTCCTCTATATGCCTCAATACTTTCCACAGTTGGACAACAACTACTTCCTGCTTGAATCACAATTGATTGAATTTTCAATTATTCAATTTTTTTTTTTTCTTTTCGGAGGCTTTGCCTCTTATGATTCATATTGTAGCAGTTGTGTTGCTATCATTTCTTCTTTTTAATGTGGATCTTCACCTGACTCCTCAAAATTTGGAACAATTTTGTCTCAAACCATAAAAGATATGCTTTCCTATTCCCTAAGGCAAGGTGGGCAATTCTTGTTTAGGTTCTAGGTTCACAAGACAAAATAGTTGTCTATTAAGCTCAATGGTTTAGCAGAGGATTCTCTCAACCTTATTGGATTGACTTTTAAGCTCTGGGAATCACTCTAAGCAAACAAGGCCTTAATCATTTCCACATTAATTATGCACACAACAATTTAGAGAATCATTCAAAAATTAGTGGAACAACTTAATTGTTCTCTCACAGTATAATTCTCACACTTATCGGTTAATTTTCACAATGTTCACAAGTCCTTCAAAAGTCAAATGCTCACAGTTATTAATTCCCCAAACTCACATGCATGCATCGTCCTCAAAACTAAGCAACCTAACAACACGCTCTCACCCAGTTCGAAAACAATTGTGTCATAGATTCAAAACAAACAATAATTCAAACATAGACTGAACCAAATGTTCACAAGACATCCAACGTTGCACAAAAATAATTACCACATTAATGCTAAACTATATAAAATTGTTAAATATGTAACGTAAAATAAATAGAAACAATAAAATAGTTCAGATGACAAAACATTTAAAACACTTGGCCTCTTGTAGACGGCCATGATTCACATATGCTAATCCTCCTCTAGGTCGGCCTCCATGTTGTCATCTCCTGTTGCCTCTATGTTGTCCCCTCCTTCGTATCCTCCTGGTTCCCTTCTTCCTCAGCTACTTCGTCACCACCACCATCACCCCCTTGAGAAAAGGAAGGTCTGTCCGCAGGCCATTGCATTTGGGCCTAGAAGACCTCCAAAGACATGACCGGCTGTTGGAAGGAGAGGTGGTGTAGATTGTCAATGATTGTACATTGACCCCGGTATAGTGCATTGGTTCGTTCTTCTATCTGCTGACTAAGTGACAATTGCAGACCATTGAGAGCGGTCTGTAGCATGTCTTCAGTGACAGTTGCAGCGGTAGATGAAGAACTCCTAGAAATTGTCTTCGTGTGAGGTCGCTTCCGAGTGTTGGGAGGGAGCTCAGGTCTGTTAGGATCGGCCTCATTGTAGCAGAAGGTGCAGATGTACTTGAAAGTGATTGGAGGGCTCAGCTTAAGCAAGACTGGAGTGCTGGAGCTAGCCCCTTTTGCATTGCACAATGCCGAAATGAGAGCCGGAAAACCCAATCGGCTGACGCTGGAGTGAGCCATGACAAAAATCTGATTGGATATGAAACTACCCACATTCATATCCATCTTCATAATAAGAGCATATATCCATTTGGCTCTCTCCACTGTAACGTCAGAGGTGTGCGATGTGGGCACCAATGTGTAGTAGGAGAAAGCGGACCACGCTTGAGTCAAGGTGGTCATATCTGGCCGCACAATCTTCGTAATGGCTCCCTCTTTGTTCTTGACATATCCCTTGCCTGGTATGCATAATAGCGCTGTGATAACCTTGGGATCTTTGTATTGGCTGAGGAAAATGTCAAATTGAGTTTTCCCAGTGTCGCTTACGAGGATCGGAGGGGTTTGCAGAATGCGGTTGATAGCTACACCATCCCAGCGAATGGTCTTCCCCCAAACCTTGCATTGCCGGTTGACCACCTTGTATTCTCTCTCCAGTTCATAAATGTTAGCGTAGAATTCCTTGACTAGAGGCTCATCAATGGACTTATCTGGCAGGCAGCATAGCTTTTTGAGCCAGCCCTGGCGATGCAGCTCATGAGTTCATTCTCAAATCTCTCTTGGGCTTCAAAGGAAGAGAAACGGTCGGCGTTGATCAGTGCATCTTTATGCACATTCTTCTACTATTATTCTTAGGCATTTCCTTAGTTTATTTCATTAGTTTCACCATTTTAGTGTGTTTTCATATTTAAGTCTGTTTCTAGCTTTATTTAATTTTCGTATTTTATTTTCAGCATTAGCAGCTTTCAATGAAAAATTCATAACTGGAGCTACAGGAATTGGATTGAGGCGTTCTAATATTCATTGGAAAGATAAGAGAAAGAGCTACAACTTTCATGTTAGAGTCAGAAGCTGATTCGGATTGTAGAAGGCTTGAATAATTCGTCGAAGTTGCAGACGTTAAGAAATAATTTGTTTTGGGTCAATTTTATGGGCCTGGTTTGTATTTTCCGACCCGGTTCAGATTATTAGTGAAACTCTTATTCTATTAAAACGCTAGGGCCGGCTGCTGTGCATATATTCACTCTGCACTCATTCACTCTTCACTCACTCACTATTCATGAAATTTCTTGGAAAGTTTTGAGCAATTGTAATGGAGAACTAATTTTCGAAGAATCAATCTACTGCAATCGGATTCCACTTTGAGGTTCTTTTATAAATTCCATGTCAATCTGTTTCCTTTGATTTATTCCAATAATCTCAATTATTTGCTTAATTTGATTGTTGTTATAGGATATAAATCTTAAATTCGATTGGTTGTTTGATCTTGAAACAATTTCGCGTTAACGTAGCTTTTACATTATCGCGTTTGATCAAATTGCGTTTGCTTAATTCGCAATAGTTTTTAATCCGTTTGCTTAATTCGGAATTCAAGATCATATGCCGTATAATTTCTATTGCGCTTGTTAGTGGTTATTATAGTCGAATAGGATCAGACCCGTTTAGGGAATTGAAATTTATAGGAATCAATGATAAGTCGGAAGTCGATACAGTAGGTTGATTCGCTTTAGCTTATTTGATAATCACAATTTATTTTAATTCCTTTTTCTTGAAATCATAATCTAAACCCCCGATTAACTGTTACTGCATTGATTAATAATAATACAAGAATCCTTGAGAACGATACTCGAGTTGTCGTTACCATAACTACATTTTCAAAATCACTCGTTTTTGATCCGTGCGCGACAATGATCAAAATTGGCGCCGTTGTCGGGATTCTTGTTGTTATTAATAAATATTAGAGTCATAGGCTTAGTGTTCTCGCGTTTAGGCCCTAGTTTCCCCATGATTTTGGCCAATTCGCGTTTAGAGTCGAAAAAATCGGTTTTTGGAAAAATTGTGTCCGATTGCAAATCTTTTTTCCCTACTGGGACCAGAATACTCTAAAAGAGTTAAGGGATTCTGACCTCAATTCGCCAAATTCCTCTTTTTTCTATTTTTAATTAATTTTTTACTCTTTTCATAGTGTCGAAAAAATCCAAAAAAATTCTCAAAATTCTAATTTCACTTCATTAGATTAATTTTGGTGTTTTTATATTTTTTTTATTTTTTTTTGAATTTATTTTAATCATTTTCCTTCATTCTGTTTGTTTTTTCATTTTAGAGACATTGTTGGCATTTTGACAATTGTTGCTGCATTTGTGCATTAGTCCTGGCTACTAGGTCTTCTTTTTCTAATCTTTTTTATTGTGATCCTGAGATTTCTTTTGATATGGCTAACCAAAGAACTTTAAGGCAGTTGGCTGCCCCTGATGTGAATTACAATGGTTTATGCATTGAGTATCCTGAAGCTGTTGCACCTTTTGAATTAAAATCTGGTTTGATACACTTGTTGCCAAGGTTTAATGGTCTTGCAGGTGAGGATCCGCATAAGCATCTAAAAGAATTTCAGGTTGTGTGTTCTACACCTTTGAGGCTTGAAGGAATCACTGAAGACCATATCAAGCTGAGAGCCTTTCCATTTTCACTACAGGGTGCTACCAAGGATTGGTTATATGATCTTGAATCGAATTCTATCACAACTTGGAATGATTTGAAAAAAATCTTCCTAGAGAGATACTTTCCTGCCTCTAGAGTTGCATCAATCAGAAAGGATATATGTGGTATTAGACAAGGTAATGAGACATTGGCTGAGTATTGGGAAAGATTCAAACAGTTGGTATCCAGTTGTCCTCAGCATCAGATTACCAAGCAATTACTTATCCAATACTTTTATGAAGGATTGCTACCTATGGATAGAAACATCCTTGATGCTTTGCTAGTGGTGGAGCACTTGTTGATAAGACTCCAGTGAGATGCCAAAACCTTAATTCGGAACATGTCACTCAACTACCAACAGTTCACAACCAGAAATAATTCTGCGGTCCAAACAAGGAGTGTGAACGAAATTCAGGTTTCCTCCAACAAAGCTTTAGAAACCAGAATTGACGAGCTCACCTCCTTAGTGAAACTGATTGGCAAGAGGTAAACCTCAACCAAGCAACCTTGTGCGGTATTTGTACTTCCGTCGAACACCCGACCGACACATGTCCTATTTTGCAAGATGAGTCGATTACCGAGTTACCCCAAGCTTATGCAGCAGCCCTTTATGGAAACAATCGAACAGGTACAACAACACTCCGACTGTCCACCAACAAATACCATCCCAATTGGAGGAACCATCCCAACCTTCGATATGGAAACCAAGAGCCCACACAAAGAATAACTAATGTTACCCCTTCCGCAACCACGAGAACACTCCACCAGCTACCACCACTGTACCTTACGGACCTTCATTAGAGGACCTGGTCAAGCAACTAGTCTGTTAACAATCTTCGATTTCAACAAAAAGAAGAATCTAGCATTCAAACCTTGTAGACACAGATTGGACAGCTTGCCACCTCAATGAATGCCATGCAAGCCCAAGGATCGAACCAACTTCCTGCCCAAACAGTTGTGAATCCAAAAGGTCCTAATGCCAATGTGAGTGCAATTTCCTTGCGATCCGGAAAGGTTACAGAACCAGCCCCTGAAAAAATAAAAAAAATTATTGAGGCAACATCTGAACCTTCTCCATCTGAACCTTCTCCACCTTCTTCTGTTGTGGTAGAAACTGAAAAAAATAAAGAAAAAGAGTATGTTCCACCAATCCCCTTCCCACATAGAGTTTTGAAAAATAAAAGGATTGAGGAGGAAGACAAAGAGAGAGAGATCTTGGATGTTTTCAGAAAAGTTGCGGTAAACATTCCGCTTCTTGATGTAATTAAGCAGGTTCCAAAGTATGCAAAGTTTCTGAAGGATTTGTGTACAAATAAGAGGAGGATGAAGGGAAGTGAAAGAGTCAACTTGGGAAGAAATGTTTCTGCTTTTATTCAGTCCAAGCCTTCATGTGAAAAAGTTACCGGCGAGGAAAATGTTTCAGCCCTCACTCAGGTCTTGCCGCAAAAGTGCAAGGACCCGGGAACTTTTGTTATTCCTTGTACCATCGGGGGATAGTAAATTCGAGAATTGCATGCTTGATTTAGGAGCGAGCATTAATGTTATGCCTACTTCGTTTATAATAACCTTTGTCTTGGTCCTTTGCAGCATACGAGTTTAATCATTCAATCGCGAACAGGAGCAATGCTCGCCCCGTGGGAGTAGTGGAAGATGTCCTTGTTCAAGTTAACGATTTGATTTTTCCTGCAGATTTCTACATTCTGGACATGGAAGGAGAAACTAAGTCAAGCAGAGCTCCCATCATTTTAGGCAGACCATTCATGAAAACGGCAAAAACAAAAATTGATGTTGACGATGGAACCATGTCCATGGAATTTGGTGACATTGTCGCGAAATTTAACATTTTTGATGCCATGAAACATCCCTTGGAAGAGCATTCTGTTTTTCATATTGAATTGATCTCTGAATTGGTTGATGACACTTGTTCTGAATTATTTTCACTTGATTTTCCATCTTTATCGGGTTTTGATGATGTTTTCTCATGTGCTGATTGTATTGACACTAACCTTTGTGTTGTATGTGCTGAGATTGATTCTGTCTTGCAGGGTAACATGTCTCCTACAGGTGAAGTTGTTGTCGATGAAGTTGTTTATGCCGCTGATGCGCTTGACATCCCGGCTGCCCCAAACATTCCATCCATTGAGCAGTCCCCGTCCTTAGAGTTGAAACAACTCCCTGAAAACTTGAAATATGCTTATTTGGAGAGTAATGAAAAACTCCCTGTTATAATTTCTTCTAACCTTGATTTTGATCAAGAAAATAAGCTTTTGCAGGTTTTGAAGAAGCACAAGAAGGTGATTGGGTGGACATTAGCTGACATCCCAGGTATTAGTCCTTCCATGTGTATGCACAGGATTTTGCTTGAGGATGGTGCGAAAAGCAAGAAGGCAGCCCCAAAGGAGGCTTAATCCTTTGATCCTCGATGTGGTGAAGAAAGAGGTAACCAAACTCTTGCAAGCGGGTATCATTTATCCTATCTCCGACAAGTAAATGGGTAAGCCCAAGTACAAGTTGTACCTAAGAAAACTGGACTCACCGTGGTGAAAATGAAAAGAATGAACTTGTTCCCACTAGAGTTCAGAATAGTTGGAGAGTTTGTATTGATTACAGGAGGTTGAACCAAGCTACTAGAAAGGATCACTTTCCTTTACCGTTCATTGACCAAATGCTTGAACGGCTTCTTTGGTAAATCACATTACTGTTTTCTTGATGGTTTTTCAGGTTATTTTCAGATTCATATTGCACTTGAAGATCAAGAAAAGACCACTTTTACTTGCCCATTCGGTACTTTTGCTTACAGGAGGATGCCTTTTGGTCTTTGCAATGCTCCAGGCACTTTCCAGCGATGCATGATTAGCATTTTTGCCGATTTCATTGAAAATTGCATGGAAGTGTTTATGGATGATTTCACTGTTTATGGTTCTTCTTTTGATGCATGTTTCAACAGTTTGAATATGGTTTTAGAGAGATGCATTGAAACTGACCTTGTTTTGAATTATGAAAAATGCCATTTTATGGTTGAGCGGGGAATTGTTTTGGGTCACATTATTTCGAAAAAGGAATTTCGTTGACCCTGCTAAGATTGATGTGATTTCTACACTGCCTTACCCCTCTTGCATTCGCGAGATTCGTTCTTTTCTTGGTCATGCAGGTTTTTACAGGCGTTTCATAAGGGATTTCAGCAAGATAGCTCTTCCGCTGTCGAACTTGTTGAAGAATGACGTCACTTTCAACTTCGATGACAAATGCAAACGAGCATTTGACTTCTTGAAGAAAGCATTGACCTCCGCTCCCATCATCCAGCCCCCTGATTGGACCCTCCCCTTTGAGATTATGTGTGATGCTTCTAACTATGCTATTGGAGCGGTCCTTGCACAAAGAGTTGACAAAGTTGCCCATGTTATTTATTATGCTTCTAGGACTTTAGATTCTGCACAGTCAAATTACACCACCACTGAAAAAGAACTTCTAGCTATTGTTTTTGCTCTTGATAAATTCAGATCATATTTGCTAGGTTCCAAGGTTGTTGTTTTTACTGACCATGCAGCTTTAAAGTACTTGTTGAAGAAGTCGGAAGCAAAACCAAGATTGATTCGGTGGATGTTGTTGCTCCAAGAGTTTAATGTAGAGATTAAAGACAAAAGTGGAGCTGAGAACTTAGTGGCTGATCACTTGAGCAAGATAGAGAGGGATGAAGATCCTTTTCCGATTCAGGATGACTTTCCTGATGAGCAGCTTTTACTTTTGCATGGAGTTACTCCTTGGTTTGCTGATATTGTTAATTATCTTGTTGCTGGTGTTTTTCCAACAGGTGCATCCAAGGCACAAATTCACAAACTCAAGAGTGATGCCAAATATTATGTTTGGGATGATCCATATCTTTGGAAGTTTGGTAGTGATCAGGTGATTAGGAGATGTGTCCCCGACTATGAGATTGAATCTATTTTACATTTTTCTCATGCATCTCAAGTAGGGGTACACTTTGGTCCGCAAAGGACTGCAAGAAAAGTCCTAGACTCAGGTTTCTACTGGCCCACTGTTTTTAAAGATGCTTATGAGACTTACCGCACTTGTAAAGAGTGCCAGATAGCAGGTATAGCCATCACTCGTAAGAGTGAAATGCCTCAGCAACCTATGCTTTTCTGTGAGGTATTTGATGTATGGGGAATTGACTTCATGGGTCCTTTTCCTGTATCATTTGGTTTTCTCTACATTTTACTTGCTGTTGATTACGTTTCAAAGTGGGTAGAAGCTATCCCCACTAGGACTAATGATTCAAGAGTTGTTGTAGATTTTGTCAGGTCCAATATCTTTTGCAGGTTTGGAATACCCCGAGCCATCATAAGTGACCAAGGCACTCACTTCTGTAACCGCGCCATGGAAGCTTTGCTCCGAAAGTATGGGGTTGTGCACAGAGTCTCTACTGCATATCACCCACAAACTAATGGGCAAGCTGAGATCTCAAACAAGGAGATCAAACAGGTTTTAGAGAAAATGGTGCAACCAAACAGGAAGGACTGGAGCCGCCGTCTAGAAGATGCACTTTGGGCCCAAAGAACAACTTTCAAGACACCCATAGGGATGTCCCCTTATCGACTTGTTTTCGGTAAGGCATGTCACCTTCCTGTAGAGATAGAACACCGTGCTTATTGGGCGGTGAAAAGCTGTAACTTGGAAATGCAACAAGCAGGTATTGAAAGAAAACTCCAATTACAACAGCTTGAAGAGTTTAGGCTAGAGGCTTATGAAAGCTCTAGGATTTATAAAGAGAAAACCAAACACTTCCATGATAAAATGATTTCTAGGAAGGAATTCTCTGTGGGCCAACAGGTTTTACTATTTAACTCCCGCCTTAAGCTTATGGCTGGGAAACTTCGATCCAAATGGATTGGCCCTTTTGTTGTTACTAATGTTCTCCCTTATGGTGCAGTAGAAATTAAAAGTGCAGGTACTGACAAAGTTTTCAAGGTTAATGGGCAGCGCTGAAGCTATTCCATGAAAGTTCAATGCCCGAAGATGCAACCATAGAAGAGCTTTCTTTGGAAGCGCCCAACTACATCAGAACTTGATCGGGGGCACCCCTTTCCTTTCTCTCACTCTTACTTTATAATTGAGTTCTTTTCATTGAGGACAATGTATGTCTTAAGTGTGGGGGAGGGAACCATTTGTTTTTGTTTTTGTTTATTTTTGCTTAAAATAAAAAAATGGAAAATGCATGTTTTTTTTTTTCGTTGATTATCTTGCTACAATTGTGAGTATTCTCTCTGTTCTTTGTCGAAAGACTTGTGGTGTGATGTGACTGATTCTTTTTGCGCATTCTTAGTTTATATGTTTGACTAAATCCTAAATTGTACATCACTAGTGGAAGATCACTAACCCTTGTGAGATTTTGAGCCTAATGATGGATAACATCAAAAATCCATCTCTTTCTTTCTTGTGTGATTTCACTCATGTTTGTTAGTTTCTAGAACTTGAATTGACTCTTGTTGAAGCTTTTTGTTTACTTGTGCACACTGAAATGATAAAGGCATCTTGTTTTGTTTTGTTTTTTTTTACCTAGTTAGCCAAAAAGCCAACCTTGATAATATCATCCCTTTGTTTGGAAGCCCCTTTGAGCCTATTATCCTTTTTTGTGTTTGAAACTCATTACAAGCCGAAAAGTGAAAAACAATGTTATCACCCTATTCAAAGGGTTGAAAGGGTCTTGTATAGAGTTGTGTGGGGTTGAACATTGTTGTTATGATGTTGGTTGGCAGAAAAAAATAGAAAAGGAAAACAAAAGAAAAAAAATAAAAAAAAATAGAGAAGGATGTCAATGCTAGTCCTTCTGGAAAAAAAAAAAAAAAAAAGGGAAGAAAAAAAAAGAGAAAAATAAAAGGAAAAGGAGAAGAGAAATAAGTTGTGAGGTTGTTGTTCAATCGCCATTGAGATATTATTTAGTTCAACTCCCGCAATTCTTTCAATTTTCTTTTAACTCTTTGAATTTTAGCTTAGTACCCCTCTAGGATGTATCTTACCCTAACCTTGGCCAAGTTACAACCATAATAAAAGTCCTTTTGATCTTTGTGTGCAATGTATTTCAAATTGTGAATGTTAGAGTCTTTTCAAGCTTATGGTAGTACTATCTCTCATGTTGTGCTTTGAGTGTAAACAGTAACCTAAACACTTGAGAGTTGAGTGGAAACAGTTTATCTTGTGAGGATCTTGATGCTTTTGATGTACTTTTTGGTAATCTGTTTTTCATATTTACTTTGACTATCACAAAAGAGTTACTCACTAATGTCATATTCTTTAAGCTTAGAATTAGGAGTTTGCTTGCACTTTGTATCCTGATAACCTCTGAGTTTGCATGCTCTGTTTCGTTTTTGTTTTTCTGTTTTTCTGTTTTTAATTTTTAATTTTGCTCGGAGTGCAAAAGTTTAAGTGTGGGGGAATTTGATCAGTGCATCTTTATGCACATTCTTCTACTATTATTCTTAGGCATTTCCTTAGTTTATTTCATTAGTTTCACTATTTTAGTGTGTTTTCATATTTAAGTCTGTTTCTAGCTTTATTTAATTTTCGTATTTTATTTTCAGCATTAGCAGCTTTCAATGAAAAATTCATAACTGGAGCTACAGGAATTGGATTGAGGCGTTCTAATATTCGTTGGAAAGATAAGAGAAAGAGCTACAACTTTCATGTTGGAGTCAGAAGCTGATTCGGATTGTAGAAGGCTTGAATAATTCGTCGAAGTTGCAGACGTTAAGAAATAATTTGTTTTGGGTCAATTTTATGGGCCTGGTTTGTATTTTCCGACCCGGTTCAAATTATTAGTGAAACTCTTATTCTATTAAAACGCTAGGGCCGGCTGCTGTGCATATATTCACTCTGCACTCATTCACTCTTCACTCACTCACTATTCACGAAATTTCTTGGAGAGTTTTGAGCAATTGTAATGGAGAACTAATTTTCGAAGAATCAATCTACTGCAATCGGATTCCACTTTGAGGTTCTTTTATAAATTCCATGTCAATCTGTTTCCTTTGATTTATTCCAATAATCTCAATTATTTGCTTAATTTGATTGTTGTTATAGGATATAAATCTTAAATTCGATTGGTTGTTTGATCTTGAAACAATTTCGCGTTAACGTAGCTTTTACATTATCGCGTTTGATCAGATTGCGTTTGCTTAATTCGCAATAGTTTTTAATCCGTTTGCTTAATTCGGAATTCAAGATCATATGCCGTATAATTTCTATTGCGCTTGTCAGTGGTTATTATAGTCGAATAGGATCAGACCCGTTTAGGGAATTGAAATTTATAGGAATCAATGATAAGTCGGAAGTCGATACAGTAGGTTGATTCGCTTTAGCTTATTCGATAATCACAATTTATTTTAATTCCTTTTTCTTGAAATCATAATCTAAACCCCCGATTAACTGTTACTGCATTGATTAATAATAATACAAGAATCCTTGAGAACGATACTCGAGTTATCGTTACCATAACTACATTTTCAAAATCACTCGTTTTTGATCCGTGCGCGACAGCGGATCAAGCGTCATAGGGATAGATAACCCTTTCGTGCGTGGCAGTAAGTGCAGGAGATGTAGGTGGCACAGGTGGTGTAGGTGGTGTTCTAGAAGAAGACGCGCCGCGGTTGTTGTGAAATTTAGGAGCCATCTATACTCAAAATGAAAATTACAACAACAAAGCAAATCAATTAGAACAAAGGTGTTTGCTAAGCGCTGTGTCGCACTCAGTAAACACCTATCACTACATGGAAATTGAAGGCAAAAAGGAAAACATACATAATAATATAGAGCAGAGGTGAAAAGGAAAATAGAGTAAAAACAGGGCAAAAATTGAAAGGAAAACAGAGCAAAACAAGGCTCAAGCACTAAACGCAAGCTTGCGCTTAGCGAGACTCTAGTTCGAGGCAAAATTTCGCTAAGCACAAGCTTGCGCTTAGCGAGCCTCTAGTTCGAGGCAAACTTTCGCTAAGCGCAAGTGTGCGCTTAGCAAGCCTCCTAGATGCTTCAGTTCGAAGCAAATGTTCGCGCAGCAAGACTTCCCACTAAGCGAATCACAAAAACAATAGTCGCGCTTAGCGAGAATACTCGCTAAGCGGCGCATGAATCTGGAAAATTTCCAGATCCATGAACACAGAAACAGCAAGATGAACATCTAATGAATTTGCGTTGAGCGCTAGTTAGCGCTAAGTGTGTATCAAGCAACTGAAGAACAAAAACCCAGGATGCATGTTCTCGCTTAGCGCACAGACGCGCTTAGCGCAAAAATCAACAATCCCAACAAGGAAACCTCAAAAATGCTAGACCCACAACACAAATCAAACGGAGAGAAAGCGAAAACGAAACCTAATCTACTCAGCACACAACCCAGACTCAATAACACTAAACACACAACAATGCTACAATTAAAACAGAGAAACAAAATTAAAAAGGAGTTGGAGTGCTTACCTGGCGTGGAGAGTGAAGAAGAATGGGATCCAAGAAGATGCAGATGCAGTGTGTGAGTGAGTGAATGAAAGTGAAAAGTGAGAGTGAAGAAAACAGAAGGGGACGGCGTGAGAGAGGAAGGGAATTAGGTTTGAGTGAGAGAGAAAATTTAATTTGGGAAAGAGGGAGAGTGGGCGATTTCAAAACTGCCCAATAGATACGAACGTCGCGCTTAGCACAATATCTTGTGCCCCTTCATTTCATTTTATAATTTTTTTTTTTTAACTTCCGCTGAGCGAAGATATGCGCTTAGCGCGATCTGCATAATTATGCAAATACCACTTAGCACGAACGTACGCTCAGCGAGTAATGTGTTCGAACCAAATAACCGCTGAGCGCTATCCTGCGCTTAGCGACATTCTAAGTCGAACCAAAACTGCGCTGAGTTGCATAGTGCGCTTAGCGAGAATTTCATTCGAACTAAACTTGCGCTAAGCTGCATAGCGCGCTTAGCGAAACTTTACTTCAAATTGAGTTTGCGCTAAGTGTGAACATGATCTTAGCGCAAAAACAGTTCGAGCCAAAGTTGCGCGCAGCAAAGAGAAGCGCTAAGCGAACTAAGCAAAGATTTATTATTGATGCCAAAAATTGAAAAAAATTGAAGTGACAAACCTAGGTTGCCTCCCAGCTAGCGCTTCTTTAATGTCAATAGCTTGACGGTTGACAAGATCAAGGATCTTGTAGATGTATGATTGTTGTAAGCCTCTCAATTTCTCCACCATGATAGCCTTTGAGTCTTTGGCCATTCACCACCTAGCTTGTTTGTGGGTTTTCCGCTGATGGATCCATGATCTCAATTGCTCCGTAATATTTGACATCTTTGATGATGAAGGGACCGGACCACTTGGACTTCAATTTCCCAGGGAAAAGCCAGAGTCTTAAGTTGAATAGGAGCACTCGCTACCCTATATGAAATTCCCTCTTCAGTAGCTTCTTATCATGATATCTCTTGGTTTTCTCTTTGTAGAGCTTTGAGGATTCATAGGCTTGATTTCTCATTTCCTCTAGTTCTAATAACTGCAGCTTTCTCTTGTTGGTCGCCAATGTTGGATCAAAATTTAGCAATTTAATTGTCCACCACGCTTTGTGAGCCATTTCCACTGGAAGGTGACAGGCCTTGCCATATACCATCTGAAATGGTGTGAGACCAATTGGAGTCTTTAATGCAGTCCTATAGGCCCAGAGGGAATCATCCAACTTATGTGCCCAATCCTTCCTTGATGCTGCCACTGTCTTTTCCAGGATTTTCTTGATTTCTCTATTGGAAACTTCTACTTGGCCATTGGTTTGCGGATGATAGGGCGATGCTACCTTGTGTCGTACTTCATAATGTTGGAGGACTTTTGAAAGAGCTTCATTGCAGAAATGTGTTCCTCCATCACTTATCAAGACGCGAGGTACTCCAAACCTTGTGAAAATTTGCCGCTTTAGGAATTTGATGACGGTCTTGGCATCACTTTTCTGACATGCCATAGCCTCAACCCACTTGCTCACATAGTCTACGACTACCAATATGTATTCATTTGAAAATGAAGGAGGGAGAGGGCCAACGAAGTCAATGCCCCAACAATCAAAAACCTCTACTTCCAGGATATTTTGGAGAGGCATTTCATGCCTTTTTTATATGCTCCCTGTCCTTTGGCATTTATCACGCGCTTGAGCATGTTCGAAAGCATCCTTGAACAAGGTTGGCTAGTAGAAGCCTGATTGAAGTACCTTGGCAACTGTACGTCTACCATTATAGTGACCTCCATAAGGTGAATTATGGCAATGCCATAGAATATTCTTGGCCTCTTCTTGTGGGACACATCGCCTTAGAAGTTGATCGGCCCCAATCCTAAACAGGAAGGGATCATCCCAGACATAGTAAGTGCAGTCCCTCAAGAATTTCTTCTTTTGATGCCAATTCATTCCTTCTGGCATCACATGGGCAGCTCTATAATTGGCGATGTCTGCAAACCAAGGTCTCTCCTGCACCATCATGAGGAATTCATCAAGAAACTCCTCTCTGATCTCCAACTCTTTGTTGGTGAATTCTTCATTTATTAGGCGAGATAGATGGTCTGCAACTGAATTTTCACTCCCCTTCTTGTCTTTGATCTCAATATCAAATTCTTGCAGAAGTAGCACCCATCGGATCAATCTGGGTTTGGAGTCTGGCTTGGTAAGGAGATATTTTATGGCTGCATGGTCAATATAAATAATCACCTTAGATCCTACCAAATAGGATCTAAACTTTTCCAGAGCGTATACTATGGCCATGACTCTCTTTTTCTGTGGTAGCGTAGTTGAGTTGAGCGTCATTGAGCACCTTGGAAGCATAGTGGATGGAGTGAAAGACTTTGTTCCTCCGTTGTCCTAGAACAGCTCCTACTGCATAATCACTGGCATCGCACATCAACTAAAAATCTTGACTCCAATCAACAGCAATTATCACTGGTGCAGAGATAAGCTTGTCCTTCAAGGCGTAAAAGGCGGTTAAGCATTCTGTGCTCATGCTGAATTTGACTTCTTTTGCTAACAAGGAGCTAAGTGGTCTGGCTATCTTGGAGAAGTCCTTAATGAATCTTCTGTAGAAGCTAGCATGACCAAGAAAACTCCTCACCCCCTTCACGTTAGCTGGTGGTGGTAACTTGGAAATCACATCAATCTTTGCCTTGTCCACTTCGATTCCTCTTTTTGAAATTTTGTGCCCAAGCACAATTCCCTCTTGAACCATGAAGTGCACTTCTCCCAATTCAGCATCAAGTTACTCTCCTTACATTTTTTTAATGCCAACTCCAAGTTAGAGAGACACAGGCCAAACGAAGCTCCAAAGACAGAAAAGTCGTCCATGAATACTTCAATGCATTTCTCTACCAAGTCGGCAAAGATAGCAAGCATGCAGCGCTGGAACGTGGCCGGAGCATTACATAATCCGAATGGCATTCTCCAGTAAGCAAAAACTCCGAAAGGGCAAGTGAAAGCAGTCTTCTCTTGGTCCTCTGGGTCTACTGCTATTTGGTTATATCTAGAGTAGCCATCAAGAAAACAATAGTAAGCTTGCCCAGCTAACCCAGCTACTGTAAGAGATGGGGTAAATCATCCTAGCCTCCAGAAGCTTCAGCACTTCCTTCCTCACCTCTTCCTTCATGGTGGGGTTGAGTCGCCTCTGAGGTTGTCGCACTGGCTTGTAGTCGGCTTCCATCATGATTTTGTGCATACAATAAGATGGACTAATTCCCTTGAGATCAGAGATGTGCCAACCTACAGCTTCTTGATAACGCTTGAGAAGTTCCAATAGCTGCGTTTCTTCCTCAGAAGACAGAGAATTGTTGATGATTATTGGTTTGCCTTCCTCATCCAAAAAAATGTATTTAAGATGAGAGGTAAGGTCTTCAACTCAAGCTTGGGCCTCTCTGCCTTGTCATTATTCAACTTTTCATAGATATTATCATTTGGAGGAATTTCTTTTAGCTTTTCCAAATGATGTCTATACTCTTGGACTTCATTTTCCTCCTCTATAGTAAGGCAGTCCATGGAATTAACCAGGACTCACTTTAGAGGAGAGTGTAAAGTCAGTTGTTGAGTAGCTTCTACCACTTCCTCTTCATAAGCATCAATGCGAAAGCAATCCTTGGTGTCATTCTGGTGGTGCATGGCTTCAAAGATGTTGAAGGTGACTTTTTGATCGGCCACACTCAACTGGAGATGTCCTTTTCCCATATCTACCACCACGTTAGCCGTCATCATAAAGGGTCTTCCTAGAATTAAGGGCACCTCCTTATCCTCCTCCATGTCCATGATGACAAAATCAACAGGGAAGGTGAATTCTCCCACCTTAACTATCACATCCTCAATGACACCATGAGGATATTTGATGGAGCGATCTGCAAGTTAGAGAGTCATCCGAGTAGGTTTTAATTCCAAGTCTCCAATCCTCCGAAGCACTGAGAGTGGTATTAAATTGATGCTTGCACCTAAGTCAATTAGGGCTTTCCCTATGGAAATCTCTCCAATGGTGCAAGGAATTGTGAAACTACCCGGATCTTTGAACTTTGGCAGAAGGGTCCGTTGGATGATGGCACTACAATTGCCCTGAACGTTGATGGTCTTCTCTTCAATGTACTTCCTCTTCTTAGTAACCAGATCCTTCATGAACTTGGCATATAAAGGCATCTGTTGTAGCGCTTCACTGAAGGGAATGGTGATCTCCAATTTCTTGAAGGCTTCTAGAAATCTAGTGAAATACCTCTCCTTGTCTTTCCTTGACGGAATTAGAGGATAAGGTAGATTCTTGGTGACCTCTTGTTCTGGAGCTTCCTTTGCCTTCTTCGCCAATTGGTGCTTGGGCTCGTGCATTGGTAATGCCTCTTCAGTCACAATTCCACCATTTTTGCTTGTGCCATCTTCCTGGTCAGCTGCTATCCCTTCTTCCTAACCTTTATCAGCCTCTTCCTCACTTAACACATCTTCTGTCACTCCACTGGGGGCATTAGCTTCTGCTGCTGTCGGTTCGAGTGTGTCAAGGGCAGCGTCTTCTATGCATTTGCTTCTAGTCATTACAGCATTGCATTGTTCCTTTGGGTTCACCTTCGTGTTAGCAATGAATTTCCCATTGAATTTTTCAGCCACTTGATTGGCCAGCTGCCCCAATTGGACTTCTAAGTTCTTAATGGAGGCTTGAGTGCTCTTGTGGTTGGAAGCAGTCACATCTAAGAACCGTGCAAAAGAGTCTTCCAGCTTGTTCTGCCTCTCATACACAGAGGGTCCTTGATGCTGAGGTCTATTTGATGGGCCTCCTGAGTCCTTGTTATAGTTGTTACCGGGATGTGATTGCCATTCCCGGTTGTAGCTTCCACCTTGGTTTCCCCCTTGACCCTGATTGTACCCACTGTAATTACCTCCACGATTGTTGTTGTTGTTGGCCATGTAGTTCATTTCTTCATGTGGCCCTTCTAAGGTCATACAAACACCGTTTTCATGGTCTCCTCCACATACTTGACAGCAGAAATTCCTTGGAGGAGGGTGTTGGTTGTGAAGACTCTTCAGTTTTTGTGGAAGGCTGCTCAGTTGCTTTGTAAGAGCCTCAATTTGCTGGGTTAGGATTTTGTTTTGAGCTAAGATAGCATCTTGAGAATGCAACTCCAAAATGCCCTTCCTTGGAGGAATATGAGTCCTATCATGAGTGATAGAATGATCGTCTGCAGCCATATTTTCAATCAGTGTTATGGCATCCTCCACGGTCTTCATCTTGACCTTCCCTCCGGCTGAAGCATCCAACAGTTGCTTGGTATGGTTCTTCAACCCATCAATGAACATGATAATTTGTATTGGCTCCTCAAAGCCATGGGTTGGTGTCTTCCTTAGCAATCCTCTAAAGCGATCCCACGCTTCACCTAGAGATTCCTCAGCCCTTTGAGTGAAAGAGGAAATCTCTATCTTCCCCTGTGCAGTCTTGGACTTTGGAAAGTATTTGTTAAGGAATTTAGCAACAATTTCATCCAAAGTTTGGAATGTGTTACCCTTGAAGGAATGGAGCCATTCTGATTGCGAATTAAGCAAACGCAATCTGATCAAACGCGATAATGCAAAAGCTACGTTAACGTGAAATTGATTCAAGCTCATATAACCAATCGAATTTAAGAATTATATCCTATAACAACAATCAAATTAAGCAAATAATTGAGATTATTGGAATAAATCAAAGGAAACAGATTGACATGGAATTTATAAGAACCTCAAAGTGGAATCCGATTACAGTAGATCGATTCTTCGGAAATTAGTTCTCCATTACAATTGCTCAAAACTCTCCAAATAATTTCATGAATAATGAGTGAGTGAAGAGTGAATGAGTGCAGAGTGAATATGCACAGCAGCCGGCCCTAGCGTTTTAATAGAATAAACCAAGCCCATAAAATTGACCCAAAACAAATTATTTCCTAACGTCTGCAACTTCAACGAATTATTCAAGCCTTCTACAATCCGAATCAGCTTCTAACTCCAACATAAAAGTTGTAGCTCTTTCTCTTATCTTTCCAAGGAATATTAGAACGCCTCAATCCGATTCCTGTAGCTCCAGTTATGAATTTTCCATTGAAAGATGCTAATGCTGAAAATAAAATACGAAAATTAAATAAAGCTAAAAACAAACTTAAATATGAAAACATACTAAAATGGTGAAACTAATGAAATAAACTAAGGAAATGCCTAAGAATAACAGTAGAAGAATGTGCATGAAGATGCACTGATCAAATTCCCCCACACTTAAACTTTTGCACTTCGAGCAAAATTAAAAATTCAAAACAGAAAAACTTCAAAATAAAAACGAAACAGAGCATGCAAACTCAAAGGTTATCAGGTTATCAGGATACAAAGTGCAAGCAAACTCCTATTTCTAAGCTTAAAGAATATGACATTAGTGAGTAACTCTTTTGTGACAGTCAAAGTAAATATGAAAAACAAATTACCAAAAAGTACATCAAAAACATCAAAATCCTCACATGATAAACTGTTTCCACTCAACTCTCAAGTGTTTAGGTTACTGTTTACACTCAAAGAACAACATGAGAGATAGTACTACCATAAGCTTGAAAAGACTCTAACATTCACAATTTGAAATACATTGCACACAAAGATCAAAAGGACTTTTATTATGGTTGTAACTTGGCCAAGGTTAGGGTGAGATACATCCTAAAGGGGTACTAAGCTAAAATTCAAAGAGTTAAAAGAAAATTGAAAGAATTGCGGGAGTTGAACTAAATAATATCTCAATGGCGATTGAACAACAACCTCACAACTTATTTCTCTTCTCCTTTTCCTTTTATTCTTCTCTTTCTTCTTCTTTTTTTCAGAAGGACTAGCATTGACATCCTTCTCTCTATTTTTTTTTCTTTTCTATTTTTTTTTCTTTTCTGCCAACCAACATCATAACAACAATGTTCAACCCCACACAACTATATACAAGACCCTTTGAACCCTTTGAATAGGGTGATAACATTGTTTTTCACTTTTTGGCTTGTAATGAGTTTCAAACACAAAAAGGATAATAGGCTCAAAGGGGCTTCCAAACAAATGGATTTTTGATGTTATCCATTATTAGGCTCAAAATCTCACAAGGGTTAGTGATCTTCCACTAGTGATGTACAATTTAGGGTTTAGTCAAACATACAAACTAAGAATGCGCAAAAAGAATCAGTCACATCACACCACAAGTCTTTCGACAAAGAACAGAGAGAATACTCACAATTGTAGCAAGATAATCAACGAAAAAACATGCATTTTCCATTTTTTTTTAAAAGCAAAAACAAACAAAAACAAAAACAAATGGTTCCCTCCCCCACACTTAAGACATACATTGTCCTCAATGAAAAGAACTCAATTATAAAGTAAGAGTGAGAGAAAGGAAAGGGTGCCCCCTAATCAAGTTGCAGTGTAGTTGGGCGCTTCCAAAGAAAGCTCTTCTATGGTTGCATCTTCAGGCATTGAACTTTCATGGAATAGCTTCAGGCGCTGCCCATTAACCTTGAAAACATTGTTAGTACCTGCACTTTTAATTTCTACTGCACCATAAGAGAAAACATTAGTAACAAAAAAAGGGCCAATCCATTTGGATCGAAGTTTCCCAGCCATAAGCTTAAGGCAGGAGTTAAACAGTAAGACCTGTTGGCCCACAGAGAATTCCTTCCTAGAAATCATTTTATCATGGAAGTGTTTGGTTTCCTTTTTATAAATCCTTGAGCTTTCATAAGCCTCTAGCCTAAACTCTTCAAGCTGTTGTAATTGGAGTTTTCTTTCAATACCTGCTTGTTGCATTTCCAAGTTACAACTTTTCACCGCCCAATAAACACGGTGTTCTATCTCTACAGGAAGGTGACATGCCTTACCGAAAACAAGTCGATAAGGAGACATCCCTATGGGTGTCTTGAAAGCTGTTCTTTGAGCCCAAAGTGCGTCTTCTAGACGGCAGCTCCATTCCTTCCTGTTTGGTTGCACCATTTTCTCTAAAACCTATTTGATCTCCCTGTTTGAGATCTCAGCTTGCCCATTAGTTTGTGGGTGATATGTAGTAGAGACTCTGTGCACAACTCCATACTTCTGGAGCAAGGCTTCCATGGTGCAATTACAGAAGTGAGTGCCTTGGTCACTTATGATGGCTCGGGGTATTCCAAACCTACAAAAGATATTGGACCTGACAAAATCTGCAACAACTCTTGAATCATTAGTCTTAGTGGGGATAGCTTCTACCCACTTTGAAACGTCATCAATAGCAAGTAAAATGTAGAGAAAACCAAATGATACAAGAAAAGGACCCATGAAGTCGATTCCCCATACATCAAATACCTCACAGAAAAGCATAGGTTGTTGAGGCATTTCACTCTTACGAGTGATGGTTGTACCTGCTATCTGGCACTCTTTACAAGTGTGGTAAGTCTCATAAGCATCTTTAAAAACAGTGGGCCAGTAGAAACCTGAGTCTAGGACTTTTCTTGCAGTCCTTTGCGGACCAAAGTGTCCCCCTACTTGAGATGCATGAGAAAAATGTAAAATAGATTCAATCTCATAGTCGGGGACACATCTCCTAATCACTTAATCACTACCAAACTTCCAAAGATATGGATCATCCCAAACATAATATTTGGCATCACTCTTAAGTTTGTGAATTTGTGTCTTGGATGCACCTGTAGGAAAAACACCAGCAACAAGATAATTAACAATATCAGCAAACCAAGGAGTAACTCCATGCAAAAGTAAAAGCTGCTCATCAGGAAAGTCATCCTGAATCGGAAAAGGATCTTCATCCTTCTCTATCCTGCTCAAGTGATCAACCACTAAGTTCTCAACTCCACTTTTGTCTTTAATCTCTACATTAAACTCTTGGAGCAACAACATCCACCGAATCAATCTCGGTTTTGCTTCTGGCTTCTTCAACAAGTACTTTAAAGTTGCATGGTCAGTAAAAACAACAACCTTGGAACCTAGCAAATATGATATGAATTTATCAAGAGCAAAAATAATAGCTAGAAGTTCTTTTTCAGTGGTGGTGTAATTTGACTGTGTTGAATCTAAAGTCCTAGAAGCATAATAAATAACATGGGGAGCCTTGTCAACTCTTTGTGCAAGGACCGCTCCAACAACATAGTTAGAAGCATCACACATAATCTCAAAGGGGAGGGTCCAATCAGGGGGCTGGATGATGGGAGCGAAGGTCAATGCTTTCTTCAAGAAGTCAAATGCTTGTTTGCATTTGTCATCGAAGTTGAAAGTGACGTCATTCTTCAACAAGTTTGACAACGGAAGAGCTATCTTGCTGAAATCCTTGATGAAACGCCTGTAAAAACCTGCATGACCAAGAAAAGAACGAATCTCGTGAATGCAAGAGGGGTAAGGCAGTGTAGAAATCACATCAATCTTAGCAGGTTCAATAGAAATTCCTTTTTCAGAAATAATGTGACCCAAAACAATTCCCTGCTCAACCATAAAATGGCATTTTTCATAATTCAAAACAAGGTTAGTTTCGATGCATCTCTCTAAAACCATATTCAAACTGTTCAAACATGCATCAAAAGAAGAACCATAAACAGTGAAATCATCCATAAACACTTCCATGCAATTTTCAATAAAATCAGCAAAAATACTAATCATGCATCGCTGGAAAGTGCCAGGAGCATTGCAAAGACCAAAAGGCATCCTCCTGTAAGCAAAAGTACTGAATAGGCAAGTAAAAGTGGTCTTTTCTTGATCTTTAGGTGCAATATGAATCTGAAAATAACCTGAAAAACCATCAAGAAAACAGTAATGTGATTTACCAGCAAGCCGTTCAAGCATTTGGTCAATGAACGGTAAAGGAAAGTGATCCTTTCTAGTAGCTTGGTTCAACCTCCTGTAATCAATACAAACTCTCCAATTGTTTTGAACTCTAGTGGGAACAAGTTCATTCTTTTCATTTTTCACGACGGTGAGTCCAGATTTCTTAGGTACAACTTGTACTGGGCTTACCCATTTACTGTTAGAGATAGGATAAATGATACCTACTTGCAAGAGTTTGGTTACCTCTTTCTTCACCACATCGAGGATCAAAGGATTAAGCCTCCTTTGGGGCTGCCTTACTGTTTTCACACCATCCTCAAGCAAAATCCTGTGCATACACATGGAAGGACTAATACTTGGAATGTCAGCTAATGTCCACCCAATCGCCTTCTTGTGCTTCTTCAAAACCTGCAAAATCTTATTTTCTTGATCGAAATCAAGGTTAGAAGAAATTATAACAGGGAGTTTTTCATTACTCTCCAAATAAGCATATTTTAGGTTTTCAGGGAGTTGTTTCAACTCTAAGGACGGGGGCTGCTCGATGGATGGAGTGTTTGGGGCAGCCGGGATGTCGAGCGCATCAGCGGCATAAACAACTTCATCAACAACAACTTCACTTGTAGGAAACATGTTACCCTGCAAGACAGAATCAATCTCAGCACATACAACACAAAGGTTAGTGTCAGTACAATCAGCAGATGAGAAAACATCATCAAAACCCGATAAAGATGGAAAATCAAGTGAAAATAATTCAGAACAAGTGTCATCAACCAATTCAGAGATCAATTCAATATGAAAAACAGAATACTCTTCCAAGGGATGTTTCATGGCATCGAAAATGTTAAATTTCGCGACAATGTCACCAAATTCCATGGACATGGTTCCATCGTCAACATCAATTTATGTTTTTTCTGTTTTCATGAACGGTATGCCTAAAATGATGGGAGCTCTGCTTGACTTAGTTTCTCCTTCCATGTCCAGAATGTAGAAATCTGCAGGAAAAATCAAATTGTTAACTTGAACAAGGACATTTCCACTACTCCCGCGGGGCGGGCATTGCTCCTGTTCGCTAGTTGAATGATTAAACCTGTATGTTGCAAAGGACCAAGACAAAGGTTATTATAAACAGAAGTAGGCATAACATTAATGCCCGCTCCTAAATCAAGCATGCAATTCTCGAATTTACTATCCCCGATGGTACAAGGAATAACAAAAGTTCCCGGGTCCTTGCACTTTTGCGGCAAGACCTGAGTGAGGGCTGAAACATTTTGCTCGCCCGGTAACTTTTTCACATGAAGGCTTGGGCTGAATAAAAGCAGAAATATTTCTTCCCAAGTTGACTCTTTCACTTCCCTTCATCCTCCTCTTATTTGTACACAAATCCTTCAGAAACTTTGCATACTTTGGAACCTGCTTAATTACCTCAAGAAGCGGAATGTTTACCGCAACTTTTTTGAAAACATCCAAGATCTCTCTCTCTTTGTCTCCCTCCTCAATCCTTTTATTTTTCAGAACTCTATGTGGGAAGGGGATTGGTGGAACATACTCTTTTTCTTTATTTTTTTCAGTTTCTACCACAACAGAAGAAGGTGGAGAAGGTTCAGATGTTGCCTCAATAATTTTTTTATTTTTTTTGGGGGCTGGTTCTGTAACCTTTCCGGATCACAAGGAAATTGCACTCACATTAGCATTAGGACCTTTTGGATTCACAACTGTTTGAGCAGGAAGTTGGTTCGATCCTTGGGCTTGCATGGCATTCATTGAGGTGGCAAGCTGTCCAATCTGTGAGGTTTACCTACTGCTAACTGTTTCACTAAGGAGGTGAGCTTGTCAATTCTGGTTTCTAAAGCTTTGTTGGAGGAAACTTGAATTTCGTTCACACTCTTTGTTTGGACCGCAAAATTATTTCTGGTTTTGAACTGTTGGGAGTTGAGTGACATGTTTTGAATTAAGGTTTTGGCATCTGCTGGAGTCTTATCAATAAGTGCTCTACCACTAGCAGCATTAAGGATGTTTCTATCCATAGGTAGCAATCCTTCATAAAAGTATTGGATAAGTAACTGCTCGGTAATCTGATGTTGAGGACAACTGGATACCAACTGTTTGAATCTTTCCCAATACTCAGCCAATGTCTCATTACCTTGTCTAATACCACATATATCCTTTCTGGTTGATGCAACTCTGGAGGCAGAAAAGTATCTCTCTAGGAAGACTTTTTTCAAATCATTCCAAGTTGTGATAGAATTCGGTTCAAGATCATATAACCAATCCTTGGCAGCACCCTGTAGTGAAAATGGAAAGGCTCTCAGCTTGATATGGTCTTCAGTGATTCCTTCAGGCCTCAAAGGTGTAGAACACACAACCTGGAATTCTTTCAAATGCTTATGCAGATCCTCACCTGCAAGACCATTAAACTTTGGCAACAAGTGTATCAAACCAGATTTTAATTCAAAAGGTGCAACAGCTTCAAGATACTCAATGCATAGACCATTGTAATTCACATCAAGGGCAGCCAACTGCCTTAAAGTTCTTTGGTCAGCCATATCAAAAACAATTTCAGAATCTGAATCAAACAAGTTATGCAAGTAATCGGAATCAGTGTCAGAATCAATTACGGGTGGTGAACTATTGCTAGCTTGGACTGCTCTACGTCGTGTGTGCAAAGTTCTTTCTACCTTAGGATCACAATAAAAAAGATCAGAACAAGAAGACCTAGTAGCCAAGACTAATGCAGCAATGCAGCAACAATTGTCAAAATGCAAAAACAAACAAAATGAAGGAGAATGATTAAAATAAATTCAAAAATATATAAAAACACCAAAATTAATCTAATGAAGTGAAATTAGAATTTTGAGAATTTTTTTTGGATTTTTTCGACACTATGAAAACAGTAAAAAATTAATTAAAAATAGAAAAAAGAGGAATTTGGCAATTTGAGGTCAGAATCCCGCACTCTTTTAGAGTAAGGGACTATTGATCGCACGATTTTTCTGGTCCCAGCAGGGAAAATTTTTTTGCAATCGGACACAATTTTTCCAAAAACCGATTTCTTCGACTCTAAAAGCGAATTGGCCAAAACTGTGGGGAAACTAGGGCCTAAACGCGAGAACACTAAACCTATGACTCTAATATCAATTAATAACGACAAGAATCCCCCGGCAACGGCGCCAATTTGATCCGCTGTCGCGCACGGATAAAAAACGAGTGATTTTGAAAATATAGTTACGGTAACGACAACTCGAGTATCGTTCTCAAGGATTCTTGTATTATTATTAATCAATGCAGTAACGATTAATGGGGGGGTTTCGATTACGATTTCAAGAAAACGGAATTAAAATAAATTATGATTATCGAATAAGCTAAAGCAAATCAACCTACTATATCGACTTCCGACTTATCATTGGTCCCTATAAACTCCAATTCCCTAAACGAGTCTGATCCTATTCGACTATAATAACCACTGACAAGCGCAATAGAAATTATAAGGCATATGTTCTTGAATTCCGAATTAAGCAAACGCAATCTGATCAAACACGATAATGCAAAAGCTACGTTAACGTGAAATTGATTCAAGCTCATATAACCAATCGAATTTAAGAATTATATCCTATAACAACAATCAAATTAAGCAAATAATTGAGATTATTGGAATAAATCAAAGGAAACAGATTGACATGGAATTTATAAAAGAACCTCAAAGTGGAATCCGATTACAGTAGATCGATTCTTCGGAAATTAGTTCTCCATTACAATTGCTCAAAACTCTCCAAATAATTTCGTGAATAATGAGTGAGTGAAGAGTGAATATGCACAGCAGCTGGCCCTAGCGTTTTAATAGAATAAGAGTTTCACTAATAATCCGAAGTGGGTCGGAAAATATAAACCAAGCCCATAAAATTGACCCAAAACAAATTATTTCCTAACGTCTGCAACTTCAACGAATTATTCAAGCCTTCTACAATCCGAATCAGCTTCTGACTCCAACATGAAAGTTGTAGCTCTTTCTCTTATCTTTCCAAGGAATATTAGAACGCCTCAATCCAATTCCTATAGCTCCAGTTATGAATTTTCCATTGAAAGCTACTAATGCTGAAAATAAAATACGAAAATTAAATAAAGCTAGAAACAAACTTAAATATGAAAACACACTAAAATGGTGAAACTAATGAAATAAACTAAGGAAATGCCTAAGAATAACAGTAGAAGAATGTGCATGAAGATGCACTGATCAATCTCTCAAGACTGTCATCAAATTCTCCTCTTGGCCAGGTTGGAGAGTGCTTGAAATGATCATAAGGAGTTGGGCATCTACCTCTAAATAGGCATACTTCAGATGATCCGGCAAGGGCTTCAGCTCCAAGGTTGGCGGTTGCACAATGGAGGGCAAAGGGGGCTTGCTTGCTGCCACCATGATATCAGCCGACATGACATCTGGAATAGCAACATCATCATCCACCACTAAGTCTACACTCGCAACAATAACAACTTTGATCTCTACACAAATGGCACAAACATACGCATCATTACAGCCACAATCAAAATTAGTAAACTCAGCTAGTTCTTCAAAATCAGATGGCAAATCCATGCAGCTATCAACCATATAATCAATCACATCTAAACAGAAAAGAGAATGGTTCTCTATTGGGTGCTTCATGGCATAAAAAATGTTAAACTGCACCACATCATCACCAAACTCCATGGAGAGCGTTCTTGCATGCACGTCAATCTTGGTCCTGGCTGTCATCAAGAAGGGTCTACCCAGAATCAAAGTGGAGCCATGAATGGAAGACTCATTCTCCATGTCCAAAATGTAGAAGTCTGTAGGGAAAATCAACTTGTTGACTTGGACGAGCACATCCTCCAAGACTCCAAGTGGCTGCATAGTACTCCGATTTGCCAATTGAATGACCACAGTGGTTGGCTTCAAATCCTCAAGCTGCAATGATCTGTACACAAATGAAGGCATGACATTGATTGAGGCACCCAAATCCAGCATAGCATCTACAAAGATGCAATCGCCTATGGTGCATGGGACGGTGAAAGTGCCTAGATCCTTGCACTTCTGAGGCATGGGAGCATGTAGAATGGTAGAAAAATTTGTGCTCTGAATGAGAGCAGATCCATTTCTTCCTATCTTCACTTGATGGTCACTCCTTAGATTCCTCTTGTACGTACACAACTCCTTGAGAAACTTTGCATACTTCGGAATTTGCTTGATGGCATCAAGGAGAGGAATGTTGATCTCAACCTTTCTGAAGGTCTCCATCAACTCACTATCCAGATCCAATCTCTTGGGTTGAGCCACTCTAGATGGAAAAGGTAGAGGAGGAGTCTTTTGTGGAACAATTGCATCCACACCACTTAGCTTTTGAGAGCTTGTTGTAGTAGCATCATCACTAGTCTTCTGAGGTCCTAAATCCACTACATGAGATTTCAGCTCCTTGCCTCCCCTCCAAGTCATGGCACTCACATTTCGATTGGGAAGGGAGATTGCTTGGGAAAGAATATTGCCCAAGCCTTGTGACTACAAGTGGTTCACAGTGGTGGCCAGTTGGCCAATCTGAGTCTACAAATCCTAGATGCTTGCACTCACATCCTATTGGAATTGAATGTTGCTTATGGCCATCTGCTTCACCAAATCTTCCAATGAAGGTCCTGTAGAAGGAGGGGATTGTTGAACAGGAGGAGCTTGTTGTTGTCTCAATGGAGGTGGTTGGTATCTACCGCCTGAACTAGGCTATTGGTATCTCTATTGGGGTTGCCCTATATATGGTGGTTGTTGTCGCACAAAACCAGGATCATATCTCAAGTTAGGGTGATCCTTCCATCCCTCATTGTATGTAAAAGAATAAGGATCATATTTTTGATAAGATGGTCTATACTGTTGGCCAATGTTGATTCCAACAACATCTTCAGTCTCTTGAAGTGTAGGACATGCATCTGTAGGGTGTTCGGCTGAAGTGCAAATGCCACACCCATGATGGTTGACTTCTTGAACCTACTGCTATTGGCCAATGGCTAGCTGTTTGACAAGGGAAGTAAGCTCTGAGACCTTGTTTTTTAGCCTGTGAGCAGAATCAGTGGTGACTTCATCAACTCTAACAACGGGTGAGGATCTGGTGGTAAACTGTTGAGAATTCTCTGCCATGTTGGAAAACAATTGTCTAGTAGCAACTAGGGTCTTGTCTATCAAAACTCCTCCACTAACAGCATCAACCATGCCTCTCTCCATGGGAAGCAATCCTTCATAGAAATATTGGATGAGGAGTTGCTCACTAATGCGATGATTAGGACAATTGACACACAGCTTGTTGAATCTCTCTTAGTACTCATACAAAGTCTCTCTAGAAAGTTGTCTAATGCCACTAATGTCTTTTCTGATTGTCCCAGTTCTGGAGGTAGGGAAGAATTTCTCCAGGAATTGCCTCTTCAAATCATTCCAACTTCTAATAGGAACTGGATTGAAGTACAACCAATCCTTGGCAGAGTCCACCAAAGAGAAAGGAAAAGCCTTCAGCTTAATGTAGTCTTCAGGCACACCATTTGGTTTCATAGTGGAACAAACCACATAAAACTCCTTCAGATGTCTATGAGGATCTTCACCTGCAAGACCATGAAACTTGGGCAACAAATGGATTAATCTAGACTTAAGCTCATAGTCAACATCAATTTCAGGATATTGGATGCACAAAGGTTGGAAACCAATGTCAAGTGTAGCCAACTCCCTCAAAGTTCTTTCTTGATGTTGATGGTCAGCCATGAAATCAAAATAAGGATAAGTAAAAATAGTACCAAGATCAGAATCAACAGAATCAAAAATAGAACTAACACTAACACTATCAAGTTCTACACTACTCAAGTCAACTACCCTATGGTGATTAGCTACGCTATTGCTACCATGCCTATTCAACCTATGAAATGTTTTATCTATTTTAGGATCAAATGCATAAAAGCTACTAGGAGCATACCTAGTCATGCATAATTGAAGAAACAACAAGTGAATAGTAAAAACAGGATGAATATAGCTAATTGACCTAGAAATTACAAAAGCTATAAAAAATGATTTTTAAAAAACTACCAAAGCACCATAGAAAAAGTCTAAAAATGATTTTAGAATTTTTGTAATTTTTCGATGATTTTTAAAAATCGTGAAAATCAAAAACAAAATAAAAAATAAATCGAGAAAATAAAAACAAATTCAAAAACAAAACTTAGAGAAGGAATTTGGCAATTTTAACTTGCACCTAGTCTCTGAGGGACTCCTCTTGCTCAAAATGGGGGATAAACCTTGGATACCAAAATTCAGCCCAATCCGAGTCAGTGAAAATTTTGCCGAATCCTCAAGTACCTACAACAATGTGAGAACAAAACTGATAAGCGAAACTCGAAACATAATTAGTGACATGAATTAACTACCAAAACAGAGCACTACTCTACAAAATCAAAAATTGCATAAGTGAATGAAACTAAATTGCAAACTAAAACAAAGAATGCACAAGTTGAAACAGAAATGTGCAAATTGCACAAGGCTAAAACAAAAATGCAAAAACTAAAATGGAATCAAAAACTAAAACTAAAACCAAAATAAAATTAATTACAAGAATTGAAATAAGGAACCGATAAATTGTATACCTGGCGACGACGCTAGTTTTGACAGAGCGTGTCGAACACGCCGTCAAAAGAAACTAAGTTCCCCAATAAATTTTGCAATATAGGGCTAACTTAGGTCATTTTCTCAAAGATACAATTCATCAAACACCTTGCATTCAATTCAAAATAGGGGGATTTTGTGTGATTTTTAGAAATTAAAGCAACAGAGCAAATTTCTAAACAATAACTGAAAATAGAATCAAAGAGATACAACTCAAGAACCTATGCTTATGAAGAAATAATCACAGTTCCAACAAGGATAAGTCAAATTCATACTCATGAAATTCCCAACAATACGAAATTTAAGGCAATCACCTTACATTCATTCAGAAAAATCTGGATTACTATCGCATTCCTAGTTTTCCCAAATTCAAGCACGTATCGTATCAGATCACAATCAATGGATTGTAATTGACCCAAATTCATATTTCAATTCCCTAATCTAATCATTATCATACATTAAACAAGAAAATTGAGAATTAGAAAAAGAGGGAAAAGGGTTTTCATGAGCAAAATTCAAAATTGAGAATAGAGGAACTCATATTTACCCACAAGCACATGATTCTTGGGTTGCAAAATGGATTTAGCCCTCCATGAAGATCCTCATGGTGGCTGCAAAGGGGCCGCACAAAATTGATGATGGAGAAAGGGAAAAGAAGAGAAGAGAAGAGAAGAGAGAAGAGAGAGAAGAGAGCAAAGGTGTGATTTTTATTGAATGTGTAGTGTTGTGTAGTGTAATTTTGTGTCTTGTAAAAGGGGAAAAGCTTAAAACAAAAAGCCAAAATAGTGGTCCCCCCCCCCAAGGTCTGAACCAACTAAATAAAATCTACCTTGACCAATTACAATTACAAAATGGTCCTTAGTTACAAACTAAAACGCGGAATTATTACAAGTGCAGGACCATAACATTGAATCCCAAATTTTACCCCTTAAATGTCCGAATTAGCCAATCCTTGTGAGACACGAAATTGTATATCTCCTCCTTATATTTCAAACAAGATAAGAATCATAAAAATCAGAGACCTATGTCAAAAGTTATGGGCTACACAAGGGACAGTGTCAAAAGCATCAATAACACGTGACAAATAGCAATTTTTGACACTTGGGTCCAAACAACCCAATCTCACAAAACTCAGCTAAAATGGTCAAAATGAGGTATAAAACATGTCTAGACTATGCTAAATGCAACTCTAGACTATGCTAAAATACACTTTATTAGGCTCGTCAGACCTAATGGGATTAAAGTGGGTTTGAGTGGAAGAAGGCCCAACAATGAAGGCATCTTTAATGAAGAACAGCAGTCAGGTTACTCACTAACAAAGTTAACTAATAGAGAGATCAAAAAGCAAACAAAAAATAATTCAGGGATCAAGACCATTCAAATGAAACTTTGGGATATAAACAAAAATGTTCAATACTTCAAGAACCGAAAACATATTTTTCCTTAAAAAAAATACAATGATAAAAAAAATAAAAATAACAACTCTAGCTCTTACGATCTATCTTCAATCTTCATCTTCTCCCCTAAAATTTTACAACACACCATATGATCTTCACCCATAGAGACCACACTCATTGCATAACCCAGCACAAAACCATAACTTTACGTGATCACGACCCAAACACCACCACCACCTAGATCCACTATGTCGGGCCACCATCAACACTGCCTTGCTCACCTACATCCATCCAAATTTTGACGCTGCCACCTTCATAAACCTTGCGTGACTTTCACCCAAACCACCACACGACCTTCATATTTGTCTTTTCACCACGGCTTCCCTTATCGATTGGGACGCCACTGCTAGGTCCTTGAATGCGCTTATGTTGAACTGCAAAGTGTCACCGGTGGTGCTAGGTGAATCCATGGATGGAGGCAAAAGTTCTAATGTAGGTTTGAGTTTGGGTTGGGTTTCAATTTGACCTTCAGATCTCTCTATCATCATCTATGGTGTTTTGTTTTCTATTAAAAGGTTTGGGAGAATCATCAACGAAGAGAGTTTGTTCTTGGGAAGTATCAAAGTTGGACTCTGAACACTCCTTATCCCAAGGTCGATTAGTCAACTATAATCTAGCCACCAAATGCCAAACCATTATCTCTTTCAGCATTCCTTTTTTCTACCTTTTTGCTTAACTATTTTTCTTCTATGCATTTGTAGCAATTGTTGCTTTACTTTGTAATTCTATTCTCTGTTGTTTTTGCTACTGTCTATTGTATTGTAGCTTTCTTGTTTTACTGATAGGTATCCTAATGTTGACCATAGTCCTTTAGCCTTTCATTTTAATATTGTATTTGTTAGTCTTTATATAGGCACCTTGTATCAATATGTTCTTTAAGTGAAATACACTCTGTTCTTCAGTTGCCTACCACATCAGGCAACACCTCCAACGAGCCTGGTCCATCTAATCCTTTCATTATGGACACCTTCACTGTTGGGCCTTCTTCCACTCAAACCCACTTTAATCCCATTAGATTTGACGAGCCCAATCCCAATCCTTCCTCTCCATTAGAGAATGAACAGAGTAACCTCACTTCCTCTCCTTTGTTACCATCCTCGCTTATTCCAATCAACCCAACACTACCACTCCTTCGTTGTTCCTCTCGACCACATAAACCCCTCCTTAACTTGGCCGACTATCACTTCAACTATGCAACCCAATCATCATCCAAGTGCATGTACCCTCTGGAATCATTAATTTCTTACTTTAAACTCTCTCAACCTCATCACTACTATATCATGTCTTTGTCTTCTGAAATCGAACCTATTAGCTACCAAGAAGCTACCCAACATCAATGTTTGCTAGATGTTATGAAGTCAGAGATCGAGGCCCTAGAATTGAATTAAACTTGGTGCATTGTGGACACTCCTTTCGATGTCCGTCCCATAGGTTGTAAATGGGTTTTCAAAATCAAGCGATTACCTGACGAAAGTGTCAAGTGGTACAAGGCATGCTTAATTGCCAGGGGCTTTGCTCAAACGAAGGGATCGATTACTTTGAGACTTTCTCTCCGGTTGTTAAAATGGCCACCATCCATGTCATCATTATCTTGGCATCCATTTACAATTGGACTTTACATCAACTTGGTGTGAGTAATGCATTCTTACATGGAGAGCTGGCTGAAGATATTTACATGATTTCTCCCTTGGCATCCATGGGTTCAAATCATCTCAATGCTGCAAATTGCTTAAGTCTTTGTATGGGCTCAAACAAGCGAGCCGAACTTGGTATGAGAAGTTGTCTATTTTGTTAATCTCTTATGGATACCAACAAGCTACTACAGACCAAAGCTTGTTTGTCAAGGCAGCAGACTCTCACATAACTACCCTCATTGTCTATGTTGATTTTACTAGTAACTGTACCAAAGAAATGCATCCATCAAAGACATCCTCAACTCTCACTTTCGCATCAAGGACCTTGGAACTTTGAAATATTTCCTAGGTTTGGAGGTAGCTCACTCTTCCATATGTATCTCCCTTTGTCAGTGAAAACATTATCTTAATGTGCTCTTTAACTCTCGCCTCTTAGGCTCAAAGCATTCCTTTACACCCATGGATAATTCCCTCCGCCTTAGGCATCACAGTGGAGAATTCCTTCTTGATCCTCTTCCTTATCGTAGATTAGTTGGCAAGTTAATTTACCTTACTAACACTCATCCATACATCATTTTTGCCATTCAATAGTTAAGCCAATTCATGTCCAAACCTACTCACATCCATTTCCAAGCTGCCACCAGATTTCTTAGATATCTCAAGGGTAGTCCAGGCAAGGGCCTCTTGTTTCGCAGAGACTCTCCTATTCATCTCCAAGGTTGCAATGATGCAGATTGGGTGACTTGCATTGACTCTTAGCGATCCATGAAAGGTTATTACTTCTTCCTTGGTAATTCTTTAATTTCATGGAAGACCGAAAAGCAAGAAACAACTTCTTGATCCTTTGTTGAGGTAGAATATAAAGCACATGCATCAACCACTTGTGAGCTACAATGACTTGTCTATCTTCTCAAAGATCTTCATATTGTGTTTCATCGTCTTGATGTTAACTTTTGTGATAACTAGAGTGCTCTCCACATTACCGCCAATCCTGTGTTCCATGAGCGGACCAAGCACTTAAACATTGATTGTCATCTCGTTCGTGAAAAGATCCAACAAGGGCTCATGCACCTCCTCCACTTTTCCTCCTCCAACTAACTTGTTGATATGTTCACCAAAGCCCTTTCTCCCAAATTGTTTCATGATAATTTATCCAAGCTTGAGTTACACAACATGTTCTCACCTCTAGCTTGTGGGAGGGTATCGAAGCTGGACTCTAGCCCACTCTTTGTGATATACTTCAATTGTCCCAAATTCCAATGGTGTTTGGTCATTAAATAACTGCAAGAAATAATAAACATAAGTATAGTTACATTAAATAATTAAAAGTGTAATAAAATAGTCAAACTTTTTAAAGTAAACAAGTATATTACCATATCCCAACCATTTTTTATGCCACCTATGATTATGGTCCACATCCAATGCATGACAGAAAAGCCACACTTCGTGTCTCCATTTTGTAAATGACTCTAAATTCAATATGAAGTTTAATTATATCTCATAATTACAAACTAATCAAAATCTAAGTGCATTGGTTAAGTAACTTACTTTTAGTTCAATCCAATCAACTTTCTTGGATGAACTTAAGTTGTTACCACACAATCTCTTCAAAACACTAGTTAAAAAAAATATGCATCTATATTGTAAGATCAAAACATTCATGTATAATACTAAGAATAAAGAAAATATTTGTTACAAATTTAATCTTACCGGTTAATCATTGATTTGAATTCTTTGTCGATCTTCCCATGCAATGAATAAAACCAAACAACAACATTGTCCTTAGGACATATCACCACAAGTACCCAATGTTGTCTGCATAGAGAACAATTAGTTAATTAGTGAATCAATCAAAATGGGTGAATTTAAAGGGGAACTGTATCAACCACTCCTGTACAACAACAACAATATATTAATAAATAAAATTTACTTATTCAAGTAAGCTCCTAGGTAGATTTCTTTATCTGATTCTCTCATCCATCTTTAAATGTAATCTTCAGATTCCTTCTTAGTATTGCCTGATTTCTGTATGCATTGAGGCTCAAGGAATCCATACATAGAACCATGGTCCAATTCCATAATTTTGTCATTTAGAAACATATTTTTATTCAATTAAATTTATATTGTTAATCAAATACAATTAAGTAGTTAATGGGCCTAAATATAAAATGTACTTACATAATCCACAATTGTATAACACTGATGTTCAGATATTGATTTTCATATGCTATTTCTGCTAGATCACTTGAATTAATGTACAATGGGAAGTTGTCACTGTTCACCCCAAAGATAGTCGCATCCCACGGAACCTAAAATTCTTCTTGAACATTTTCACACTAATCGTGATCAATTCAAGAAAGGGATCATCATTGAGGTCCAACTTATCAACATGTTGGACTGATTTTGGTCCCTGAGTATCTTACATAGTTAATAATGTTAGTAAACACTTTAGTTATGTCAAATAATTTCTTAATACAAAAAAAATCAACTAAAGTAAATACCTCCCATGAAAAGGGATCATCATTGTAGTCCAACTTATCAACATGTTGAACTGGTTTTGGTCCCTTAGTATCCTACATATTTAATATACATTGGTTATGTTAGTAAAAACTTCAGTTATGTCAAATAATTTCTTAATACAAAAAAATTCAACTAAAATAAATACCTCTCGTGAAAAGCGATCATCATTAGGTCCAACTTATCAACATGTTGGACTAATTTTGGTCCCTGAGTATCCTACAAAGTTAATAATGTTAGTAAACACTTCAATTATGTCAAATGATTTCTTAATACAAAAAAAAAATCAACTAAAGTAAATACTTCTCGTGAAAAACAATCATCATTAGGGTCCAACTTATCAACATGTTGGACTGATTTTGGTCCTTGAGTATCCTATAAAGTTAATAATGTTAGTAAACACTTTAGTTTATGTCAAATAATTTTTTAGTACAAAAAAATATAGCTAAAGTAAATACCTCCCGTGAAAAGCGATCATTATTAGGGTCCAACTTATCAACATGTTGGACTGATTTTGGTCCCTGAGTATGTGAAACAAGCTTTACAAGATGTCTTGGCCATGCAATAAAGGTGTTGAGATCCTATCCCACTAATTGAACTTCTATAGTAGGAAAAGGTACTCGATCAACAACATCTCGAACTTCTTCAATCCCCACCTTCACCATGTCAATGGTTAAACACATGTGTTGTACAATTGATACTCCCTCATAAACTCTTTCAAGGGCTACTAGGCGGGTATGGTGTTCATCCTCAACGTATAATCCACATTGATTAGTGCTAGGCTCCTCTCTAGAGCGATTAACAACAGTACCAACACAACTTCCTTTTGTGCTCACACGAGTACTAGTAAAAGGTGCATTTGGCTCAACTGAAAGAAGTTTTTGAGATGTTATCTGGCTTAACTCTATCAAGAGGTCTCTCTTCAACTCTTTAATTCTTTCCTCCTTACATCTCTACTCATCATCCATTTCTCTCCTTAACTCCTTTTTAAGAGTCTCTTTCAATTGAGCTAGTTGTTGTTGGCTTGTCAGTGTAGAAGTTTGGGCTACTCTGTACAAAAATCAATAGCTTCTTTTGCGATGTACTTTTCAACAATGGATGCTTTTGAACGATATTGATTCTTGGTATACCCTTTTAAAATCTTCATGTATTGCTCAATTGGGGTACATCCACTGTAAATAAACAGGGCCACACAATCTAATCTCTCTCACTAAATGAACAATTAAGTGAACCATGATGTCAAAAAATGAAGGAGGAAAATACATCTCCAATTGACACAGGATAATAACAACCTCATTTTCCAAGTCATCTAACTTTTGAGGGTCTATGACTTTGCTACATATAGCATTGAAGAAAAAGCACAAGCGAGTTATGGCAACCCTAACTTTGTTAGGCAAGATGTCTCTTATCGCCATGGCTAGGAGTTGTTGCATCAAAATGTGGCAATTATGAGACTTTAAGCTAACTAATTTTTGTTCCTTCATTGATACAAGGCTCTTATCATTTGAAGAGTGTCCCTGTGGCACTTTCACATCTCGTAGGCATTGACAAAAACTTTTTTTTCTCATTTCTTGACAATGTATGACATGCTGGGGGCAAATACATTCGCTTATCTTTTGACCTTGGATGTAGCTGCTTACGTATACCCATCTTAACTAGGTCTTGACGAGCATTCAAACCATCCTTTGTCTTGCCTTTGATGTTAAGCAACGTGCTGATTAAATTATCACATACATTTTTCTCCACATGCATTATGTCTATACAATGCCTAACATCTAAATTCGACCAATATGAAAGATCAAAGAATATTGACTTCTTCTTTCATATGTCTTTATCACTTGTATCCTTCTTTTGGGTCTTCCCAAAAATATTATCGATGTCCTTCACCCGCTCATAAACTTGGTTTCTAGTTAAGGGTGTTGGCACAATCCCATGCTTTTGTCTTCCATTAAAAGCTTTTTTCAATCGTTGATACGGGTGATAAGGTTTGAGAAATCTCTGATGCCTAGTGTAGACTATCTTTTTGCCATGCTTCAGTTGCATATAACTAGTTTGCTCTTCATAAATAGGGCATGTGTGATGCCCTTTAACACTATATCCACTAGAATTCTCATATGCTGGAAAGTCATTAATGGTACAAAATACCATTGCACGCAACTTAAAAGTTTGCTTGCAATTCCCATCAAACATGTCAACCCCTTCCTCCCATAAAATTCTCAAGTCTTCAATCAAAAGATATAGATAAACATCGATGTCATTTCCTGGCTGTCTTGGACCCAAAATCATCATAGACAACATAAGGTATTTTCGCTTCATGCACAACCAAGGAGGCAAGTTGTAAATCACTAGCATAACTAGCCATGAACTGTGGTTAGTGCTTAGGTTACCAAACGGATTCATTCCATTCGTAGCAAGTCCAAGCCTGAGGTTTCTTGCTTCCTCCCCAAAATCTAGAAATAAACGATCAATTAACTTCCATTGGGGAGAATTGGTCGGATGACGTAGCAATCCATCATTTGTTCTCCCATCCACATGCCATGTAAGTTTTTTTGCATCATCTTTGTTAGCAAACATTCGCTTAAACCTTGGAATTATTGGAAGATACCAATACACCTTTGCTGGACGATCTTTCTTTGTGCTTTCATCCTTATTACAGTTTTCATCCTTCACTTTGTATCGTGATACCCCACACATGGGGCATATATTCATTTCTTCAAACTCATTTTTGTACAATATGCAATCATTAAGGCATGCCTGTATTTTCTGGTACTCCATACCCACAAGACAGTATCTTTTTTGCCTCAGTTATTTTTTGGTAACGTGTTTTTCTTGGGAAGCATCGTCTTCAATACCTCAAGCAATCAAGTGAAGCTTTTATCACTCCATTCATATCTTGCCTTCAAATTGACCAAACTTAATACCGCTAACAACCGTGTGAAATTTGTGCACTCTGGATACAAAGGCTTCTTTGAATCACTTTCTAACATATCATACAAAGATGCATGCGCTTATTGAAATGACTCTTGTCCAACATCACGAATCATGTCCTTTAATCGATCTCCCATTTCTACATCAACATCCTCAATTGGGACACCATTGGCATGTGTGTCAATTCACCATGCCATATCCATGTTGTATAACTTTGAGCGATCCCATCACAAATAAGATGCATCCTTATGTTGTTCACTACATGTTGTCTCCCATTCACACATTTAACACATGGACAAAAATATTTGCCACCCATATCTAGTGCATTTCATTTGAGCAAATCCTAAAAATTGTTCAACCCCATTCTCATACTCCTCAGTGATGCGCTTTACTTTCATCCAGCTTCGATCCATTAAGCTTTCATCCATCTCTCCTCTTCTCTTCTGTGATACTCACAGAAGTTATATCATGCATGAATATCTCACAAATATCTATCTATCTAAATATTAATAACTAGATATCATGCATGAAGATCTCACAAATAACTAGAGTTTTCTTATCAAATCAAAATTATCTATTAATGGCTTCCATCACAACCGATGGAGTGTCTCTAGATTTTTAAATTTTTTCCTTATTTTAATCCTTTAATGGCTTCCATCACTTTCTCCATTTTTTATTCATATTGCTATCGGGTTACTGGGAATAATTAAGAAACTTGTTGGGTAGAAAGCCCAACATAGCCCAAGTGGTAGAAAGCCCAAAAAAAAGGGTTTTTCCTAGGCAGGTGCCACGCACATGAACTTGATATAGTATTTACCAATATTGTTTTTATTATTACCAAGAAAAATCTCCTGCATTGGTAGAAGATTGTGACATGTAATTTGTAAATATCTAATGTCAATTAAAATTATTAAATTAATTTAAACATTGATTAAAATTAAAGTAAATATCTCATTTAATTGAGTAATTAATTAAGTATGACTAAATTTTGATTTGATAAGAAAGCTCTAAAGTCATATGGCACAAAATAAAAAGTGTAACACATTTAAAAAATGACCAATGAAATGGATTGGCCCTTTGTTCCTTTTATTTGCTCGCAAACTGATTAAATGAATACAATTACCTTAGTTATATATGATAGTGATATAAAAATAAGTTATCATAGAAAAGATTTATGCAACGAAGAAACCTGACGAATTTTTATAGTTCTAAATTTTGTTTTTAGTATTAAATGATATTTTATTATTATAATTATTAAAATATCTATTTTATTTGATAAGATTTAAATTTAGAGATAAAAGTATATATTTAAGTATTAATTATAAATTATTTTATTCTCTTTTTATAATTTTTTAATTGATAATATTTAATTTGTAGATGAATATTTTGTTTTTATTTTATATTTATAATAAATATAATGTTAATTTTTAAAATAAATATTTAATTTCTATTTTTAAGTTTTCACCGTAGAGATAGTTTTATTAGTTTTTTTTTTTATACAAAACATGAGTGTTTTTTTCCATCTTTTCTTTTTAAAATTTATTATTGTTCTTATAAAGTTTAAATAAGGCACATGTGTAATCTTGAAAAAGTGAATTGGTATTTAGTTAAAGATGGGTGCTAATGATTTTTTTTTTTTCTGACACTCTCTAATTAAAATTGATAATTTTGATTAAATTTTAACAAATCACAAAAGGCAATGAACTTATTATAGTCCACATAGACATCTCACAGACCTAGCTCAATTTTGAAATATCTTCAATTTAAACAAATGAATGCACAGAGACTCATTATAGCTAGAATGAGACCATGTTCCTATTTTCTAAAATATATCCCTCACCATCACTTTTTCAATAGTATGGATTCCAATTTTTGTTTGTAGTATATAGACTAATAGGGGAGAATAAAATTTTGAATAAATGAATTATAAAGAATCTAATGTTAATAAATTTATTAGCTAGTAATGATAATATTTATACCCCACAAATATGTATGTTTAAATTACAAGTCAGCATACAAATCTTATAGGTGATAGTTTGTTAATAGAAGTAAGGACAGAGTTCTATGACTAAAAGAGAAATTCCATGACAGAAGAGGCAAGTTTAATGTCAGGGAAAATTCAAAGATTTCTATGGCAGCAGAGGCAAGTTTCATAGATAAAAGAAAATATGGAACAAAAAGCAATACCAAAAGACAGCCACATTGACTCAAACTAACCTTTTTCACTGGAACAGTAGCTTCCACATTGATCTCAGCTGGTCTTCTATGCAAATTACATCAATCTCACTTTGTGTCATATTACCTACATAGGTTGGTAAATCAATAGATTAAGCAAAGCACAGAAGAAGTGTTAATCCATCTTCTACTCTAATATATACTTTATACTTAGTAGCAGCAATGTACAGAAGACAAAGGCCAATTATATTAAAAATATCTCTCATTTGATGGTAGAAATGCTAATTAGCCAATTCCATTTGCGATGCTAAGAATACTACCACTTTGACTGGTGGTGAAAAGTTACAATTCATAATCAATTACAATTCATAAGCAATTACAAAATCAAGTTCTAGCTAATACAAAGCTCCAACCAAATGCCTGTTGCAGCTACAATCTTTAGCAAATCACACCAGCATAATCCAATCCCAAAGCTGTAATGCCAACAACTGCAAAATAACTAGCACCAGCCAATGCTAGGCTGCACCATCAGAATTCCCGAAGCAAACCTCAGCTTCCTCTGCACTTCAAATTTCAGACTCACTCTATGCACACTGGAATAATGAGAAGACTTTCTTAAAGTTTATGGGTATCTCTATCTCTAGAGTCTAGTCTCTACATTCACGAGTGAGGGAAAAACAAGAATCATGCTAGACTTCTGTTCAAAAGAAGTTAGAAAGTAATGTAATATTATTATCCTTAGGTAACTCTTCATTTACTGATTATGATTGTTACAGATTCTTCCACTTCATTTTAGGCCTAAATCATTTTTTACATTAAAGTTTATTTTTAGCTGCACGAGATCAAATATATATAAAAAAAATCACTCAATATTTTTAATAACAATTAACTCTTAAATAAATAAGTGAACCTTTAATTTAATTTTATTTTATTTATACATAAACATGAATATTAACCCAATACCACAGACTCTCCTCCTTTTCCACTTAGATAAACATTTTCTCATTAAATAACTTCAAATTCTTTAAAAAGATTCCAAACTTTAAGAAAGCAGCTGAGTGATAAATAAGTATAGATTCCAAACTTATTTATCACTCATACAGGACCATGTTAATTATTTTACGTTAAAAAGATGTAATGTAATGTTATGTAACTCTCCTTCCACACCAAAGGGATAATGTATGTAGCCAATATACTAGGGTTACCCTTATTGTACAGAATTGGCTTGAGCGAGACAAAGAGGTAATGCCAACAACTACAAAATAACTAGCACTAGCCAATGCTAGGTTGCACCATCAAAATTCTTGAAGCAAACATAGCCCACATCAAGCCACCAAAATTGTCACAAATCAACATTCAAATTGCATCATGTTGCTGCTGCAAATTAATATCCAATTGCTGCCCTGCATTCAGCACCAACATCAAAGCTGCAACAAAAATAGCCAGGAAAAATTTCCTAAAGCAAACATAGCCCACAACAAGCCACCAAAGCTGTCACAAATCAACATTCAAACTACAGCATGTTGTTGTTGCAGTTAATATCTAGCAAAATGCAATTCTATAGAATTATTGTTGATTAGAGGCTTGACCTCAAGTGTGGTTGGAAACCCTAACACTTCCAATTTCAAAATCTAAAACTCTAACCTAACCTAGGGCTTTTCTCAGAAAATCCCTCTAGATTGCTCTAGGGAGAGGAAGAGACCAAACACATTAGACATACCAAGCAAGCAAGCACATGAGCAGAGTGGTCCGTCAATGACTCAGTGGTTCGCAAACAGAGAAGGTCGTCTGCGAAATTGAAAACGCAGTTGCTGTAGTGGTTCGTCGCTATTGATGCCTCGGTGGTCAGTGGTGGCGCAACGCAAAGAAGAGGAAGAATCGCGACGAAGCTTCCAACTCTGAGATGAAGGCGCCGTCGAGGTTCGTGCATTGGCAAGGTTGAGGGCACAAGATTGAGAGGCAGAGGGGAACAAGAGATTGAGAGGCAGAGGTGGAACAAGAGATTGAGGAGAAGAGAATGGGACACAGAGGAAGCTTTCCCTAAGTTTTTAATTTTGATTTCCCCTTTCCCAGCTTCACCTTTACTAAGCTAAAGGGCAAACAAAGGCAACGTAAAAAAAAGCTAACCTAGCTCACTCATTTGTTTTTTAAAATAAAATAAACGCTTCAACAATGGATATTTCAAAACCGATGTTGATTATAAAATTTTAACATCGATTACTATTAAACCAATGTTGAATATCAATTTTTTAAAAATAAAATAAACATTTTAACGACGGTTATTAGAAAACCAATGTTGATTATCAAACTTCAACATCGATTACTATAAAAACCGATTTTGAATATCGAATTTCAACATCGGTTACTACAAAATCGATGTTAATAAGTTGTAATTATTTACAAAATTGCCACCAATCCATATTTAACAATGGTTTTTCGAAAACCAACGTTGATTAACCGATGTTAAAAGCCTTTTTTCTTTGTAATTTTGTTCTTTGTTGTTTTTAAAAAAAAATTATCTCCTTTTTAAATTTTTGGTATTCATTCATGGTGTTGATTATTATTTAGATTTTCTAATATTCTTTTTTGAAATTTTTTGTGTTCCCTTTTTAATTCTTGATTGAGATCTCTTAATGATTGTCATGTAACATAAATGCAAAAGTTGGGAGATTTTGTGTATGATGAAAAAAAAGGAGTGCAATGTAATTAGTTGAAATCTTAGGGGATGTTGTCGTAATTTGCCTTTTTTTTTTTTATGTTGGAGATTGAACTACATCATCAATATGATCAAGAAAAAAAATGAGGTAATTTTTTGCATCAATGCAAAAAGAGAATGATAATGTGAGAAGAGAAAAGGGAATTTGGAATATTTTTAGAAAAATAAATAAATTATATAATAGTATTTTAGTTTATGTTGATGTTAAATAAAAAGAATGGCTTTCAATCCAAAACCATTGTTGTCACTGCCATAACCACACTACAACCATCACCATGATTGTCGTCACCATCATTGCCATCATGACTAATGCTACAACCACCACTGTGACTGCCACCACCTTAGCCTCCTCCATAACTGACGTCATTGTTGCCACCACCACCACTTCGACGACAGTGATAACGACCACAATGATAATCATCGTAGCAAAAATCATACAAGATATTAAAAATATACTATTTCAAGTCATTTTAGTGCCTCATCAGTGTACAAGTGAATTACTTCATATTAAACAGATAAATTTGAATAACACAAAAAATCAATTCTATCCCACAAAATTATGGTGATATCATAAAAAAGTTGCAAACAACTAGTTGTTGTTTTACCTTCACTGTGAAAAAAAAACATTGACTCACAAAAAAGCTAATCCAAACAAAATATTAATCAACAATCAAATTGGCCACGTACATACCAAAATAACTAGACATGGCAACATAAAAACTACAAAATTTTAATTCATCAACTATTCAATTAATGCACAAACGAACCATAAAAAATCAAAATAGAATTCCTAACAACCCTAGCATTAAAACATCCTAATTTAATAGGAAATGAGCTCAAACAAAAATAATCCCATTTTCCTTAATAGTATTAAGAACAATCCCTAATCTACCTTCAATCCTTTCATCCTTTCTCGGTTCATAGGCCAGTGCATATACATCAACTTCCATTGACCATTCAGCAATAAGCTTTCCAACTACTCTACACGCGTTATGATCTATCAAGGATGGAAATGAGTTTCGAAGATCCTTGGCATTTCTGGTAGCAACACATATCACTTTGCTTGTTCCATGGTGTACCACTTTTGCATGAATAAATCTTTTTGAGAAGAAAACATTTAATAAGAATGGTCTCATGTACATATCCATTCTCTGCTTCTAGGATTTCCTATTAGGTTTCTTTGCAGCTTCTCCTCAAGATCTTCGTGTCCAGGAAAATAGAATGAAAGAATCCTACAAATGCCAAAGGGCAGAATATTTAGAATTGTTCTTCATGTCAAGTTTCATTGTCCAAAAATGTTCAGATTTCATATTCAAAAACCCTTGATGCTATGTTTGGATGGAGGATTTCAAAATACCAGAGAATTTAAATTGCAAAGTAATTCAAATTAAAGTAATCTAATTTCATTTAATTGCAAATTAACTTTAGCCATTATTTTTATTCTTGGTTGAGAAAAAGTAAAGGGCTAAGAGTGAGAAGCCATATGAATTCTGAGGAAGATGGGTTTGCTTGTCTGCAACAGCATGTGCATTGCTCTCCTCTTTGTTGCCTCAACTTCCACCGTCTCTCACTCTCATTCCTATTCCCAATCTCAGTTCGCTTTCATGGCTTTCTTTTAACTTTGTCGCTACTTCAGAAAAAACCCTCCCAATCCCTCATGCTCCAATGTAACTACTCTCCTTCCTCGTCTCTTTATTTATATCATATTCTTTTTTATTTATCACTTCTAATTCAGTTTCATCATGGAATGGAATTGTTGCTCTTTCTCTTCAAAGATTATGGTAAAAGTGTAATTTTTCTACTTAGATTGAAGAGAAAGAGCAACAATTCCATTCCATGATGAAACTGAATTAGAAGTGATAACTATAAAGAATAAGAGAAAAATAAAGAGAAAAGGAAGGAGAGCAGTTACATCGGAGCGTGAGCGATTGGGAGGGTTTTTCCCGGAGAAGCGAGAATTCAGTTTAACTTGAATGTGGAGGTCTTTCTTTCTAACAGAGTTATGTGGCAATTGGATTTATTAACCCAGTAGAGCAAGAAAAAAAATGGAAAAAGGCCATTAGTCTTGGCTTTAGAATGAAAGGTAAAAAGGTGCATTAAAAAAAGGAAATGCAAAAGAAAAATTGAAAACGTGAGAAGCAGATATGAAAAAAAGGTCTCCTAAAAACTAAAAATAAATGCTATGCTAAAAACTAAAAAGAAATATTTGCCAGCCTAAATAAATAGTCTGTTTGTGTTCTAAATGGCCTAGCCTAGCATGCTATATAGCCTTGTCTTTGAGAATGAAAGGTAAAAATTACAAAAAAGAAATCCTAATAAGAAAAATCACGCTTTTATTAGAATCGTTGAAGAGCAAGAGCAACAATTTCATTCCATGATTAAACTAAATTAGAAGTCATAACTAAAATGAATAAGATATAAATAAAGAGACAAGGAAGGAGAGTAGTTACATTGAACCGTGAAGGATTGGGAGGGTTTTTTCTAGATGAGCCATAAGCACTTAATGTTAGAGTGGGAAATGAAGAAAGCCATGAAAATGAAACCGAACTGGGAATGGGCGTGCAAGTGCAAGACAGTGGAAGTTGAGACAGCGGAGAGGAGAGCAATGCACATGATGTTGTAGACGAGCAACCCATCTTCCTCAAATTTTAGATGACTTCTCACTCTCAGCCCTTTACTTTTCTCATTCTGAGTCTGAGAAAGGGAAACCCTGTGCCACGGCTCACGTGTGCTCCTCCCACAAACCCAAGTTGAGACATAGACATTAGAGAACTTAACAAGCTATCATAGTCATGTACATCCATTAGAAGTCTCATTACAATATTAGCTTAGAATAAACAAAACAACATTAAATTCTCCTTAATATTTGTAGTCAAAATGCATAGCACCCTATAGAGAAAGTGATGTGTCATTACTTTCTCCTATTTCTTACCCCTTTCTGTCATCATTTTAATTACTGATTAGCCTTAATTGTCAAATTAATTATGCAGTTTTATCATTTGGGCCTTTTTGACTAATTCTGTATTTTAATTTGATTTCAGGATAATTATAAGCAATTGGGCTTGGATCTGGAATTGGGCTGAACCAGCTTAGGCTTGAAGAGAGGAGACTGTTTTTGTTTTATTTGTCGTCCAGTTTTATTTTATTTCATTTTATTGCTATATTTTGTAATTGGGCCGCATCAGATTTTTATGGGCCCAAATCAGATTAGTAGCCTAGGGTTTCGTGTAAGTGACTTTGAGTGAGACAAAAATTTAAGGCCCAGCTGTCATTGAGAGGGGGGGGCTGTTAGGTTTAGCTTCATTTTACTATTCAGAAAAGGGTTTCACGTCCCCAGGATGCTACTGTTAATGTAGAGCAGCGTTTTTGTTCATTCTCTACTTCTATTTCCATTTTCATTCTTCATTGTTGGTTCGTTTTCAGTTTCCATTTCCAGTTTCGTTTTTGTCTTCTATTCTTGTTTTCGTTTCTGTTTTGCATTTTGCTATTTACGTTTCCAGTTGCTGTTTAATTTGAATGGAAGGTTAAATTTCCAGTGTTGTTTTCTCTTGAGGACTAAGCACTAGCTCTCTTTGAGGTTTTGTTATTAATGTTAATTTCTGATCAGTTTTTCCCCTTCACCAATTATTCTGTAATGGACCTGTGAGAGGAGTTAATTGGTGTATGTGTTGCTTAATCACATAATGAAAACCTTGTATTAATTTTCGCTTAGTAAATTAATTCCGGGTTGGATTAAGTGGCTGAATTGATTAGGGATAGATTCTCGTAACCTAGGATAAGAGGCTTGCTTTTGAATCAAGGGGAAACAACACGTTTTAGTTCTGTTATTTTTAATTCAAGTTGCTTGCTGTTTAAATTATTAAAGCAAAGAAACCCCCCCCCCCCCCCATTTGCTACTGTTTTATTGTTGTTAAGTGTTATGAACGTTTGCTTGATCACTGCTCACTGAAAGACGACCTAGGATCACTTCCTAGTACTGCATTTAATTGTTTTTATTTGGTTTGGGTACGGCCTCGATCAGAAAGAGAGAGAGAGAGAGAGAAGTGAAATGAGTAACCAAAACTGGCATCACAATTGACACACCCGAGTTGCAATTCCAGCATGAATGATCACTGGAAGCCAAAGTGTTGGCCTTATTTGCATGTGATTGTGCCTAATCATAATATCCTACATGGATACATGTATATGCATGATAAGAAATACATAAATATATTACACACACATCAATTGTACATTTGTACTAGTGTAAAAAGTTTACATAGCACCCAACACACCATATTGCTTAACAAAATGCAACAAGTAGAAATGGAAGGAATAACATCTTTTCTTACACAAGCACAAATAACAAGCAATAAAAAATGATGATTTCAAAAAGTTGAATGAGTTGCATCTGATATCCATTGTTATAATTACCTTAGTAATTCACATAGAAAAAATGGAACTTGAGCAATAGGGAAATACCAAAATACAAAAAATGTCATACTGTATATAATAAATAAATAGTAATAACATACATGAACTAGAAATTAAATATAAAAAAATAAAATTGAAACCTCAAGTGTCACAAACATGGCATACTGTATGCATTTATATTTTTTATTTTGTTAAATTATGGTAATGTGGCGCTTGTGTTTCTACAATAATATTTCGTTATCATGTTTTTTTATATTAGTATGAATATATGATTATAAAATTTATTAATTTTTCATTAATGTCAATATAATAATATTAGTATACTATTTTGTTTTTACTACAGCAAGCCAATAAGAGTAACATAAAAAAAAGAAATATGAAGATTATATAAACATATCAACAAACATAAAAGATGTAAAATAAATAATTTAAACATACTACCAATGAAAAAAAATATTCATTATCAAATACAGTAATAAATAAATCATAATCATAATTCTTCTTTATTTGGTAAACCAAACAATGATTGCATTTCAAGTTAATCTTTGGCTTCCCTGCATTTTTATAAAGAAAGGGTTGATTAAGTCAACATATATTTTTAGTTAACATTTATAAAACATAAGTTTGGAAAGAAAAATTAGTAAGAAAATAAGTATATATTACCACCTACCTATTTCTCAAAGTCCATGTGATAATGACTGCCTTTTAACACTTCAAATAACTAAAAAATCTCTTTAAATTTGGATTTGTCTATAAATCACAAAAAAATATCTATAAAATTTAGTTTTTGTCTAGTCAAATGGTTCATAATTTAAAACTCATTGAATTATGATTCATTTTTCAATGAGCCTATGAAAATAAAAACACAATAAATCTATAATAACAAATAACAATGTTTCATTACTATGCATGCCATTTAAAATAAAGGAATGTATCTACATAAATGAAAGAGAGCAATACCTAATTTTGAGATAACAATATTTCTTTGAAAACAACATTTTTTGTGAAGTTTCCATCTTCCCCTTGAAGTTGTCCGTCATTTATAAGAATTTTTGTGGAAGCTTGAGAAACACCTCTTGACAAAGTAACATATAATTGACCATGACTAAAACCATGTCGTGGAAGATAAATTCCAACATTGGGTATGGTTTGTCCCTGTGACTTATTTATGGTAATTGTAAAACTTAACTTCACAGGAAACTGCTTCCTAATAAGCACAAAGGGAAGTCGTGCACTCTCTGTTGTCTTATGTTTAATTCTAGGTAAGAAAGCTCTTCTTCCAGCAATGGTGCACCTTTTTTAACCTTTAAAACATGTGGTGGCAAACCCCTTGGGGAAATACAATGCAAGTATTCTTGTTGATATAAGTTGTGTGTATCCCCTTCCACCTCATCAAATGATAACAAATCGTGCTCAGCTCCTGTAATATAGCTCTTTCCACCATATATGATGCATCCCATGTATGAGATTCTAATTCAGGAAATGTTTCCTAAATAAGGTTTTCTATTGAAGCTTCTCCTTCCCACGTTATTGCCAATTGGGAGGATATTTTGACCATGTCATCACATTTTGTAGGTTCAATACCATTTCCAATGCACATGAGATATTCTGCAAAAGTATGATTATGTACTGATCGCATATTTTGATGCAAATGTAAGACTTTTGTAGTAGGCCATAGATGGGACTTAACAATACATGCAACAATCATTTGCGCCTTAGTACCTTTAGAAACAACAAGAAGAACTTGGCGAAAATCTCTTCCCAGTATCACAACTTTCCCCCCCAAATGGAGCATCACAATCTAGAATATCCTTTAATGAACGATATAATGCTTCCAAAGCATATTTATTTATCATGGGTGCTTCATCCCATATGATTGTTGTTGTTTCTGCAATTAGCTTCGCAAGATCATATTGTTTGCTTATAGAGCAAAATGAATCTGCATTTACATTGATGAGTATCTTAAATCTAGAATGTGTAGTTCAACCACCAGGTAACAATGTAGCAGCTATACCAAATGAGGCAGTTGCTAATACAATTTGACCTTCACTTCTCAAATTTGCAATTAAAGTGTGATAAAGAAATGTTTTACCTGTTCCTCCCAAGCCATCCACAAAAAAAACTTGACTTTGCTTACGATGGATAACATTCATAATGGTATTGTAAGCAGTTAATTGGTATTTAACTTTTGTCTAGATTCCACATTTTCATTGGGTACCTAGACCAATAACTCCTCTTGTATAACTCTTGGAACAAAATTATTTTCATTTTCCTCAAGTGTTAATGCTGGCAAATCATAATTTGTGATTTGTTTTCCATGTACTGTTAGAAGGTCATTCAAATCTCTTAACAACATATTAGTCAAGTTTGATGTCATAGTAGTACTTGTTGAAAGATAATCTTCTACCATGTACATGTAAAACTCATCCTAGAGGCTTCTAACATCAGTTGATTCACAAAAAATTAAAATCGTGACAAACAACCTCCTTAAAGCATGTGGCATTCGTAAATTTGATGCTTCAACTAAGCACTCACGAATACTATTGTCACTTTCTAAAAGGCCCTACTGCTCAACTGCTTTCTTAAACGTGGGCAAACACAATTTGGTGAAAGTAGATGTTCCCAACTGGTTGGATCTCTTAAATGAGATAACAAAACACGCAAGTAGAATTTCTCTCCTTTTGAAGGAGATACTATATAGATCCTACCAATAACTTTCCTATTTGACATTCTTGGGTGTCACTCCTTATCCCCCTTACGCCAATAATAATGCTCTAGTATCTCTTTAATAATTCCTTGCATGTGGATCTCTGTAGTTTAGAACAAAGAATTGTGTCAGCATGGTTTTGGAGTTACAATCATTGTCCAGTATATCAGTGATTCTTTGATGTCTCTAAAATCGTACTTGGTGATGATCTAGCAAGTGGATGTGTAATCTGTCAACAAACGGATATAATTAGTGAATGGTAAATCTAAATGTTTTCCACAAAGCTTTTGGAGCACAAATCCATCTCGCATCAATATATTGTTGAACTTCATCTACAATTGATCCTCTATGAACCTCCATTACTACTCAGTCTGGACCTTTGTAGACATATTTATACAAATATTTAATACTCTTGATGCTGCTACATATTTTAACATTGATGTGATAATCATACTTTAACAACAACCATGGGTTATAAGGGACCACCCATCTGTTATCAACAATCATATTTCTATTTACAAGTATTGGATTACCAAATCATCTTCTATACTCTGGATATGAGTCATTACCTTGGCGTGTCTCTTCTAAGAATTGTTTGGGATATTTTTTTTTTTGCACTAATCGTTCTTCATACACGGTGATCTTGGATTCAGTGTTCTGCATGGTCCATGTATCATATGCTTTAGTACGGCCTCATGCAGTTGTGGCTCCTCTTAAATTTTTGGTATCTCTGCTCGAACCACGCTATCATACTCTTCCGGATTGCGTAATTTTTCATTATTTTGTAAGATTAGCAACATGTGTACATGAGGTAGCCCTCGTTTCTGAAATTCTATGACATACATGTAACTTTTAACCTTTCCCAAGATTCTTTTATTGATGACATCAATCTTCAATTGCTCAAATTTTGCTCGAAAAATTCTTGTGAGCAAGTCAGGACGATCTTGTGGTGTTTGATGAGTATTAAGTTTAGATGTTATGTCCATCAAAGAGGGATTGCATGTCATTGTAAGGAAAATATTAGGTTTACCATCATTCAGGACAATAGCCATACCATCTTCATAACATTGTGTCAAATTTTGACGACTACCAATAAATGATGACGATAAAATTGTTCTTTGTCCGACATTTTCTACAATGACAAATTAAATGTGTTAGTATTGTTGTTGATAAATGTAATTGGTAGTTGTGTGTTATGTGTTTGTTAAATAATTACCTGCAGTATTTTCTTCTATATGTAAGGCATTTTGCAACCCTTGATACACTTCAACACGAATATTATTCTAGTGACTTCTTATCCACCTTAACCTCCTTGCTTCAATCTTCACAAGTTATCCACAACATATTGTTGTAAAAGTCTACTAGCTTTCAACAGTGTGGTGTGATCATTGAGACAAATCTACAATATGACAAATTATTACTTAGTACGCAATTTTTTAATCTTGACAGATATATTGTTACAATAAATCACTTGTAGAAATTCATGTACCTGTAGCATGTAACTGTAATATTCACGACATGAGATGTTGCGACTGGTACTATTGTTGGTGTTGAAGTCCCAATTGTACATCTTAAAAGGTAACAATAAAGGATATTGTAAAGGATCATAATACCCCACTGTTTCTTGAATTCTCATTAGATTCCCATCATGTCTAACTACATTGATATCCCATCCCTATGCCATTGATTCTGCATCTTCACCAACAATAATGTGGCTGATTGGAAGGACGTTCTTTAGTAATTAGACTACATTCATAAATATTTGAACATAAAGCAAGTTGTCTAAATACATCCACGAAAGGATTGCATCGATGGAGTATTTGTTGCAACTTTAGAACTATGGTTTGATGAAGTTTAGGATTTTCAATCATCCTATTTTGTAACTTGTGCTCTGTATCATAAATGTATAACTGTAAGAAACATGGTCTTGAACCCTCATTTGGATAGAATCCTCCTATGCTATGGTATAATGCCCCTTGAGCACGAAAAATATATATATTGTGTCCAATTGTGGCAATGTTTTGATCAAGATGAACATCAAGTGAGGTGAACAAAAGTACGTGGTTATAACTTCTAATATTTTGCCTAAAATGTCTTTCTTCAAATGTGTTGTCCTCAAATATTTCAAGCAACTCTTGGGGAGCATTAATTTGTGGTAATGAAACCTTCCCACTAGTGCAACACATATCATTTGATTCATGATTAAAAAAAAAACGTGCATGACAACGTGTACATGTAGTTGGAGAAGGCAATTGATAATTGACCATTGTTGCACTGTTTTGAAAATTTCAACCACTGTTACGTGTTCGTGGAAATTGATGTGGCAATACTATGTTATTAAGAACCGTGAGAATTCATATAGTTGTGAACAAAAATAATGGAGTTTGATATTATTTGACAGATAATTCACAAAAATGTTTCACTCACCTTTGTAGCAATATGCATGAATATATTTATTTATCAACATTATTGATGAAGTAACTCAAAATATGAAAAAAAAAAATAGAAAAATAATGATGCATGTAATTTAATGAAATGAAACCCAAAAGGATAATTAATATAACAGAGGTTGAAAGTTAATAAGTGTACCTTCATTGTTTGTGTCTGAGATATCCACATTTGACATTTTTGCTTCCATTAAATTTGTATTGTTTTGAGGATGAGTTTCTAATTAAAAAATAATAATAATAAATTAATAAATATGAGTAAGTGTACATAAGATTAATTTTGTGATAGACGGTGAAAAACATTATACAAACCAAGGGTAATTTGATTAGTATGTGTATTACTTGGTCCTACTTCATTGTCATTCATTCCTTGAATTCTTGTTGTCACAAAATTATGATCTTTATGTTGATGCAAAAGAAAAAGTGAAGTGTGATTTGTGTAGAGATAATAATAAACATTAATAAATAATAATAAAACATATTAAGTATACTTGGTACGTAAATTATATAAAGTTATAGATTATAAAATAAAGTTTGTTTCACTATAAAAAATTAAAAACATAAAACATGAAGTTTCCACCAATTAACATTTATAAAGCATCCATAATAATTAGCATAACCAATTAATAAAATACATAAAAGTAGCAAATATATATAATTTATTTATTGTTGCCTGCATTAAATTGTTGATAATTTATTTCTCGAGCTGATTGTCGTAATGATGTCAATCTCATTGTATTTGTCAAAGGTGCATTACTTGGTCCAACTTCATTGTCATTCGTTCCTAACAACATATGATATACATGTTTATGTTTATTATGCTTTTAAAAAAAAAATTTAAGAAAAAATATTTTGAAAAGAAGGATGCAAGTTGAAAATAATGGTAACTTGTGCAATTATAAAAAAAATATATATAATATCTTTCTTTGTTACCTGGATTAAATTACAGATAATTTGTTGTCCAAGCTAATTGTCATATTGATGTCAATCTCATTGTATTTAACAAAGGTGCATTTGTGGAAGCTACAAAAGGTAAAATTAGTGTATTATTTGACATTTCAATTATTCTACAAATATAATAATTATTTGGAAAAAAGTTAAATTATATGATGTTTGCACTTGTTTTCACCTTTCTCTCATTTGTTGGTAATCTGCTCGTCTTCTAGACAATTCTTGTTCTCTTTGCTCCATGCTCGATTTGTTCACTCTATTTCTATAGTTTTGCCTCCATCTTTGTCATTGTTGTTCTGTTGATTGTCAACTTGAATTTTGCATATTATTATACACCTGTTGATTGTCATATTATTCCATGATCATAATACACACATTAAAGTAACAAATGTTAAAATTGAAACATGTATATGAGTATTCTAATCTATAACATATATATTATTATATTATAAAATAAAAGAGACTTTTATATATATTTATTAAAAAAAATGTTACATGGTAACTCGTTTATTTTTAACATAATTTTTCAAAAGTCACACCTAGCATGATTTCTTATAAATTAAACTCATTAGATATTTTATTAAATATAAATTGAAGCAAACAATAACTAAACGGCTAGATATTTATGAAATGGAATGAGTAGCATGACAACATCTCTTGATAAAAATATACACAATTTACTAATTTAAATGATAGTCTTTATATCAATGTGGAATATAATTTATTCACTATCAGGGATCTTGTAAAAATTATAACCTTCAATAATTATAATTTGAAGAGGATTGACGTGAGAGAGAGGGATCTTGTAAAATTATAATCTTCAACCATTCACGCGCATTTTAAATTTTGACTCATTGATTTAAATTGATTTAAATGAATAATAAATTTACGTATTTATATACCTAAATTAAATATGAAATAATATTGTGATTTATAATGTGAACATTGAATAAAGTTAGCTTACTAAGCAGAATAATTCGATTGAATTTGAATGTAAAAAAAAATATTCAAATTCTTTTTTTTATTATATTAATTTTAGAAGTGTACTATTTCCATTTTCATATATATTTTATGCTGTTATATTTTTATATATTAAAATTAATATATATTTTATGATATTTTATTATAGATATTAACATATAAATTAATTTTATTAATTACTTTAATTCTAATTTTTTTTTATTGCTGTGTATGGTTGGTTTAATGGTTGATTATTTTTCTATTTAAAATATTTTATAATTTTTACAGGCTATTTTTTGTTTTCAAATTTATAATTGATGTTTTTAATTTTTGTACATGACATTTATAAAATCTACTTCATATTTTAAATATTTATCATATTGGTATCTAGCTTCTTTTAATCATTTTTGTTTTTTTACTATTGCACTCAAACAAAATTGTGGATATTGTTTATTAGTGTACGGTTACAAATATTGTAAGCATATATGAAAATCTCTTGCTCAAACAAAATTCTCATTTTTTTATTCTGTTTACCACTCACTCAAAATTGTGAATATTTATTAAATATATATAAAAAATAATAAATTAAAAAAGTAATATTATTCATATTCTTTATCATAAAGTTGATTGAACAATAATAAGAAAATAAAAAAAGTTACTATAACCATGAAATTCAGATAAAACTTGAAACTAAAATATGAAACAAAACTTAGTACAAATAATCATTATAGATGATAGTTAACAATTATCTTATAAAATTAATAGAAAGTTGGATGTTACAATGATCACATTGAAAACAACTTCACTTGTTAATTTGTTGGCAATCTCTATCTTGATTGGAACCTACATCCATATATTATAATAAGTCAATAACCATAAGAATTAATAAGAAAATAAACAAATCACCCACTAATTTTTAAAATAAACAAAAATATATATTCTTAATTTGAGTTTATTAAATAAAACACTTAAATGTGACAAACAAAAGAATTGTGCAAAAAATAATTATAAGAAATTTGCAAAAACAAAGTAACAAATATAAACAATAGAAAAGTAACAACATAAAAAAAAAATTAAAACAAAACTCTAAATTTATAAAACAAAAAATAATTTTAAACTAAGTTTCCTTCTTATTTTTTTAATTTTAGATTTATATATATTTGTCAATTTTATTGTAACAGAAAATTGTTTTAAAACTGTGCAAGTTGAGTAACCAACCATTTTGGATAAATGAAATATATTTTTAAGAGAAAAAGTATTTAAACCAAAATTTAAAACTGATGATTTAAAATTCTGCAATATTTAAGTTAATTTAAAATTGAAATTAAAAAAAAATTGTATGATGATCTCATTTAGAGTAAATTAAGGGATAGAATAAACAAGTTAGTTATAAAATAAATAGGTACATAACATGAATGTGGAAGAAAAAACTAAAAGAAAAAAAAAAGAGGTTCACCAATCCATGGGGTTCATTTATTTTATGTTAGCAAACACGGAAGGTTGTCTTGATGCACAATTCCATCTTAGGAGTTCACCATCATTCTTTTTTTTTTTGGATATGCAAGAAACTGAAATTAGATGATCAATAATTCAAATATCATAATTTTTCTACTGTTGTCTATATATTCATGTTTTCTTCTTCCATCACATCCAGGTTTTTTCTTCTTCTTCGATTCTCCTCTTTTTCTGCATTCCTTTTTTTTTTTTTTTTTGCTTCTATTTTTTTCTTTTCCTATTTCTTCTAGGTTCTTTTATTTCTTTCACTCCTCGATTGCACCTATATATTCATTTGTTTTACCTCCATGCAATAGGTTTTTTTTTATGATCATTCTTTTCAGGTTGCCTATATATTCATTTTTTTTCTTCCTCTATGCTACCAGTCTACCACCGATTGGATCAAAGTTTCTTCTTCATTTTTTCTCCTATATTTTTTTCTTTTTTTTTCTAATTCATGTTTTGCATTCTCTTTTCTTTTTGTTTCTAATAGGGAATTCCAAGTTCCTAAAGTCAATGATGGACATCCTACGCAACAACAATGACAAACTTACCAATGACAGTGTGGTTTCATGTTATGAGTTGCCAATCATCACTACATCAACAAATTGCAAATTGAGATATTGAAAGATCTTTTGTTAATTTGATTTCATTTAGGGTTTGTTTACTAATGTAATTATAATATCTGTTCTTTTGTTAATTTGATTTCGTTAGGGCTATAATTTTTATTTTATATTATTTTCAATATTATTTTATATTATTGTCCCGTTGTTATTATTTTATGGTGTCTTTATGTTATTATCTTATGAATATAACAAATATAAAGATTAAATGTAACAAGTCTAAATGAATTTAAATTTAAATAAATATCAATTATTTGGTATTAGTTTCATTTTTTTAACTACATTTAAAAAAAAAAATTAGTTTGAGACCTTAAAATTCAAAAAGAAATTATGGTTTAAATAATAGTTGATAATTTTTAAAAAAAATTGAAAAATTTAATGATGTAGTTTAAATTGATTAATGTAATTATCTTAAAATTATAATGTTTGTTAGTTTGATTTTGTTTAAGGTTATATTTTTATTTTATATTATTTTCAATAAACTTTATCATCCAATTTAAATAAAAAATGATTTTCAAATTTGTCCCGTTACTATTATTTTATAGCGCTTTTATGTTATTATTATCATTATCATATGAATATAACACTTGGAGGTGTTCTAGTATGCAATTTCAAAAAAATAAATTATATGAATATAACAAATTTAAAGATTAAATATAAAAGTATAAATGGATTTAAATTTAAATAAATATCAATTTAAATTTAAATCAATTATTTGGTATTAATTTTGTTTTTTTAACTATATTTTAAAAAAAAACAAATATTAGTTTGAGATCTTAAAATTCAAAAAGAAATTATGGTTTTAATTAATTGTTAATAATTAAAAAAAACTGAAAAAGTGTAATGAGGTAATTTAAATTGATTAATGTAATTATCGTAAAATTATAATGTTTGTTATTATTTTAGGATTATTATAATTGTTTTAAGATTATAATATTTATTATTTTTTTAGTTTGACTTTGTTTAGGGTTATAATTTTTATTTCATATTATTCTCAATAAACTTTATCATCTAACTTAAATCAATTATTTGGTATTAATTTCGTTTATTTTAACTAGATTTTGTTTTTTTTAAATAAATATTAATTTGTGATCTTAAAATTCAAAAATAAATTATGGTTTTTAAATATAGTTGATAAATAATTTTTATTTTATATTATTTTAATAAAATTTATCATCTAATTTAAATAATAAATCATTTTTAAATTTGTCCCGTTCTTAATATTTTATGACACTTTTAAGTTATTAATATAATTATCTTATGAATATAAGGAATTTAAAGATTATGAATATAACAAATTTAAAGATTAAATGTAACAAGTTTAAAATGATTTAAATTTAAATAAATTATTTGGTATTAATTTCATTTTTTTAAGTAGATTTTAAAAAAATTAATCTTAGATCATATAATTCAAAGAGAAATTTTTATTTTTAAATAGTAGTTGATAGTAAAAAAAAACTGAAAAAAAGTGTAATGTGGTAATTTAAATTTATTAATGTAATTATCTTAAAATTTATAATTTTTGTTATTATCTTAGGATTAGTATAATTGTTTAAAAATTATATTATTTGTTGTTTTGTTTGTTTGATTTCGTTTAGGATTATAATTTTTATTTAATATTATTTTTAATAAACTTTATCGGTTTTAACTTTGGTGTATATTATAAATAGTATACATCAGTGTATATTATTCATCATCCAATCAATTAATGATACGTGGCAATACCTTGTCACGTCACATATTTAATATTAAATTTATTATTTTTGCTATTAAAGTTTAGGGACCTTTCTGTAATTTTTTTTAATTTTATATTTAAAAAAAATACAATTTAATTCTATTGATTTTTAATTTTGATTTTTATTGAAAAGACCCTTTAATCCCTAATTCTAAATCCTAATTTTAATCCTTAATTTATTTATAATCTCGTAATTACCTTTATACTTAAGTGACCCAAAAAAGAGAACGACTTTTCTTCCTTTGTTTTGTGCTATTGTTCTTCTAAAGGCTAAGGGAAGAGAAGGGTTGTTTTTCCTCTGTTTCGTGCTACTGTTTTTTTAAAGGGGAGAGAAGGGTTGCTCTTCCTGTGTTTTGTTCTATTGTTCTTTTAAAGGGGAGAGAACTGTTCCTCTTTCTCTGTTTTCATGCTACTGTTCTTTTAAAGGGGAGAGAAGGGTTGCTCCTCCTCTATTTTGTGCTACTGTTCTTCCAAAGGGAAGAGAACTGTTCCTCTTCCTCTATTTCGTGTTACTGTTCTTCCAAAGGAGGGATATTTTTCTTGTACGCGAGTTCTTTGTTTCATGCTCGATGACCACGTTCATGGCAACTTCCAACCCCAAAGACGACTCTATTCGGGGTGACGACGATGCCATCTACGTCTCGCAACTCTATGATGACATAAAAAATAAGGACATTTTTGAGAAAAAAATATTATAAAAGTCATGTGTCATCCACTTAACATAAAAAGTTAACAGAGTTAACTCCATTTTCAGTGAGGGGGTACAAGTGTAATGGGATAAAAAAAATTAGGGATTTTGTGTAGGGGTAAAAAAAGGAGGAAGTGCATGTGTAATTGAAGCAAACCTTAGGGAGTGTTTGTGTAATTTTCTCAAAATAAAAAATAAATAAAATTTACAGAAAAGTCCCTAGACTCTAATAACAAAAATAATAAAATTAATATTAAATATATGATGTGGCAAGATATTGCCACGTGTCATTAATTGATTTGATAATTAATAGTATACACCGGTGTATACTATTTATAATATACACCAAAGTTAAAGCAAACTTTATCATTTAATTTAATAAAAAATGATTTTCAAATTTGTCTTGTCGTTATTATTTTATGATGCTTTTAAGTTAATATTGTAATTATTTTATGAATATAACAAATTTAAAGATTAAATGTAGCAAGTCTGAGATTTTATAATTCAAAAAGAAATTATGATTTTTAAATAATAGTTGATAAAAAAACGAAAAAAGTATAATGAGGTAGTTTAAATTGATTAATGTAATTATTTTAAAATTATCATGTTTGTTATTATCTTAGAATTATAGTAATTGTTTTAAGATTATAATATTTGTTCTTTTGTTAGTCTGATACTAATTTAAATTTAAATAATTTATTTGATACTAATTTTGTTTTTTTACTAGATTTTAAAAAAAAATATATTAATTTGAGATCTTAAAATTCAAAACGAAATTAATGTTTTTAAATAGTAGTTGATAATAAGTGTTATGGACTCTTTGGAGGGACCTTTTATACGTGATTTGATATAATTTATAAAAAAAAGGGTTACTTTATGTTGTTATAATTTTATTACAATAATTAAGTTTAATGCATTTATTTAATATTAATATAGTTTTTTTTTTTTGTAGATTTACTACTAACTAAATATCAAATAAAAAATCTAGCACTTCTGGAGAGTGAGAAACTACTTCAAAATAATGGTAGGAGTTTGAAGCATTTTTTAACTATGTCTTATCCATAAACAATGATCTTATTCTAAGGATGAACATAATTTCAAACAACTCAAATTTGCCAATCCAATTTCAAAGAAGATGATTTTCAATATGTGTTTGTTTTGAAATGACAATTAACAAATCACAAGGACAAACACTTTCCTATGTTGGATTATATCTTCCTCAACCAGTGTTTAGTCATGGACAGTTGTATGTTGCTTTTTCAAGGGTTAAAAGCAAAAAGAGACTAAAGATATTTATTGAAAATGAAAACAATTGTGATCTTAATACCACAGTCAATGTTGTCTATAAAGAAATGTTTGAAAATTTAATTTAAGTAATTATAATTTTTCTTTTGTATATTTAATGACATGCAATTTAGTATAAATTTTTGTAGCCATTTTTGTTAACTTTTTTTTTGTTCAGATCAACTACATGTCTTGGTCAGAAGTTTAATTAACATGAAAAGAATATAAAATTATTTTACATTAATAATGTATGAGCATTAAACTCTTTGTTTTAATATAACCTTTTCTAAAATATTTAAATAAATATTTTTATTTTGTTAAAAAATAAATAATATATATTTTAAATAATACTTAAGCACATGTTATCCAACTTATACTTTACATATTTCTACTTTTAATTTTTAAAAAAAAAATCATGATTAAAGTATTTGTCTCACTTTTCTAATAACCACTATATATTTATAAATGAAAATTGTAACTTAAAAAATAAATTACGATAAAAAATATTTTTTAGGTATATATTGTTTTAAAAAAAATTAAATTATATAACAATCATTAAAAAACATACTCGTGCTTAGCACAGGCAAAAAAACTAGTATTAATATAAAATTTGTATAATTTTTTTAATTTACTAAGGGAAAAATCATCTCCTAAAAGTGGAAACGAAAGAGCTGTTACCAAAAGTGGTATCGCCTTTATCTATTATTATTATCATATATATATATATATATATATATATATAGAGAGAGAGAGAGAGAGAGACAGAGAGAGAAGGCATTTCAAGCGAGAGGGCATGTTTATTATAAGAGATGAGAAGTTTAAATAATAGCCATTGATTAAATCTTAACGGTCTAGATATAATTTTGAATTAAAATTAAATGTGATCTTCACCTTATACAATCATATCTTTCTTAATTATTGTGCATTTATTGCCCCATCACCATGACCAATGCCACCACCACCACCACCACCACCACCATCATGGTCGTTGTCCCCATTGTTGCCGCCACACCACCGTGGCAGTAGTGGTGGCAGCAACAACGGGGACGACAACCATGATGGTGGTCCTGTTGGTGGTGGTGGTGATTATGATGATGGTGGTGACGATGGCCCTATTGGTGGTGGTGGTGGTTATGATGGTGGCGATGACAATACGTAGCTTAGGTTGAGTGAACCAGTATAAAAATAAACTTTCATTTGCTGTCTTGTGATTACATATATTCATCTTACCTACTATGTGTTAGAACCAAGTCATTTGATGATGTCTGATGGGAACACAGATAGGGACAAAGAAAATGAGGCACTTAGAGGACTTGGGGGACCCATGACAAGGGCAAGAGCTAGGAAAGCTAAGGAAGCTATTCAACAAGTGGTGACTAATCTATTAGAGGCCCAACACTCTATTGAAGGCCAACACTTGGAGAATAAAGTTTTGACATGCATAGCCCACTTGGAGTGAGAAGAGCCAATCTAAATAACAAGACTTTCAATTTGCTTTTGGGGTTTTTTCTTTTGTTTGCTTAAGTCTAGTGCATAAACTCCTAAGCTGGAATGTATTAAAACAATTGGTGATCAATGAGAAAAGGAGCGAATCATATTTTTCAAAATTGTTGCGAGAAAAGTTCTTTGCTAGGGTTGTTGCTTGAACCATCTTTGATCTTATCAAGAATTCACATTCTTGTGGCAATCATTCTTTTGGCTTATCAAACCTAGGTTTGTGGCACCCTAAAACCAGTAACCCTCTTATTCCTCTTCACTGTTTCATCTATGAATTCTCGTTTCATATCATTTGGTAATCAGAGCTTGATTCAGAATCAATTTCATATTAAAGTTTGGATTCCCATTTGATTGCGTTAATTCTAGTAAGTTGTGTGTCACTTTCCTTTAATCCTAATTTAGTGTGTTAGTTTCCTTTATTCCTGTTTTTGTGCACCAGTTTCCAAATTACTTGTTTTTGTTGGGCCTTGGTTCTGCAACTGGTGTTGAATTATTTTTGTTTCACTATTTTCTTCATCAACACAAAAGAAAAAAGAAAAAAAAATTTCTGCAACAAGGTTTAAAAAATAAAAAGAAAAGGAAGTGAAGATGGAGTAATTGTGGATTGGTGTTTAGTTTCTTTGAATTGTTGCCTTGTTGAATTCTGGACATAAAGGACTTAAATATCATATAATCAATTCTAGTTGCTTGAGCCTAATTTGTGTCCTTCCTTGTGTGTTAGTATCTTGTGCTAATCATCCTTTGGATATTTTGTGTTTGTTATTTTGTTGTCCCAAATTCAAAAGTGTCTTGTTTGTTCTGTTTTCTTCATAGTTCTCTTGTTTTGTCTTTCGTGTGGGTGTTAGTGGTAAAATTGTTCTTTACTACTTGTGTCAAAACTTTGTTCGCCTTGTGAAAGTGTTCTTGAAATAGATTGGTTGATTCAAGTAAGAACTTTTAGTAAGGGAGAGAGTGGTACAAGGCAAGAGAGATACATCATAACAAAAAAAAAAGAAGCCATCAAGAGTAATATACACGAGTGTTCATCTTAAGAGTGTAAACACATAAGAAGAGTGGTGAGGTCCTATTTTCATATTATCTGTTTGTTACTCTTGTTTTGAATATGTTAGGAACAACACATTAAGGTGTTTTCGTTCTTAAATCTTTTTCTATTGATCTTGTTTCATTTGCATTGTAGGAAATTCATTCCTAAATGCTGTGTTGAAATTAGATTGTGTTTCTAATTTTGTTTTTAGAATTGTGTTGTTCTAGTGTTTAGAAATTGGATGGTGAATGGTGTTTTCACATTCAATTTTCTAGGTTCCTGTTTCAGGTTGTGAAATCAAGATTTGCTGTGAATTTTGTGTGTATGGTGTATGTAATCAAATTCATAGTGGAACCCCTTGGTGAAAGGGAGAACTGGATGTAGATCGGTGGTTGACCGAACCAATATAAATCAACAGGCTCAATCTCTCTATCCCTTCATCTATTTCAATTTAGATTTTGATCTTTATCAAATTTATTTGTTTTAATCAATTCTATCATAAGTTGAGGTTATTTTTTCTAGTTTATTCAATCAATATCACATTCTCTAAAAATGTTTTTATTAAAACCTCAAGAGTAGTGATGAAAAGCTTTTATTTGGAAAAAGAATTTATCATTTTACTTTGTATCAATTTACCCCCCCTTGATTGAAACCAGCTAATCCTAACATGAAGCTCACTATATAATGAAGCTTCCATGCAACAAGAAGGATGATGAACAATAACAAACTCATTCAAAGCAATTTGTATAGCAAGCAAAGCACTATGAGAAAAACCCAGTGAGAGACACAAGCTAAAAGAATAAGAGAATACCCATCCTCTACAAAGATTCAAAACTTGTTCTTATCCTCTCTTTGAGAGTTATCTAAATCTTATACATATTTGTATAGAAAGCCAAGAGTGGCTTAGTGATAAGAGAATACTTGGGAAGTATAATCTCAGGGGGAGATTCATACTAATAACCAGAAGTGGTTTAGAATGCTTGTAGCAAGTAGTGGCATAGAGAATACTTGTAGCCAGAAGTGGCAATGAAGAATACTTGTTTTGTAATCAGTTGATTATAGTGGAACCCTTTAATAATTGTTAAAGGAGAACTGGATGTAGCTCAGGTTGAGTGAACCGGTATAAAAACAAGCTCTCATTTGTTGTCTTATGATTACATATATTTATCTAGCCTATTGTGCTCTTTGGTAAGGTTTTCAAAGCTTTGCATTGCAAGGATATATTTGTTGATTTAAACTAACATATATCCAAGATGGCAACTTGTAAACTAATAGTATTTATGAAAAAGTTTTAACCCACTATTCAACCCCCCCCCCCCCTTCTAATGTGTTCTTGTGTATTTCACTATGCTCTTTTTGAAAGGTATTCTAAACTTTGCTTTACAAGGATATATTTGCTGGTTTAAACTTACATATATCCAAGAAAGCAATTTGTGAACAAATAGTGTCTCATGGCAAAGTTTTCTAACCCATTATTCAACCCCCCCCCCCCTTCTAGTGTGTTTTTGTGTATTTCAATTGTTACAATTGTGTACGAGAGGGAATGGACTACTTCACTGTGGAACCAACCATTCCAGAAGAGCTAACAGAAGAAGAGAAGTAGAAGCTGGAAGCCACTGTCAGAACAATGCATCGTGATGCTCTACATCACCTATCGAGACCAAGAGTCTCTATTTGATCTCCTCGGTTGATTACACGAGGAGTAGCTCCAAGTCACCCAACCTTTAAGGCACATTGTGCAAAATCCAAATGCTTAAGTTTTCAATAAAAATAGTGATTGGTTCACTAATTTTCTTTAAACTCATATATTGTCTGATGTTATCCACTTTAATTATTTCATGTTCTAAACTGTCATATGCATATGCATGATAGACTTAGGGGGAGTTCATCATGTTTATAATTGCACATCATTTAACTGACATGAAATATTTGCACTCTGATATATTATTATATGAGATTCATTGTCTGTTAATCAAAATTATAACATGTTGAAAAAGGGGAGATTGTTAGAACCAAGACATTAGATGATGTCTGACCCCTAATCCTTTGATGGGTTTTGATGATAACAAATGTGATAATATTTGATCAACTAATGATTTGAAATTGAGTAATTTTAGGGAATCAAATTGATCACAAACAATGGTATAATCTCTCAATCTCATTCTCTATCTTAACTGTTTGATAACGCTTAAATAACTTATGAAGCACCCAAATGCTTTTAATCAGACTAAGATAAACTACAGATCAGACCATAAGAAGTTCATGAGGACAAACAGTAAAGGTCTTCGAACAGACCATGTGAAGTCTTAGAATGACTTACGCAAAGTCTTGGACAAAACCATACAATAGTCTCGAGGTAGATTATGTGAAGTTGTGGACTAGACGATACAAATCTAGGACCAGACTATGCATAAGTACTAAACCAAACCATGTATGGAACATGGCTAGACAATGCATAGTTAAGACAACCATGATTAAGCTAAGCCAAATGATGTTTAAAGCTGAGCTAGATCATGTCTATCAAACCAAACCACACATAGTCAAGCCAGACCATGTCTGAAGCTAGACCAGACTGTGTCTATCAAGCCAGACGATGTCTGTGAACAGAACATGGTCTGTTACACATGTTGAGGAATATGTGCTTTATAATTAATTATTAACACAAATAAAGGCACTGTTAATTACAAAAAGAAAGGGAGATACTCTCTGAATTTACTTTCTTCTATTCCTTGTATTGTTTGCATGTCTCAAAGAAGTGTGTAGGTACAACCAAAACGCTAATCAACATTGAGATGTACACCTAAAGCTAAAATCAAGCTATGACAAAGACAGGAACCTGCTCCTATCACATCAAGCTCAGCTAAAGCAACTTCAACACTCTTTTGTGAGACAATGGAAACCTATCTTCTCCAACGTTCAAATCCATGAAGTTCACTATATATTGCTCCATCTTCTTCTCAATTTGACTTCTTACCTTTTCATGGAGATCCTTAACAAAAGTGGCTCTTGAAAGCCCATCCTAACTCAAAATAGAAGAATCATTAGGTAAGGGAATTAGATCAAGAGTAGATAAAGGATTAAAGCCATAAACAACCTCAAAAGGAGAAAAACAAGTGGTAGAGTTGGTTACCTCATTATAGGCATGGGATGCATCGCATTCAATTTCAAAAGATTTTGAAAAATTTGGTAAAGCAAGAATGGGTGCATTTGTCAACCTCTCATTCAATTCATTGAAGGCTTCCTCTTGTTCACTCTCCCATTTAAATCTCACATTTTTCTTAACAATTTCATTCGATGGAGATGCTATTGTGCCAAATTCCTTGACAAATCTCCTATAGAAACTAGCTAACCCATGGAAACTCCTCACATCACTCACATTTTTGGGTGTGGGCCAATCTCTAATAGCCCTAACTTTCTCATCATCCACTCGCACTCCTTTAGCACTCACAACAAATCCTAGAAACACTACTTGACTAGTGCAAAATGTGCATTTATCCTTATTAGCAAACAAGTTTTCATGTCTAAGCACTTCCAATACACTTCTAACATAGTATAAGTGATCATTTGTTGTTAAGCTATAAATCAAAATATTATCAATGTAAACAACCATAAATTTACCAATAAAATGCCTCAAAACAGGGTTCATGAGACGCATGAAAGTGCTTGGTACATTAGTTAAGCCAAAAGGCATGACCAACTACTCATAAAGTCCAAACTTAGTTTTAAAAGTGGTTTTCCATTCATCACTTTCTCTCATTCTAATTTGATGGTAACCACTTTTCAAATCTATCTTGGAGAAAACACAAGAACCATGAAGTTCATCCAACATATCATCAAGTCTAGAGATAGGACGTCTATACCTCACGATGATGTTGTTGATGGGTCTACAATCCGTGCACATCCTCCAAGTGCCATCTTTCTTTGGGACTAGGATGATCGGCATTACACATGGGCTCAAGCTTTCTTTTACCCATCCTTTTTGCAACAACCTTTCAACTTGCTTTTGGATCTCCTTTGTCTCTTCCGGATTACACCTATAGGCAACCCTATTAGGAAGCGAAGCTCCTGGAACAAGATCAATTTGATGCCCAATTCCTCTTAAAGGAGGCAAGCCATGGGGAAGGTCTTGTGGAAAGACATCCTCAAACTCCTTTAAGAGTGTATCAAAACCTTGAGGCAACTCAAGGGTACTAGAAGACAAACACATGTAATTTGGAATAAGTAAATACATTTGTTGCCTAGCTAGCATCACTCTTTTTACCTCTTTAGGTTTCATGAACAAACTCTCTTTGATCACTAATTTTTTTTCACTCTCTTTAGGGTTACCTCTTGAAGATTTTCTTTCAAGATGTTTTGAAGAAGAACCCTCCTTCTTGGAAGTGTCTTTATCCCTCCAAGTGGTATAATTGTATGAAGACTTCTTGTAGGAATGCTTCCCCTTCAATTGTTGCTCCACTTGCACGGCCCTATGTATAAGTTCATCCATGTTGTCATAGTTTTGAAGCTCTACAACATCTTGAATGTCCCTATTCAAGCCATTCAAAAATCTAGCCATTGTAGCTTCATTAGTTTCTTCAATGTTAGCTCTTATCAAAGTAATTTCCATTTCCTTGTAATAATCATCAACACTTTTACTACCTTGATAGAGTTTTTGTAACTTGATATGCATGTCCTTAATATAATGAATGGGAACAAATCTCTCCCTCAAGACACTCTTCATTACCTCTCAAGTGTTTGCTCTTGGTCTTCTTTGTCTTTCTCAATCCACTTGAACTTGTTGCCACCACACTAAAGCATATTTCTAAATTCTAAGCTAGCCATCCTTATTTTGGTCCACTTTCATCTCTCAATCAAGGTAACCCGCTGGGTCATAAGTACCTAAGAACTTGGGAATTTTGACCTTCACATCATCCAATCCATCTCTATTCCTCCTATTCCTATGTCTTCTTCCTTCATCATAGCTATCATCACTCCTTTGAGGTGAATGAGGTGACCTATGATGCCTCCTTCTCTCTATGTCTCCCACTCTTCCACTCAACTCTTGAGTACATCTTTGCACATAATCAAATCTCTCTCCCATCCTCCTCTCAATGCTCCTATGCATCTTATCCATTTTCTTAGCCAATGAAAACATTAGCTTATGGAATCTAGGTGAAGGTGGATCACTATCACTTCTAGAAACCATGGGTATAAGAAAAAGGTTAGTAAACAAAATATTGGACCTTACCAACACTCGTGTTTCACTCTTATACATTTTCTATAATGTTCACTCTTGTCTTTTTCCACTCTCTAACTCTTCTTTAGCCCTTGAGATCAACCAAAGATTTCAATTCAAGGAGTTTCCAAGTGAAAGATGAAACAAATCCAAGCTCAACTTAAGAGGTCAAGGGAAAGAAAACTCTAAGACAAAACCTTAGAAGTTTAGAAGACAAGCAATAAAAGCTCAAAAAGAAAGGACAACTCAAAAGGAATGCCAAAGAAAGACAAATAGGAAGGTATAAGAAATGCAAGATGTAAGAATGACAAAATGTGCGCTAAGCGAGAGCGGTGTGCTAAGCGAATTCACTGACCAAAGCAAAAATTCGCTAAGCGAGATTGCTCAACAATCTTCTTTAAAGATGTTAAAAGAAAAATTCTAGCAAAGTAGAAACCAATGTAATTATGCAAAATGAATGTATTAGAAAGCAATAACAAGCACATACATTAAGGAGATAGGGCTGTGGTAATTTGCAATTTTTTTTACACTTGGGTCCTCATATTTTTTATATTTGCATTTTGACCCCATAATTTTTTTTTATTTTTTACACTTTGCTCCCACGTATTTTTCTATTTTGGACTAGTAACTTTTTATCATTGCACAAACGGCCCAACCCCCCCCCCCTTTTAAAAAAAAAAAAAAAAAAAAAAAAAAAAAAAAAAAAAACCGAAATTTGGCTTAATTTTAATGTCCAATGTTTACCAACCATTTTGAGCACAAAAAAGTTCATTGTTTTGGATTTGGCTCAATTTTGATGTCCAAAGTTTATCAACCATTCTGAGCACAAAAAAGTTCACTATTCCGGATTTGACTAAATTTTGATGTCCAATGTTTATCAACAATTCTGAGCACAAAAAACATCACACTTACGAATTTGGCTCAATTTTAATGTGCAATGTTTATCAACCATTCTGAGCACAAAAAAACTCACTATTCTAGAGTTTGCTCAATTTTGATTTCTAAAATTTACCAACCATTCCGAGCACAAAAAGTTCACTCTTCCGAATTTGGCTCAATTTTGATATCCAAAGTTTTTAAACCACTCTGAACACAAAAAAGTTCACTCTTCTGAATTTGGTTCAATTTTGATGTCTAGAGTTTATGAACCATTCTGAACACAAAAAAGTTCACTTTTCAAATTTGGCTCAATTTTTATGTACAGAGTTTATCAACCATACTATGCATAAAAAAGTTCACTATTCTGGATTAGGCTCCATTTTTATGTTCAAAGTTTATAAACCATCCTGAGCACAAAAAACATCACTCTTTTGAATGTAGCTCAATTTTAATGTGTAATGTTTATCAACCATTCTGAGCACAAAAAAGTTAACTGTTCCGGATTTGGCTCAATTTTTATGTCAAATGTTTATCAACCATTCTAAGGACCAAAAAGTTTACTGTTCCAGATTTGGCTCAATTTTAATGTGCAATATTTATCAACCATTCTGAGCACAAAAAAGTTCACTTTCCGAATTTAGCTCAATTTTAATGTGCAATGTTTATCAACCATTCTGAGCACAAAAAGGTTTACTGTTCCGGATTTGGCTCATTTTTTATGTGCAAAGTTTACCAACCATTTTGAGCACAAAAAGTCTCACTCTTTCGTATTTGGCTCAATTTTTGTGTCGAAAGTCTATCAACTATTCTAAGCATAAAAAAGTTCACTGTTCCGGATTTGGCTAAATTTTTATGTCCAAAGTTTATTAACCATTCTAAGCAAAAAAAAGCTCACTATCCCAGACTTGCCATAATTTTCATGTCAAAAGCTTATCTACCATTCTAAGCACAAAAAAGTTTACTGTTCCGGATTTGGCTAAATTTTGATATTCAAAGTTTTTGAACCATTATGAGCACAAAAAACATCACTCTACTGAATTTGGCTTAATCTTGATGTCCAAAGTTTATCAACCATTATGAGGACAAAAAAGTTCACTGTTCTGGATTTCCCTCAATTTTGATGTCCAAAGTTTATCAACCATTCTGAGCACAAAATAGTTCACTGTTCCGGATTTGGCTGAATTTTGATGTCCAATGTTTATCAACCATTCTGAGCACAAAAAACATCACTCTTCTAAATTTGGCTCAATTTTAATGTCCAATATTTGTCAACCATTATGAGCACAAAAAAGTTCATTGTTGCGGATTTGACTCATTTTTAATGTCCAAAGTTTACCAACCATTCTGAGCACAAAAAGGCTCACTCTTCCGAATTTGGCTTAATTTTTATGTCAAAAGTCTATCAACTATTCTGAGCACAAAAAAGTTATGTTCCGGACTTGGCTAAATTTTGATATCCAAAGTTTATTGACTATTCTGAGCACAAAAAAGCTCACTATTCTAGAGTTGGCTCAATTTTGATGTCTAAAGCTTATCAACCATTCTTAGCACAAAAAAGTTCACTATTCCGGATTTGGTTAAATTTTGATATTCAAAGTTTTTGAACCATTATCAGCACAAAAAACATCACTCTTACAAATTTGGCTCAACCTTGATGTCCAAAGTTTATCAACCATTGTGAGGACAAAAAAGTTCACTGTTCTGGATTTGCCTCAATTTTGATGTGCAAAGTTTATCAACCATTTTGAGCACAAAAAGGTTCACTGTTCCGGATTTGGCTGAATTTTGATGTCCAATATTTATCAACCATTTTGAGCACAAACAACATTACTCTTCCGAATTTGACTCAATTTTATTGTGCAATTTTTATCAACCATTCTGAGCACAAAAAAGCTCACTATTCCAGAGTTGGCTCAATTTTGATGTCCAAAATTTACCAACCATTCCGAGCACAAAAAAGTTCACTCTTTCGAATTTGGGTCAATTTTGATATCCAAAGTTTTTAAATCATTCTGAGCACAAAAGAGTTCACTCTTTCGGATTTGGCTCAATTTTTATGTACAGAGTTTAACCACCATGCTGAGCATAAAAAAGTTTACTGTTCCAGATTTGGCTCAATTTTTATGTCCAAAGTTTATAAACCATTCTGAGGACAAAAAACATCACTCTTCCGAATGTAGCTCAATTTTAATGTGCAATGTTCAACCATTATCAACCATTCTGAGCACAAAAAAGTTCACTGTTCCGGATTTGGCTCATTTTTCATGTACAAAGTTTACCAACCATTCTGAGCACAAAAAGTCTCACTCTTATGGATTTGGCTCAATTTTTATGTCGAAAGTTTATCAACCATTCTGAGCAGAAAAAAGTTCACTGTTCCAGATTTGGCTAAATTTTTATGTCCAAAGTTTATTAATCATTTTGAGTACAAAAAAGCTCACTATTCCAGAGTTGGCTCAATTTAGATGTCCAAAGCTTATCAACCATTCCAAGCACCAAAAAGTTCACTAATCCGGATTTGGCTAAATTTTGATGTACAAAGTTTATCAACCATTCTGAGCACAAAAAAAACTCACTATTACAAAGTTGGCTCAATTTTGATGTCCAAAGCTTATCAACCATTCTAAGCACAAAAATGTTCATTGCTACAGATTTGGCTGAATTTTGATATTCAAAATTTTTGAACCATAATGAGCATAGAAAACACCACTCTTCCAAATTTGGCTCAATTTTGATGTCCAAAGTTTATCAATTATTCTGAGGTCAAAAAGTTCATTGTTTCGGATTCCCCTCAATTTTGGTGTCCAAAGTTTATCAACCATTCTGAGCACAAAAAAGTTCACTGTTCCGGATTTGGTTGAATTTTTATATTCAAGGTTTTTGAACCATTATGAGCAAAAAAAACATCACTCTTCCAAATTTGGCTCAATTTTGATGTTCAAAGTTTATCAACCATTTTGAGCACAAAAAGGTTCACTTTTGCAGATTTGGCTCAATTTTTATGTTTAGAGTTTATCAGCCTTGCTGAGCACAAAAAAGTTCACTGTTCCAAATTTGGCTCAATTTTTATGTCCAAAGTTTACCAACCATTCTGAGCACAAAAATGTTCACTATTTAAAATTTTCCTCAATTTTAATGTACAATGTTTATCAACCATTCTGAGCACAAAAAAGCTCACTATTCCAGAGTTAGCTAAATTTTGATGTCCAAAGCTTATCAACTATTCCCAGCACAAAAAAGTTCACTATTCCAAATTTGGGTCAATTATGATGTCCAAAGTTTACCAACCATTTTGAGCACAAAAAGGCTTACTCTTCCAGATTTGGCTCAATTTTTATGTCGAAAGTTAATCAACCATTCTGAGCACAAAATCGTTCGCTGTTCCAGATTTGGCTAAATTTTGATGTCCAAAGTTTATCAACCATTCTGAGCACAAAAAACATCACTGTTCCGGATTTGGCTCAATTTTGATGTCCAAAGTTTATCAACCATTCCATGAAAGCAAAACCAAGTTCTTTGAATTGTTCAAATTTTGATGTCCAAAGTTTTGATTCCAAAGTCAAAGTTTCGACCATGTCCAAAGTTTTTGAACCATTATGAGCACAAAAACATCACTGTTTCGAATTTGGCTCAATTTTTATGTCCAAAGTTTATCAACCATTCTGAGCACAAAAAGGTTCATTGTTCCAGATTTGGCTCAATTTTGATGTCCAAAGTTTATCAACCATTTTGAGCACAAAAACGTTCACTGTTCCGGATTTGGCTAAATTTTGATGTCCAAAGTTTATCAACCATTCTGAGCACAAAAAAGCTCACTATTCTAGAGTTAGCTCAATTTTGAAGTCCAAAGCTTATCAACTATTCCCAGCACAAAAAGTTCATTGTTCAGATTTGGCTGAATTTTGATGTCCAAAGTTTATGAACCATTATGAGCACAAAAAACATTCACTGTTTCGGATTTGGCTCAATTTTGATGTCCAAAGTTTATCAACCATTCTGAGCACAAAAAAGTTCACTATTTGATTCGGATTTGGCTCAATTTTGATGTCCAAAGTTTATCAACCATTCTGAGCACAAGAAAGTTCACTGTTTCGGATTTGGCTCAATTTTGATATCCAAAGTTTATGAACCATTATGAGCACAAAAAAACACTGTTTCAGATTTGGCTCAATTTTGATGTCCAAAGTTTATCAACCATTATGAGCACAAAAAAGTTCACTACTGTTTCGAATTTGGCTCAATTTTTATGTCCAAAGTTTATCAACCATTTTGAGCACAAAAAAGTTCACTGTTTTGGATTTGGCTCAATTTTGATGTCCAAAGTTTATCAACCATTCTGAGCACAAAAAAGTTCACTGTTTCGGATTTGGCTCATTTTTTATGTCTAAAGTTTATCAACCATTTTGAGCACAAAAAACGTCACTCTTTCGAATTTGGCTCAATTTTAATGCCCAAAGTTTATCAGCCTTTTTGAACACAAAAAGGTCACTATGCCGGATTTGGCTAAATTTTGATGTCCAAAGTTTATCAACCATTATGAGCACAAAAAACATCACTCTTCCGAATTTGGCTCAATTTTAATGACCAAAGTTTATCAACCATTGTGAACAAAAAACAAAAATTCTTAATTTGGCTAACATTTTTATGTCAAAAGTTTAGCAACCATTTTGAGCACAAAAAAGTACATCGCTTTCGAATTTGGCTGAATTTTGATATCCAAAGTTTTTCAACCATTCTGAACACAAAAATGTTCACTGTTTCGGATTTGGCTCATTTTGGATGTCCAATGTTTATCAACCATTTTGAGCACAAAAATGTTCACTGTTTCGGATTTGGCTCATTTTGGATGTCCAATGTTTATCAACCATTTTGAGCACAAGAAAGTTCACATTCCCAGATTTGGCTCAATTTTGATGTCCAATGTTTACCAACCATTCTGAACACAAAAAGGCTCACTCTTCCAGATTTGGCTCAATTTTTATGTCGAAAGTTTATCAACTATTCTGAGCAAAAAAAAGTTCCTTGTTATGAATTTGGCTCAATCTTGATGTCTAAAGTTTATCAACCATTCTGAGGACAAAAAAGTTCACTGTTCTGGATTTGGCTGAATTTTGATGTCCAATGTTTATCAACCATTTTGAACACAAAAAAGTTCATCTGTTCCAAATTTGGCTGTTAATTTTGATGTCCAATGTTTATCAACCATTTTGAACACAAAAAAGCTCAAAATTAGTTCAGTGTACAGAATTTCGCTCAATTTTTTTAATTCAGCCTCCAATTTTGTGTTCCAACGTTTATCCACCATTCTAAATAGCAAAAAATATCTCTTGTTATGCGATTTGGCTCAATTTTGGTGTCCGAAGTTTATCAACCGATGCCGAGGACAAGAAGTCACTGTTTTGAAAATTTGACTGAATTTTGATGTCCAATGTTTCAAAGGATTCTGTATTCAAAATATTAATCAATGCAGTAAACGATTTTTTTTTTTTAATGGGGGTGTTCCTCATTATGATTTCAAGAAAAAGGGATTAAAATAAATTGTGATTATCGAATGTCAGTGCGAACCCCCTTCAACCTATTGGTATCGAACCTTTTCCGACTTATCAAATTGATCCTTTTTATAAATTCCAATTCCTAAAATAGGGTCTGATCCTAATTTCGACTAACTAATAAATCTAATTTGTCAAGCGCAATAGAAATTATACGGTGTATGTCTTGAAAAAATTCTGGATTGCCAAACGGATTAAAAAACTATTGCACTACAAACGCAATCGATCAAAATACTACAATGCAAAAGCTACGTTTAACGCGAAAAATGATTCAAGATCAAATAACCAAAATCGAATTTAAGAATTATATCCCCATAACAACAATCGAAATGTACAAAAATAATTGAGATTATTGGAATAAATCAAAGAAACAAAAGATTGGGATATGGGAATTTAAATAAAAAGAAAAACCTCCAAAAAAAGTGGAACTCCGATTACAGTGATCGATTCTTCTAAATTAGTTCTCCATTACGCTTTAGTTCAAAAAAAACTCTCAAAATAATTTCAAGAAAAACAGTGAAAATGAGTGAACAGCCGAATAAATGAATACAGGTCTGGCCCTAGTAAAAAAAGTTTTAATAGAATAAAGGGTTTCACAACAATCCGAACCGGTCGGAAAATACAAACCAAGCTCATAAATTGACCCAAAAAAAACAAAAATTAATTTCCTAAGGTCTGCAACTCTTTTATTTCAACGAAAATTATTCAAGCTTCTACAATCCGAATCAGCTTCTGGATCACGAAAGTTGTAGCTCCTTTCTCTTATAGATTTAACGAATAATAGAACTCCTGAACGATTCATGTAGCTCCGAAGTTATGAATTTTCCATTGAGAGCTGCTAATGTTGGGAAAATAAAATACGAAAATTCCCTTTTAAAAAAAAATAAAACTCCTTTTTAAAAAACAAACTTAAATATGAAACACACTAAAAAATGGTGGAACTAATGAAAAAAAATAAAAACTAAAATGCCTAAGAATAACAGGGTGAGGAAGAAATGCATGGAAGATTTTGCACTAACGATTTTCATTTTTTATAAACCATTCTTAGCAAAACTAATTTCCCTATTTCCGATTTAGGTCAATTTTAGTGTCCAAAGTTTATCAACCATTATGAATTAGAAAAAAATACCCAGTTTTGGATTTTGCTCAATTTTGGTGTCCAAAGTTAATCAACCAAAAAAAGCACCCCCCCCTTTCATTTGGAATTTGGCTTATCCTTCTGTCCAAATTTTATCAACCATTAAGGGCAAGCAATATTCTCTATTTTTGATTTAGCTCAACTTTGATGTCCAAAAAAAATCAACCATTCTGTTAAAAGCAATATCTCTCCTATTTCGGATTTGGCTCAATTCGGTAGTCCAAAATTTATCAACCATTTTTGCAAAAAAAAAAGTAAGACCCCCTCCTCACCCTTTCGATCTGGGTCAATTTTAGTGTTCAACCCTTATCGCCTATCTCCGAATGTAAGAAATATCCACCTTTACGAACTGGCTCAATTTAAATGTCCAAAGTTTATCAACCATTCTTAGCAAAACTAATTTCCCTATTTCTGATTTGGGTCAATTTTAGTGTCAGAAAGGACAACCATTATGAACAAAAAAGGATAATTTAGTTTTGATTTTGCCTGAATTTTGGTGTCCAAAGTTTATCAACCAAAGGCTTTTAATCCTTCCTATTTGGGAATTTGGCTGCAATTTTGTGGTCCAAATTTTGATCAACCATTTTGAGCAGGTAAGAATTTTCCTATCCTTCCGATTTAGGTCAATTATATTATTCAAAGTTGACAATCACTTTGAACAAAGTAACCTTTCATCCTTTGGAATTTAGCCCAATTTTGGTGTCCAAAGTCTTGACAACTAAGCAATTTCTGCTGGAAATAAAATTTCATGCAATTTTGGTGTCCAAATTTTTTCAACCATTCAGAGCATAAGCAATATTCCTATTTCGGATTTAGCTCAATTTTGGTGTCCATCAACCATTCCGAATAGAAGCAATATCCTTGTTTCGGATTTTGCTCAATTTTGGTGTCCAAAATTTATCAACCATTCTTATCAAAACTAATTTCCCTATTTCCGATTTGGGTCAATCTTAATATCCAAAGGGAGCAACTATTATGAACTAGAAAAAAAATAATCTAGTTTTGATTTTGCCTAATTTTGTGTCCAAAGTTTATCCCAAAAAAAACCCAAAAGCAAAATTTCCTCATTTGGAATTTAAAACAATTCTTTCATGTCCAAATTTTATCAACCATTCTGGCAGTAATAATATTCCTTTTATCTTATCGTGAGAGCTCCAATTTCTTGTCCCATGTCTGACAACTATTCTATTAGAAAAAGCAATATCCTTTTGTTTTGGATTTGGCCTTGTTCTGGTGTCCAAAATTTATCAACCATTCTTAGCAAAAAACTACTTCTATTTTCAATTTGTAGAATTTAAAAGTCCAACCTCTATTCACCATTCTTCAATAGAAGAAATATCCTGTGTTGTTTTTAGATTTGGCTCAATTTTGGTGGCCAAATTTTATCAACCATTCTTAGCAAAACTAATTTCCCTATTTCCGATTTCCATAATAATTTTAGTGTTCAATGTTTATCAACCAGATATGAATGAGTAAAAGATACTTCAGTTTCTGGGATTTTGCTCAATTCAAATGGGTGTCCAAGTCTTATCAACCATTCTTATCAAAACTAATTTCCCTATTTCCAATTTGGGCCAATTTTAGTGTCCAAAGCTTATCAACCATTATGATTAGAAAAATTTCACTGCTTTTGGATTTCCTTCAATTTTGGTGTCCAATGTTTATCAACCATCCCCCTTTAAAACCCCCTTTTTTCGCCTTGGAATTTCAACAAAATTAAAGTCCAAACTTTATCAAACACTTTTCACATGTTCTGCAATTTTCCTGTTTCCATTTGGGTCAATGTAGCTGTCCAAATTTTATCAACTATTTTGAACAAAAGCAATTTCCCCATTTTGCATTCTGGCTCAATCTTCATGTCCAAAGCTTATTAACCCCGGTGGGGGCAACCCCCCTTTCTCTCGTTTTGAATTTCACAAAATTTTGGTGTCCAAACTTTTTCAATTCATTCAAAGCAGTGTACAATATTCTATTCTTCTGATTTAGCTTATTTTGGTGTCCAAAAAAAATCAACCATTCCTCGGAACAAAGCAATATCCTTGTTTCGGATTTGGCTCAATTTTGGTGTCCAAAATTTATCAACCATTCTTAGCGAAAGCAATTTCCCTATTTTCGACTTGGGTCAATTTTAATGTCCAACATTTATCACCCAATCTGAATAGAAGAAATATCCTTGTGTCGAATTTGGCTCAATTTTGGTCTCCAAAGTTTATCAACCATTCTTAGCAAAACTAGCTTCCCTATTTCTGATTTGGGTCAATTTTAGTGTCCAATGTTTATCAAACATTATGAATAGAAAAAAATTCCCAATTTTGGATTTTGCTCAATTTTAGTGTCTAAAGTTTATCAACCCTGTAAGCACCCCCCCTTTCCTATTCTAATTTGGGTCAATTCTTGGGTGTCTAAATATTAAAAACTATTAAAAAACACTTCGTTCTTCTAATTTCTGTACTTTGGTGTCCAAATTTTTCAAATCCATTCAGAAAGGTATAATACTTCCTATTTCGAATTTAGCTCAATTCTGTGGTGTCCAAATTTTATCAACCATTCTCGTTTAAATTAGAGGTACTGCTTTGGATTTGGCCTAACATTGGTGTCTAAAGCCTATAAACCATTCGAGGTAGAGGCAATTTTCATATATGGATATGGTCTGAATTTTGGTGTCTAATGTTTATCAACCATTTTGAACAGAAGAAACCCCCCTTTGTTTCAAATGGCTCAATCTTCGTGTTCAAAGTTTATCACCATTCACAGCAGCGCTATTTCCTTGTTTTGGATTTGGGCTTCACTTTTCGTGGTCCATAGTTCATC